>CM042319.1:27049435-27256935 GCA_023566125.1 Zingel zingel
GCTTAGTCCCTATTGTAGGTGGTGAGGCATGTACTGCCAACACAGGGCCTCCACAGTGATTAAACATGCCCTTAATCAACAGTGAGAGTCAGTCCCAGCAGGAAACATGCAACTGCTGGATTTGAGTTATAATAATGGATTTGCCTGGTGTACGCAACATCTCTGCGCTCATAGCTCTGAGCCTTACAACAGGTGCACTCCCGACAATGCGCCGGGCAAATCTGCCAAAGTACTCCCATTTTGTAATTTTGTAATCATAAATTTCAATTTACAGAAACTAAATTGAGCTTGAAATTTAACAGCTTGCTAAACAATGTGCTTCCTGATTTGTTACCATACATTAACTTGGAATTACCTAGACTTTATATCTGTTGTCTGCCTCCAAGGCCTTGTCACAGATGCATCAGACTCATTTGCAGTAGTAAAAGTGGAGTTTGTTTGATAAGAGTATTGTTTGTCCACTCTTTCTTGGCAAACAGTTAGGGGGAGCACCTAAGGGCTAATGAGATACACAGACAGCACCAAGGTTGTAAAATTGGTTTTATTTTTGTTTTGGCCACACAGATACAACGCTTGCCAACCATTAATGATGTTTAGACTGACATTGTTTAACTCCCAATAACTTATGTACTTACCCTTATAGGAACAATGAAATAAAATGTAGGTAGTCTATTAGAAATGTGTACCTCAATCCTTTACATATTGCCACTGATATTTCCTGAACTAACATAAATGTGACATCGCTCTTGACAGTTTGCAAACAAGGGATCACAGTGGAGCGAAATCCTTGCCACAATCAAAGCTTGAGAACATCTGAATAAATTACAAACCATGTTTATACAGATAAAGAAGATACAAGAAAGATTAAGGACAGGAATGAAAAGCATTGGGTAAGTGTGTTGGATCTTATACAAAAGATACATCTTTCGATGATGTCTGTGCTGTGTTTGTGTGCCTGTTTGCTGTTGGATTTTTCACATTTCCAATCCTATGAGCACTACAAAAAGTTGTATTCGTAACTGTGGATATCTCAAAACATCAGCAAATAATACAGAAAGTGTCTGCATGGCTACACAACTCACGATATATGAAAAAAAGGCGATTAAGCGGTGCGTACTGTATCATGTTGTACAAGTCGTAATATACGCATTTAACGATACTTTAGTCCAGACTCTGCACTTTGACAATACTGACAATAGAGAGCAAGTCAAATTTTGGTTTAGCTTTTACATTTTCAAAATGCATTTTCTTTGCAGAGCCATTTCATCTGATGATGATTTATGTCAAAGGTACAAGATATTGCCCAGTTTAAGCACAATTCATCATTCAATTACGTCATCTCTTTTACAACATTGTGACAAAACTTTCCTGCTATAAACAAGGTTACTGTGAAGAATATGGTAGATAATTATAAGGTTTTAAATCATTCAGTCATTTATATTTACACTCATCTGGAGTTGTGGAGTGTTCTTTAATAATTCTTAATTCGGGGGGATTGGCCTGTGGGCTGGCTATCCCTTAGCGAGCCCCTGCCAGGATAAAGAGAGGTGTGAGGTCACTTATTAAACAACTTTAACTGAGGGCAGATTGCTGCAGGTGGGGCAGCATGTCCAGTGGTTTCCTTTAAGCTAGAGTAATCATCAACTTTCTTCAGCTACTTATTAGATTAGCATAAAGAGTGTTCCATATGGGTGTGCGCACTTCTCTTTGTCAGTCAGTAAAAATTAGAGAGACCGATATACAGAGAAATAGAAAAACAGAAAGCGAGAGACTGGAATACACGCACTAAAGGACGGAGAGAGAAATTTGTTTTGAGAGAACACAAATTAGCCTTAACCTTCAGTCTTTGCCATGTAGTAATGATGATGAATAACGGTGAACAAATGATAAGCACAGACCTAAATCGAAAACGGCACTAGATAGGGACACGCAGGCCACTAGCCTCAACATGCATGCATGCACTCTCTCTCTCTCTCTCTCTCTCTCTCTCTCTCTCTCTCTCTCTCTCTCTCTCTCTCTCTCTCTCTCTCTCTCTCTCTCTCTCTCTCTCTCTCTCTCTCTCTCTCTCTCTCTCTCTCTCTCTCTCTCACACACACACAATTTACAAATTAATTTCATCCATTGGACCTCTTAACAGAAAAATACACTCAAGTGTTATTGCTTTACCACATTCCTCAATTACAGTGAATCACTTTCACAGCAATTTGCCAAAACAAGAAAGCAGAAAAGATTTTTTACTTATTTGGCTTGTCTGCAATTGTAGTAAAAATAAATCGTAAAAATATCTTGAAATGTATTACATTGTGGCAGGCTCACCTTTTCATACAGTCACTACATATAAAACTTTACCTGAATACAACATTCTTTAACTTTGAAAGTCTAACATAACAACTGTGGCAAATGAAAATATCACTGAAAAAAAAAAAATGTATTTCATATTTTTTTGTTCCATGTGTTTATTCTGTGTTTCCTTTGGTGCAGTGCCCTGTAAATTGGGCCTCATACTACATTAACATCTTGTTGGAATTACCATAAATAGGACTTACCGACAGAAAAATAAACATTCATGTCAGCCTCCTAATGATAATTACAAGTAGGGACCTAGGACATGCAAGTTACTGTGGCTCCCAATATATAACAATTGTTATAAATAAATGTCAAATTGCACAAGTGTGTTGACACAGGATGCAAACTGCAGCAAAGCCTGCCAGCAGTCGGAAATAATAAAAAACAAACCTGCAAGTTATATTACTACTAATCCAATAAACAGGTTATTTTGCATGTTGGTGGTAAATTAGTTATATTTAAAGGCTTGGAATATAAATATGTCAAATACAAAAAAAAAAAAAAACAGTATTCATTGCCTGCAGTGTAAACAGGCCTAATTCTATTCATAGGCACCTGTGTAAATACAAAATGACTCAGTATAATGGTTATTCTGCTGTAGGAAAATAGCAGAGCAACAATGTGCATACACTGTATAGACAAACATCTTAAACAGATAATAGAAAGAAATGGGATTTGAGCTTTATGACAAAAGAGCAACAGAAAATTACATCAAAATTCATTCTGGAAGAAAAAAAAAAAATGCCTGAGAATGCCAAAGTAGATTACCGGAAAAAAGAACAAAAGACCATACAGATAATATACTCTCCACAACCTCATACAAAAACCTGGTAAGAAAAAAAAAAAAAGATAAAACATTTGACTCCATTTGGCACAAGGTTTTGTTATTTAAACTGCTTCACATTAGTGTCCGAGGCAAACTCATCCCATCACTATCGTAGTAACTATAACGAAAATCAATTTGGCATTAAACTAGTGATACACTAACATTCTTTAGCGAACCGGAGGCATGAGGCAAGGATGCTGTCTGAGCACCACATTATTTAACATATATATCAATGAGTTGTCATGCATATCAGGTGGGCTTATTGTAGACCAGGAAAAAAATGTCTCCTATATGCCTACAGCCATGTCATACTAGTCTCTACAGCAAATAAACTGTAGTGCACATTTCCAGGAGTCAGAAATGTAGTTGTCATTTTACAGTTAAAGGTGAAACGCTAGTCTGGCTCAACGGTGGTACATTGCTAGGATTAAGCCTAAGTCTCGCGCCCCAGATGTCCCTACCCTTCCGCTATCTCCGCCATCTATTGTGCAAGGGCACCGTCGCTGCATCCGGGGCTTAACGCTGCCCAGGACGGTTGTGATAGAAAATGTCATCACTTTATCATGTTATCCTATTATACATTTGTGTGAAATGTTGTCATAATAAGCGAAGGAATTCTTCAGTTATGGCCAAAAAAACATTTTGTGAGGACAGGGTGACCTCGACCTTTGTCCTCCACAATCGAATCAGTTCATCCTTGAGTCCAAATGGAAGTTTGTGCCAACTTTAAAGAAATTCCCTCCAGGCGGTCCTGAGATATCGCGTTCACAAGAATGGACGACGGACAACTCGAAAACATAATGCCTTTCGGCCACGGCTGTCGTCAGCACCAAGGCATAAAAACTACAACACAATACACACAAGCGACATTACAAATTGGTGGGAGGTGATGTGATCTGTAGTATTTTTGTCAGATGTTACTTCCTCAGTCTCAAATGTGTGAAAACAAAAAGTGCTGTATTGCCATACTCACAAATGTTTACTGCCACAGTAACACTGTCACTTTTTATGTTTATTTATTGTATTATAAAATAAATAACACTTTACTGCACTTTATCTACAATGTTAACTAAAGGCAATCAATATGAATGATGACATTCCACAAGCCCGTAGGCTAAGGTCAGTTCTATCTTTTGTGTACACAGTCCCAGTTACTGTACATTAACTATGTATAAGAACATCATTTTTGCAGGTGTAGGGTTGGAATACTAAGAAGGGAGATTTAGTTTCTCAGTTTCTTCATTACAATCATGCTTTTGTTTGTCTGTTGCTGATGAAGATTAATTTGCGGAGCATGGCGTTCTATCAACCCCAGTGACACAAAGGGCAAAGATATAGGCTAATTAAATACACCAGTGCAATTGATATTTCCCATGGATCAATGAGAGCGTGGGATCTTTTAATTAAATCCATGATAATGTTTACTCATCATAAACATTTCCCATGTTTGAGTACAGCGAGATAGGGCGATAATCTCTGCTGTTTGACAAATTAATTTTAGGGCTAAGAAAAAAATCCCTCCAGCACATACCATACAGAGTGAATGCCTTTTTTTGCGTGAGAGTTCTGTTAAATGTTTACATTGAAAGTGTTATCAAAGGAAATATTTCCAGCTTCCTTCTTGAGTAGACATACTTTAACAAAAAGATAACAGTTACACATAAGGTATACCTAATTTAATTTAAACAAATGCAAAGAAACCAGCCATTGCAGCAGCCAAGCAATCTGAATCCTCGGCTAATGAAAGCAAAGCCCTCACAGTCTCTCCTAAAGCCCATGAAGCAGGGTGGATTTTGCATTCTCCCCCCTTGCTCGTCTCCTGTGCGGTATACATCGGCATGACACAGGTTATCACACAGTGGATTAAGAAGGCGTGTCAGAGTGTGTGCAAGAACCTCCAAGCTACACTCCACTCATCTATTGATCCGCGTGCAAGGGAAAAAGCGTGAGACTGGCACACTTAGCGTAACTACAGGCAACAGCCCCCTGCCTGCCCTCTGTTCCCTGCAGTGGGACTGATTGCTTGTCTCTATCATCCTTTCACACACCCCCCCCCCTCCACCCCCCTCCCCAACCAGCCCCTTCTCCCCCTCTACACACAAACACTTACGCCCACACAACCTCAACAGCTTCCTCTCTTTGCCCACATTCATTCCTCTGCTTCTGTCTCCAACGTCTCGGCGGCAATCTCATGATTTGACGGCCTCTTGTTCCTCTTGTGAGGGCCATCAAAGTCTGCAGCCTTAACCCCGTCTGAAAGGGCTGGGATTGCATGGTAGGAAGCAATTAATTCTGCAGTGAGAAAGCCCATTAATTAGGAAATGCTTCTGGCTATTTCAAAAAGACCCTTCAGAAACAGTAGGGCCACTCGGAGAGGCATTGAAAATGCGTAGGCACACCAGGTTATTAATGGACCCCGGGGCTTTTGGCGATGCACCACTGCGGGGTAATTCTCTATTTCAAGGCCTCATAACTACACCACATGCAATCACAAAGTGACAAATGTTGTTTACTGGGAATGTCTCTCATCAGGCTTGGCTGCCATATTATATCACGTAAAGCCTGACCACCAGAGCAGCTTCTACATCGTGCAAAAGTACGACGAGCTACAGTTTTTTCTTTTTCTTTTCTTTTCTTCTGAAACACTACTATCCATGGGCTACAAACCTTTATGGGAAAGCTAGGTGCAAAGGGCTTCGGAGAAAACCTCATAGCATTAACAAGGCATTGTTAATGGGCAATACACTGATAGGACTTTAATACAGCATGCAGGAAAGTCACATAAAGTCATTGATATTCACACGTGTCACAGGGAAGGCTATTAAGTACAGCAGTGGGATATCGCTGTGTTTCCTCTAAATGGCGGTAACAGGATAAACACCGGTGTGAAGATGGGTCTGGGAAAATGAGTTTTGTGATGTCTGATCACTCACTAAATCATGCATGAGAACATTAGCTATTTGTGGTGTCCAACATTCAGGGACATTTCCGAAGCGCGGCACCCATTTCAAACTAAACAAGACCACGGTTCGGTGCGTTTGAAATGCCGATTCAACTGTAGGTCTCCCTCGAGCACAGGGCAGGCCTGCCTCTGCCTGCAATGACGAGGAAGTCTCGGTGACAGCACGCCATCCGTGAAATTAAATCAACAACTCACTTATTGTAATTACATTTGGTTAAATGGGAAGGCAAAGTGTGGGTGTAATGCAATTAACATGTAATTGTCATCCTGACCAGGTTGGTGCTGATCTATTTCCCCAAGGGATTCAATGAAATCCATCACCCCACTCTACCATTTGATTTTAAAAGAACAATTCGATGAGCACCAGCGTGTCACAGTGCTGCTGTGTATGTGTCCTCATGATCACATATCATATATGTGATGTAAATGCTGACAGTAATTACAAATAAATACTTCTTAACTTTGTCTCTATCATCCTTTCACACCTCCCACCATGTAATCTTCCATGTCAGAGGCTCAGTCGTGTTTAAAGGTGGAGAATTGGCTTCTTAGAACATGATACATGAGGTGGTCAGATGTAATGTGATAAAAGTAGAGCCTATATGTGTTTTGCCTAATTATTTTACGTAGGTCTTATTAGATCATGTGTATATATACAAAAAAATTGTTTTCCTTTTGGCCATTTTTGTGTGTTTTTTTCTGCCTAAACTCTAAGTTGTTGTCCATTATCCCATCCTCTTTCAGTCACTCTGGTTGATGATTTGTAATTGTCTGGAGACAGTAACTTTTAAATAAAAATCAACACATTTAAAAAATAAAAAAATAAAAAATAAATCTTAACTAAAATAAATAATCGATTATTAACTTATCAGAATCGATAATCGAATCGTTCTAGAGAGAATCACGATGCATCTAAGAATCGATTATTTTTCCCACCCCTAATGACAGCTAGGGATAACATGCATGATATGGCTTTTGAATATCACCCATGTCCACACGGCAGCCATAGGGGAGGAGAGCTGCACGCTAGAACTATGGCACGCTCCTTATCAGTATACCTGCTGTGTTGCTGATAAAAGGCGTGAGCAACAAGGAAAAGGCTGGGGATGCTGCGCTTCACTGCAGCCACGGCATCCTCTGTGCTCCGCCTGATGTTTCTGATGCCACTCTGACACAAGCCATATACAACCAGCTCCACTCGAGAGTCTACAGATGTAGTGTGTGCTTCATGCACCTCTATACACCCACTGTGGAAGGCAGGCCAGCAGAACAGGGGAAGTATCCAGTGTTGTGTTCTTTTTTTTATTGCAATGTGCAAGGATGGAGAATCTCAAGATGCAGGGGAGGAAAAGACTCGGGTAAGTTTTTACAAAGCACAAAAACACTTCAGGCTACTTCTTGACCATTGTCCAACCCAAGGGTCATTGATCCTCTCAGGGCTCCACGCCACTCAACGAAGCCATATGTTTAATTGAGTGTACTTTAATCTACTTCCAATAATTTCCACTAAAACCTTAACTGTTTCTGTGCCGACACTCACAGCAATAGCCTCTGGTATCCAAGAAGCCACAAAAATACAATTGGAGCTACACTCAAGTGCAGTGTTGAGAGACATATCGCATGCACAGCAAGCCCAGAATAAAGTGTGTGTGACAAGGAGGAGCGCTCAAGGCAACGCAGAGAGTGGAAACATATAGGGAAAAGAGGACTGGGGTAGTGAGTGGGTTGAATATGCGTGCCATCATGGCCAAATAAGCAGATTAATGTCCTCGGTAGTTCCGTCTCTGTATTTGCCACTGGATGACAGCACGCATTGATGAACCCCAGAGAAGGAGACCTCCGGCGTGGTCAGACTGCATAGTAGGCTTAGGTCTGGGCAGAGCAAGGCAAGTGTTGGAGGAAAGAGGTTAGGAAGGATAAAAAAGGAACTGTGCTGCTCCCTGCTGGGCAGGGTCTGGCCATTTTTTTTTTTCTTCATAAATGTTGACCACTTTCTGAATCCCAACAATCAATTATATATTGAAAATTTTAAAGAGGGAGACATAGCCTTAAAAATTAAAGAATTTAAAAGGAATTCTAATTATTTTTCAAGACCTAGCATGTAACCCAAGTCCTCATATGGCAACACAATCTTTATTGAATGATGAGTAATGTTTTCACAAAAGATGGATGGCATTAACGTCATTTAAGACCCAGTTGAGAGGCTCGGTTTTTCAAAACACCAGTTGTGCACTTAGTCAATAGCGAGTGAAGCAAACACTGATGATGCTTCTTAGCCTCGGACTTAAAATGTTATTACATTTCATTGCATTACATCACCCTGTTTAAATAGAAATGGCCTAGTAATCCTTTCTGTGTGTGTGTGTGTGTGTGTGTGTGTGTGTGTGTGTGTGTGTGTGTGTGTGTGTGTGTGTGTGTGTGTGTGTGTATGCGCGTGTGTGCGTGTGTATGTGAGCGTGCGTGCGTGTGTGCATGCGTGCTTACGTTGTGCGATCTTGGCCAGGTGCAGACGGTTGACCCAGGAGATCTTACTAAGGGGGTTGGGTGTGTTGAGAACCACCATGAAACTGACCGGACGCCCTGACCTGGAAGAGAACAGACAAGCACACACACACACAAATGTATTGGTATTTATCAGAAAGTCTCTTCACCGAACACCACAGACTATAAACATTATTGCTGGTTTAGTCTCATTCGATCAGGTCAGATAATCTGATAGTTGTTGAGGCGTAGGAGTGATCCTGGTATTTGTTAGGATTTGACACCAATATAGAGCTATAGATGGGCTGTAACTGCATTTCATTGTGAAACCCTGTATTGCGTAATGACAGTAAAGCTGAACCCTGGACCAAAATGCATTCCCTTGACATAAAAAAGTGTTTTTGCAACCTGGTCTCTGAATGTATCTAATTATCCAATTACTAATTATTTATCTGAATGCAGAAGACAGCCCTAACTTAACTGCCACACGCATTGGATTCCCTTTCCATGCCACCACAAGCCAATACCAAAAAACAATGCCATGCCTGGGAATGCATTTTTAAATGAATATTTGTATGGTAAGAAAGAAAACGAAAAAAAAAGAATATAGCCGCAAGCTGCAATTCGCAGGTTTAAGCCCTTTTTCCGGCTTCTCAAAGCATTTGTTACAGGTGTCTTTCCCTCACGTTGAGATCAGACTGCAGGGCCTGGGATTGAACCGCCAACCTCTACCACCTGAGCTACAGCAGGCTTGGGAAGCAGCCCAATTGCCAAAAGTCAAAGCAGCAAGCAGCATTGAACAAATGCCAAAGTCAGAGCCGCGAGTAGAATTGAGCGGGTTTGTAGCTTCATAAAGCTGAGCAAACCCACTTCAGATGGTTCAATGCTCTATAGAAAAAGTGGTGAAACCAACCACACACCTGTTTCATCCCTACAATAGATGCAGCAAGTACCTCGATTTCGCCCCCTTTATCGGATTTTAACGAAATCGACTTGGTACATACGTTCAAGTCAAGGTGTTAAATGTCTCCATCAATTTTAGACAGGATTGCTACAGCAGAACTTAAGTTATAGGCAATTCCCTGCTAGACCTGCCCTTTAGGAAGTTCTTTGATGGCCATGTTTTATGACGAACCTTGCTCATTTATAGTAGAAATGTGTATCTCAGTCCCGCAAGGCCATATACCAATGTTGTCAGGGTACAATAGGCGGACTCAAATGCACAACAGGTAAGTGCAGTTTATTGTTGCAAGAACAATCAGGCAACAGTACAAAATCGGCAGGCAACAACGTAGTCAGGAAACAGGCAGGTCTAGAAAACACTGGGAAATACAAACTAGGAAAAAACACTGGAGAGTGAGTCACACGAGGTTAGTCAACAATCTGGCACAGGTAAGTGAATGTGGTGAGTATTTATACTAGGGGAACAGGTGATGATGATTACACACAGGTGAGACACATAAGGGATGGGATGGTAATCACAGAGGCGGGAAAGTAGACAAAGACAGGAAGACAAGTGACCAGGAATGTATATAAACAGAGGATATCAAAATAAAACAGGAAGTCCAGAAAACAAACAAAACATAAAATAAGAGCGGAGCGGAGCTGAACATGACAAATGTTGGTCTTGATAGAATAAAAATTGACAAAGTTCTATTCATTTAACTGTTTTTCACATTATTCAAATTAGCTAAATAACATCAAGGCGGATGTTTATGGTCCAAGAGGCTTTTTTAATAGGCAAAGCAAGGCTGCTTTATTTGTATAGCACATTTCATCAACAGGGCAATTCAAAGTGCTTTACATAAAACATTAAAGAGCAGTTAGAAAACGATTAAAAAAAACTAATTAAAACATTAAAGAGCAGGTAAAAATTATAAAAAAATTAAAAAAAAAAACATTTCTCTGACCACAGGTCCTTTTGGCTCCGGTTACTTGGTGTTTTCGTTACCCATTACAAGATTGCAGTAGTTCTACTTTTCAGTACGATGTAGCCGTCGCTAGCTTAGTTTAATCTCGGTAAACCTTGCTAAATCCGGGACAGTTCACAGTCTGTCTCTTGATAAGTTCACAGAAATATCTGACAAGTTCACAGACGTTGTCTTTCTTATTGACCTAGTTCACAGACTAAAGCTGACCAGTTCACAGACGTGGTCCTTGTATGGATAATCTATTGTCACACCCGTGTTTTTTGAGAGGTAATATTTCAGAAATATGTCCGTTATCTGTATTTTCAAGGCTTTCGCATAGCTCTCATAGCCGGAGAAAATTTTTTTCTCTTCCTCCTCTAAATCCTGTTTTTAATCTATGTCACACCTGCGTTGGAGAAATTCTCAGAAATATGTCCGTATCTGTTCAAAAATACCACTAGATAAAAGAGAAGAATAAAAGTTACAGTGCAGTATAAGAAATTAAACATTAAAGAGCAGTTCTAGAATGTCATACAGTGTCATCAATGCAACTTCAGTGTAACAAATGAACAGTTATTTAAAGGCAACATCAAAAAGATAGGTCTTCAGCCTTGATTTAAAAGAACTGAGAGTTGCAGCAGACCTCCAGTTTTCTGGGAGTTTGTTCCAGATATGTGGAGCATAAAAACTAAACGCTGCTTCCCCCTGTTTAGTTCTGACTCTGGGGACAACAAGCAGACCTGTCTCAGACCACCTGAGAGGTCTGGGTGGGTCATAGTGTAGCAGCAGATCAGAAATGTATTTTGGCCCTAAACCGTTTAGTGATTTATAAACCAGCAAAAGTATTTTTGAAATCAATTCTTTGAGGCACAGGTAGCCAGTGTAAAGACTTCAGAACTGGAGTGATGTGATCCACTTTCTTGGTGTTAGTGAGGACTCGAGCAGCAGTGTTCTGAATCAGCTGCAGCTGTCTGATTGTTTTTTTTTAGGGAGACCTGTAAAGACACCGTTACAGTAGTCAAGTCTACTGAAGATTAAAGCATGGACAAGTTTTTCCAAATCCTGCTGAGACATAAGTCCTTTAACCCTCGATATATATTTTTAAGGTGGTAAAAGGCTGACTTTGTAATTGTCTTAATGTGGCTGTTAAAATTCAGGTCTGAGTCCATGACTACATCAACATTTCTGGCTTTGTCTGTTGTTTTTAACATTGTCGTTTGAAGCTGAGTGCTGACTTTTTTCTGACCAATTTGGGGATTTTTAAGTACCTCTGGCCGCAGTGCCTATAACTCTTTCAGCTCCTACTTCAGGGCAGGTCTTTTCCCTTTTCAGCATATGAACCTAGGTGAACGAGGGTCGGCTTTCCGGTACAGACCGACCAACAACGGGACAATTTTAACAATTTTCGCAATCTTACTCATCACTAATTTCACTTCTGACAACGTTTTAGGCAAGAAATTAACTGTTTAGATTTCGAATATAGGCAGTCTTGCGCAAATTGATGCCGAATTGACAAGTTTTTGGAGTTGAGAAGCTCCATGAAGTGAGGCGACAGCCAGGAGGCGCCTGCCCCGGCCGCTAGCTCGTCGCTCGGCCATGACTGGCTCAGAGACCTCGCTGTAAGCCGGAGGTCTCTCAGACCGCTCTCGTAAATAAGAGGCTTTTATTTCGCCGTTGACGGTTTGTTTGTTTAAATATCACAACACATGTCCATCATAAGATTAACGGGAACCTGTGGTTAATTGTCTTTTTGGAGTTAAACTCCACAAGCGTGTCCTGCGGCTCACACACACACACACACACACACACACACACACACACACACACACACACACACACACACACACACACACACACACACACACACACACACACACACACACACACACACACACACAGTGCAGCAGGCAGAGGCGGGGGAGAGATACCCATTTCTCTTTGGGAGACTTATTTAAATTATGACAAATAAGCTATATACATTAGATTTAGTAATTAGTTCATACTTTTTTTGGTGTATTTGTTTTCTGATTTTAACGCTAAGACCGTTGCTGTGCGTGCTCCCGTACCCCTCCTACCAGTCCCTATGGCCACTTGGCCAGTGTGAATGCAATTGGAAAAAAACGGTTTTGGGGAGAGTAGTTCGTAGATCGGTTTAGAAGTGGACTTTTCCTATAACTACGTTCCTGTAACTACTTGGTCGGAAAGCGGCTATTGAGCTGGACTTGTGTAAGGAATTTCATGTCAATCGGACTCACCGTGTGAGGGGCGTGGCCTTTAAAACTTTTGGCCTAAGTTATAGCGCCACCATCAGGCCAAATAGCATCATATTCTTTGGGGAGCAAGAGCACATGCACAGCATTTGAGCTCATTCCAGCCCCTAGTAACTTGAGAAAATGCATAATTTAGCATATCGTGTTTCTAGCTCATTCCAGCTCACAGGAATTTGAGCCGCAGCAGAAGACGACAAATAATACTAAACCAGGAGAAAAACAATAGCTTAATAATAATAATCCAGCTTCCCAGGGAAATAGCACATTTCAATCCCAGTAAATAATCACTTTGACACTACATTTAACCCTACAGCTGACAAACTGACACTCAAACAATACTATAATGACACTGAAAAAATGAGCTCGACAGCAGCCATGAAGGATCACACAACGTTTCCATCACCTCTTACTTTATTCTGAACCTCAGGTTGAACTTACTAGGTGGTTTAACATCACACATTTTGTGTGTACACAAAGTGTAAGATTCTTATAGAATGGGCAAAAGTGCATTTTTGACATATACTGCAGATGTGTTATATAAAACCAGAAAGGAGAACAATGTGGTCAGAGAAACACGGCACCAACAAGGAAAATATTTTTTCCATTCTTTAAGCTAACAGGCTGCTTGCCTGCTTGTAGTTTTACAGAGGTTCAGTCCAGTAAGCTAAGGCTTTATGATTTCAGCCTGTATGACTGGTCACAGTAAATCATTTCTAGGTGGGTTCCGACACTCAAAATGCCACTAATGTGTGGTCTCTGCTGGGATAAGGCCCGACCAGTACAGGCTGTGATCAGCTTTTTGGTGCCAATTCAGACACAGGAGACCAGATCTTAGATGTGTGTGTAGGGCTGAGTACAGAATTCAATCATTAAGGCACCGACCGAATTGCCTCTATAGTATCGAGTATCGAAAAATGCTTCGTCATTCAATACAAACTTTCAGTACCGAAGGAAGGAGTAAATCTCATCAGAGTCAGTGAGCCAATAAGCATGGAGCATGCTTCTACCAAGATCTAATAATGCTGGTGATTGGCTGTCTAAAGTTTACACAAGGTAGGGGCAGGCAGAGAAAACTCTGTTACGCACAGAGATGGGGCTCACATAGTAGATGCTGGTATGTGTAATGTTGTAATTTATTTTTGTTAAAATGGATTTTATAAAATTGGTATCGAAAAAAGTATCGTTTAGGAACCGGTATCAAAGAGAGAGAGAGAGAAATAACGATGTCAGTGTACACATGAGTTTATATAATGACAGAAATACTTTAAAACATCATCAAAACATTCTTGTTTTAATATTAAAACACCCCTTCAGGCTGGTTAAATATGTTGCTTGCAACAAAGCCTACTTATGTAAAAGGCTAGCTGTGCCAGCGACAAATGGAATTTGTGTATTAAACAAACCCTACTTTAGCATGTTAACATAAATTTAAAAACTCATGTCTATCTTAACTGGACATTCTTTAGACTGTTCTGTGTAGTGTTAAACAGTTTTCTTGGCCTTTCTTGAAATAGTGATTTGAATCTGAATGAGCCTTTTACCTGGTTTAATAAAAAGGAGAAAAAGGCAGGAATACCAAACATAAAAACCAACGGAGGAGAAATGTACTATGCTGCAGGAGTAGTTCTATAAAAAAAAAAATCCTTCAAACTGGGTCAGCGTTGGAATCTATTGTAAAAGCCATGAGTTCAAGCCGACCACCACCGGCCATTCTCTGCAAAAGGAGCAAGCTACAGTACAAACTTTTTTATTTTTATTTTACTTTGCTTAATGTATTACGTGATCTAGTTTTTTAAATATTTAAGTATTTTTCTACCTTTGTTAAAGTGAGCTCACTAATATAAATAATAATCAATCATGTTTATATGGCAATAAAGTATTGAATCTCGAATCTTTCAAAAAAGACACCTCTCAAAAGCCTGCGGGGCGTTTGATGTTCAAAACATAGATGTTTGCTGAAACATTCCTTTTAACTTCCAAACACACAATATTCTGGTAAACCCAAAAAACAGACTTACTGTTCATGAATTGATAAAGCTGTTCAAAAGTTTAATAAATAAAAACCAAAGGTAAAGAGATGGATGTTTTGTCTTAGGCACTATACTTACTAATATATGCCTATATTTCCACTCTGAGCGCATAATTTAAAGTTTACCCGAGTTGAAAAATGTCCTGTCTTCCTCTTCAATGTAAATCATGTGAACATAGCTTGCTTAAGGACTTGTAACATGTCAAATCACACATTTTTATATTGGAATTTGCATTTAAGCCTTTGTGCCTGTATGGTAATTTAGGTGATTTTGACATGTGGTAAATATCTTTGTCAATGTCCACATTTTCTCACAGGTGTGAATAGGTGTATATTTCTTTGTGGTTTGCACGCAGAATTAGAGAAGGCACATATTGTTTGCCAAAGTCACATCCAAAGAAAACTATCAAAACACTGACTTTAATTTTTTTCTGTCAAACACAAACTAATGCAGACAGCAATGCAAAAATAAGTGAATTCAATTGCACTTTAGGAAGTACAATCTGAAAGAAATTGGTGCCAGTAGTGACTGTATTAAAGTGTGTAAAATAAAATGTATTCTTATCTGCTTTTATTGAAATCAGAAAAAAGGCGTGTATCCAAATTGCCCAGAATGATTTTTTGTTTTTTTTATAAGGAATTATTTAGAATTTATTTGAACGGCTTCAATTTGACGTGATACATTTTGAACTGACTATTATCCAGATATAATTTTTATCAATTGGCTTCTTTCTTCAAATGTGTATATTACTGTAAACCACACAAGTGGAGACAAGGGACTTTAGTTCCACTGGCTGTTCACTCGAGGACTTTTGACTCCTTTAGTGTTGCCAAAAGTTACTTTCACTTAGTCTACCACAAACTATTAAGTGTTATGCCTCCTTTTATCACCTCCGGTCTCTCCTTATGGGTTGAAAGAGCTCCAAAATGTAAGTAGCTATTACTGCGCTACAAAGCACAGGGCAATGTGAAGTAAACAAATCAATGTCAGTCAAAGTGTTTTTACAGCCTGATCCTTCATGGCTGCTCGGACTTAAGCACTCAGGATTCTGAGACTGATTTTGTTCATGTCTAGTGCTGGAACCCTGTGATGTAGCATGATGTGAGCTAAACAAGTATTTCCTTCTATACAAAAGAGACAGAAAAGATGATTATTCCTTTCATATGTCTCAGTGTATAGACCATATGTGTCAGAATCAGATTCTAAGATGTTTCTCATCCAGTTTTATGACCACAAAAACGGCAACTGTGATGTTGTCCCCTGGTTGACACTTTCACCAGGTAAGTCTATGTTTTCATCTGATCATTCAAGCTGCTGTGTTATTATGTGAGGCATGGAAGAATGGGGGAAGCTATCCAAAGATAGACAACAATATATACAAACAAAACATGCTATGAAACACAATCGGTATAATTCCATGAGACAAAGAGCGCAATCCTTAACCCCAGTGACAAACCAGCTCTTACCACGTCTTTCTTTTTTACATTTTGTCACTCCATCTGGAAAACAGGCGATTCCAACAATGGAAATGTCCAAAGGATAACCACAGGTATGTTTGATGGGAGTGAATTAAGGAAGTTTCACCAGCTAATAAAAAAACACACCTAAAGTCAACACCAAAGTCAATACTGAAATGGGCCCTGTAAAGTCTCTCGCAGTTTTCAGTGGATTTCTCTCTGTGGGCTCAACTGAGAGCCATGACCTAAAACCAAAAAAATGACACACAATGGACTTTATACATGCAGAAGTTGTGTTACATGCTTGGTAGTCTCACATTGCCAGACCTTACTCCACCTCGCTGCGGAGTAATGTCCGGCTACACCACACATACATTCCAGAATAGAAGAAAAAAAAACGCTCTGGGTTGTAGGGATCGACCAATACTGTTTTTTTCAAAGCCGATACCGATTATTAGTAGTTAATGAAACCGATAACCAATATATGGAACCGATAAGCATTTACAGTGAAAATAAAAATCTTTAAAAGGGTAACTAGCGGGTTTTTTTTCAACTATTTTCCTATGTTTTTGCGTCTAAGTGACTGATGGGAACAACAATGTATGACATTGGTCCAGTATTAAGCAAGATCGCTGCAGTCAGCAGAGGCGAAACAAGCCATAATGTAAGTTAATGGAGCAGTTGTCCAGCTTGTATTTACCTTTACAGAAGTGCACGTTTTGCCACTAACAGGCTCAGAATAATATTCTAAGTGTCTGACAACATTATGGAAAGGATTTCTAAGCAGGGCAACCTTTCTGTTAAAGAGTAAGATCCTTTTTTAAACATAAAAACATTCGGAAAATTCCGTTCGCTAAACCCACAAGAGTCTGTGTAAATAAACAGTAATTTAGCATCGTAAAATACACTTCATTCAAAGTCCTAACCCTAAGAAAAGCTATTTTGGGTCGTCTTTCCACTTTTCCAATAATCACAACTCTAGTTTTGGTTGAAATAAACACATAGTTTACCGATTTACATCTGAAAATACGTTGGCTCTATACACGCTAAAAGTACAGATTTTTTTAAATGGAGTCTGGTGGGTTTAGCGCTAGCGACTTCAGAGCTGTTTCTGGTTAAAGAGAAAAGGTCTCAAAGAGGTTTTAAATGTTTATCTCTGAAGGGATCCTTTCGATAATGTTGTCAGACACTTAGAATATTAATCTGAGCCTGGCAGTGACAAAATGAGCACTTTTGTGAAGTTAAAACACAAGCTGGACAATTGCCCCATTAACTTACATTGTAGCTTGTTTTGCTGCACCGTTCTTGCTTAATACTGGACCAATGTCAAACATTGTTGTTCCCATCAGTCACTTAGACACAAAAGCATAGGAAAATAGGGCCCAGGTTGAAAAAAACGGTAGTTACCCTTTAAGTCAAAATTACAATTTTGGAATGTTACATACTCCAACACAAAACTTTGTTTAAATGTTTTAAGCAATTATTTAATGAATTAGAAACGTTCAACATAATGCACAGATAGTCAGATAGTGTTGTGGGCGGGACATTAAGTCAGACGCAGTGGTGAGTGAAACCAAAGCAGAGGGACAGACACAGAGCTGTAGCCGAGCCAGAGTAGCCCACTTTTTAATCAATTAACTTGATCGGTTATAAGGCAAACAAAACGCTGATACAGATAATCTGCTAACTGCCAAAACACTGCCCCGATAATCGGCCCATCCCTACTGGGTTGTTTTGCATTTCTTTAAACCAATCACAATTGTCTTGGGGGGGGGGGGGGGTGTATCTGTAACGGTGTATCTGTAAAATGGTCTGGGGAAGGAACTTGATGTGGTGGAACATTTGCCCCCAGATCAAAACAAATGCCACATATAATAGCGGCGCCAGATGTTCCGGTGATTATCCAGTAAATGAACTCTTGTCGATCCAGACTACATGCTTGGTGGAGAAGCATACAAACTCATCTCATCTGTAAATTCCCACCTAAACATTTAGCTTCCTTAAAGCGATTATTTACTAAAATTTAGGTCAGCTTGTTAGACCACTAGCCATGTCTGTGTTTTAAAAGTTCACTTTCTCTCGTGTGGCCAGGTTGGTTCAGTGGGTAGAGCAGGCGCACATGTACTGAGAGGTTTATGCCTCGATGCAGAGGTCCAGGGTTCAAATCCGACCTTTGACGATTTCCTGCATGTCTCCCCTCTTTCTCACCTAGCTGTCCTGTCAAAACTTAAGTTCTCTCTCTCAAGTGAAATAAAATACAACTTCTTAATGCTGAGCAGGCTAAAGTGAGACTGGCAGCATCGGCCCTGAGTTAGCAATGACTCAGCCGGTGTCTGTCCATTGATAAGGGTACTCTGTTGTCTGGATTGATCAACTTTTTTTGGAACTATAGGTAAGATGTCTGGCCAAATGACATGTCTTTTTAAAGCACTAAGCAGCTATCTAAAATAATGGCCATGTCTCAGTCACCTGTACAACTATTACGCAATGACTCTGAGGCAAAAAAAAAACAGTCTGTGTGTGTGCGCGTGCGTGCGTGTTGGTCTCAGGCACACATCAGGAAGACAGTTTCACATTTAGGCATCATTAGAAGGTAATAGAGTGGAGAACAGAGCACAGCCTGAAATTCTGCTTCTGTCGTACCTGCGGCGGCCCCGCTGTAAATTCATTTTCATTTCAGAGAGGAAGGAAGAAAAACGGTACAGAGAAAGACACACACACACACACACACACACACACACACACACACACACACACACACACACACACACAGCAGTCAGGAACAGAAAAAAAGTAAGTGTGATCTCAAACTTCCTTGACATGTTGAAAAAGTGGCGCTTTCACAAAGAAGTGTAATTCATACCATTCGCTGCTTAAATATAGCGGAGGCAATTTGCCGAAGACAGAAGGGGAGGCAGGGTGGGACGAGAATTCAACCACTCACTTGGTTGGATTCCTTAGGCAACACTTCATGCCCACATGGCCTCAAACATGCTAAACTGAGCGCAGCCCTTGAATCCCCCCGCCCGCTGATTGACAGCCGCAGTGCAGGTGTGGTGCACTGCCAGAATAGAGAACTAGACTCGGGCATGCTGGCAGAAGGGGAGATGAGGAGAGCTGAGAGGTAAGGAGCGTCAAAAAGGGAGGGGGAGGGGAGAGGGGGGCGAGGGATCGAAGCGAGAAGCCGGCCCAGCTGATTTATGGGAGCAGGTCAGTGCCGAAGCACACACGTGACACTAATACACAAGGACGGGACAGATGTAGGAGTGAGTGCTGAGTGGCAGCCTGTCATGCACCCATCCTTCAGTTCACCTCCATCCCTCCGGAGAAACAAACAGTCAGAGAGAAAAGTCTGCTCTGCAAATAGTGAGATGAGTCAAAGGAGACGGTTCACTGTCCCTTGAGAGTTTGTTGATCTAATTCTGGACGGACTTGACAATCAGCCACACACAAGATATTACAGGAGATGGACTAGATGTTGGTTTAGACTGAATGTGATGTGATTTATAGGGGTGACAGGATTGTGTGCAAAATCATGGAGTGGATACAAACAGACACAGGATTCTCTGTAGGCGGTACAAAATTAGGCTAAAAAAATAACAGACACATCTGGCGTTTCTGGTAAGAGCTGAAATCAGTCAATCATTACATAAACACATGGACACACTCACTGTTACAGCTGATATCTGTACAGTCAGTGTGTGTGTGTGTGTGTGTGTGTGTGTGTGTGTAAGTGAACACGTTTAGACAGCCATACCCAGAGTAGTTTTCTGTGAATACCCATGCCTCCTCCCCCCCGACAACTAACTATGTGCTGCTATTGAGTCACCAACAGCACTGTAACACATTCCCTGTGTATGATGCAAGATAATTACTATGTATTCAATCTGGTTTGACCTTTTTTACTGTTGTTTACAACTTAATACCTGGTTGTCCCCTTTTGTAACATACGTGTCTCTAAACCATAGAATCATACCACATTCATTTTAAGTGCATGGTGAAGTGTTTATACTGAAGAGACAGTGGTGACCCGGTGTTACTGTAGAAATGAAAAGTTAATGCAGCAACTCACATTCATCCTGTTCAACTATCTTTGCAATTGAGTAGAGAGGAATTGAGAGCAGAGAGGGCTACATGTCACCCCCAAATATCTACTCGGGGTTATATATATACATATAAAAGGTAAATATAAAAGGTGCATATCTGGTATCTGTACCATATAACAAGACATGAATCATTAGTAAAAAAATAAAATAAAGCAATCTATGAATCTAGGGCAAACAGTATGTGAAGATTAGGGCTCTGGTCTGCTTGCTTTTTTGTAGTTGCAAATAGAACTTTCAGTTCCATTTCAGGCTTCAGTTCCATTTCATCCACAGACAGGGAAGTGAAGGGACAGTCAACGAGAGAGAGAGAGAGAGAGAGAGAGAGAGAGAGAGAGAGAGAGAAAGAAAGAGAGAAATAGAGAGAGAGAGAAAGAAAGAAAGAGAGAGAGAAATAGAAAGAAAGAAAGAAAGAGAGAGAGATAAATAGAGAGAGAGAGAGATAAATATAGAGAGAGAGAGATAAATAGAGAGAGAGAGAGAGATAAATAGAGAGAGAGAGAGAGAGAGAGAGAGAGAGAGAGAGAGAGAGAGAGAGAGAGAGAGAGAGAGAGATGCAAACGGCTGTTTCTACGTATGTTTCCCCCTGCTGATTTTTAGTGATTTTTCAATTCAGTTTCAATTTTATTCATAGTGTCAAATCATAACAGAAGTTCTCTCAGGACCCTGGCCTTTACAGATAGAGTAGGTCAAGGCCACACTATAATTTACAGAGACATAACAATTCCTCCAAGAGCAATTGCACTTAGTGCGGCGGCGATAAGGAAAAACGTCCTTTCAACAGACAGAAATCTCAAACAGGACCTGGGTGGGCAGCCACCTGCCTCGACTGGGGGTGGGGAGAGAGACAGAGAGATGTGCAGCAACTACAGTTAACACCTAACTACAATTAATATAGAAATGTATAATTATAGCAGTGGGTATAATGGAATGACATGATGAACACTGGCAATTATAGTTAACAGTAAGATAATAGAACTATGACTATAAATAAAAGTTTTATAGAATTATTGTGAATGCTGTGATTACTAAACTTAATTAAATAATGCTTTGATTGTGATCGACAGTTTTGTTTGAACAGCCAGCAACTAGGCGTTGTCCAAGTCCTGATTTCTGATGTGTTCTGTGACTTTCTCTCTCCCTCTCACCCGCCGGAACAGCATTGGTAGGAAGGCTCTGCATGATGGCGGATGTCGTTTTTTTGAAGAAAATAATTTATATTTTAAAAGGTCCCATATTATGCTAATTTTCAGGTTCATATTTGTATTTTGGGTTTCTACTAGAACATGTTTTAAAGTAAAAAAACCACATTATTTTTCTCATACCGTGTGTCTGAACATACCTGTATTCACCCTCTGTCTGATACGCTCCGTTTTAGCGCCCGTCTCTTTAAAGCTACAGTGCGTAGTTTCTGTCTCCCCCATGAGGAATTCTAAGTAATGACAACAACAATGTCGGCGAGTCTACATAAGACTAGCTTTACGTCATCGCGCGCGCGCCCCCACCCCTCCTCCACGCAGTTGCTAGTAGCCAAGGAGGACATGGAGGATTAAAAAAAAAAACATGATGGACTCTTCAGAAGAGTTAATTATCTTCACTTGAGCTTCCACTCAGGAAAGTCACCGGACGACACCAATCTTCGGAACAAAGCCATACTGAGAAATACAGAGAGAGTTGTGTGGAGTCTTAGCTTTTTAGCAACTCATTGCCAATGGCTTGAATGTAACGTTTATTAATATCAAAAAGTTACGCACTTAATCTTTAAGCGCCCACCCGGGTCTTCCGCATCTGCGCTCTCAGTCTCAGTACAGCCAGTCTCAGTACAGCCAGTCTCAGTACAGTCATTACAGCCAGGGAATGTAGCGGCACATTGTACCTAATTATAGTATAGTTGGGACATCACAACCGCACAAAGTCCTGACGGTATGTTTAGCGGCACAGTTTCTGATTACAGGCTGTGTGCCTTTCTCTGTGGATTGAGTGTTTTGATACTTCCACAGTATTTATATAGCACCACGACGTGCTTTATTATAAAAAAAGACATGAAAATGTCACTTTTTACAATATGGGACCTTTAAAATTAACAATTGCTATAATTAGACCATAAAGCCTAAGTTTTTAACAAAATGTTTTAGTAAGCCTATAAATGAAAAAATGAATTCTGTCTCTGATTTTTGGGTGTGCCAGCTGCCTCTTTAGGTGGCACAGGCACAGCCGTACGTGCCCCTCAGCTCCAGCTCCAATGCACCTGGTAACTGGCTAAAAGTAGAGGAATGTGGTTATTCTTGGTTGCTGCCAGGTGTGAAGATGTCTGCATGTGTTAATGTGAAGGAAAGAAAAAAAAGAAACAGCAAGCTTTTGCCTGGAGAAATAATGCTGAAAACAGTGGAACAGAGGTCGGGGTGGGTTGCAGAGGTGCGGAGCTATTCACTTACCATTATACAGTAAAGCACAAGAGTAACAGGGGCACTGATTCTAATAATGTTGCTGTGAGCACCTCAAATTAAATTCTATTCACCCCCATTGCATTGGGGTGGAAGCAAAAAATAAAGGTTGATATCTTAAAGTGCTCATATTATGCTCACTTTCAGGTTCATAATTGTATTTAGAGGTTGTACCAGAATAGGTTTATGTGGTTAATTTTCAGAAAACAGCATATTTTTGTTGTACTGCACATTGCTGCAGCTCCTCTTTTCACCCTGTGTGTTGAGCTCTCTGTTTTAGCTACAGAGTGAGACATCTCACTTCTGTTCTATCTTTGTTGGGAGTCGCACATAAGCAGTAGCTAGGTAAGGACTACTAGCCAGTCAGAAGCAGAGTATGAGGGTGTGCCATGCTAGCAGCTAGGCGAGCATTATAACGTGTTATAAAGTGATGCACGTTTGTCTCTGAAGTAAAGGCTGGACTACAATAGAGCTGTTTGGAGCAGTTTGTGAACAGTGTGTCTCTGGAAGATGGTAACTCCCTTTGGGGTGGACTTTGGGCTTTTTACTTTGTAAACCTATAACGTGCAGAAAAAGATATATAACACACTAAAGGAAAGGGAAAAAGCCAAAAAGCATAATATGAGCATCATTTTTTAAATATGGGCAAATAAAAGCAAAACTATCTGGAAGGCTAGATGCCACTAGAGGCCAGCAATAATGTAATTATCTTTTAACGTAATTTGGGTAAACCAACCCTGATCCTGCATCCACAGCACTCGCGCACAGAAACAAAATAAAAATCTGGTTAATTTTCAAAGTAAAATACACCGTGTTCACGGCGGATCATAGTTCCCTGCACTAGACCTTGAAAAAACAGCAGAGTTGTTTCCCCTCTACTCACAAACAAACTGGCGGTGGCCGGGATCGTTTGCTTACTGGTCGGCCAGTAGGCTAATGCTCAGAGACTCAGCTGGAAGTGGTTTCAGACCCTCCCACCAGCCGTGGGACCACGCCTTCTCATTTAAATTGACACCTGTCACTTCTAAATGAAAAGCTTAATGTTCAATCGAAATGTAAAAGGTGAATCTTAAAATGTCAATGTCAAATGTAAAATGTAAAATTCAAAAGAAAATTATAAAGGGGAAAGACTAAAATAAAATTATTTCTTTTTTTCTATTTGAGATTTTAATTTAAGTATTTCCATTTAAGCTTTTACATTTCACATTTAATTATGGCATGATTTTTCCTAGTAGCATAGTAAAATGATACTATTTTTAATTTGATCTTGCTTCGTTTTCTCTTTGGACTTTCAATTTGAATTATGAATAAATATATCCTCCATACCTGTCAATGGTGAGTTCCCAGACCCAACTTCTTGATGTGGGTCTGGCTTGTCAGGCTAGGAAAAATGATCATTCCCTCCAATATTGTGAATAATATCACAATTGCAGTCAAAATGATCACAGTTAGATTTTTTCCAAATCGTTCAGCCCTACACAGCACATGGTTCTTCATACACATGGACCAATCAGAGAAAGCCCTCTGATGTCCAGACAATGAAATAAGCCTGTTTAGATAAGACTCTCAGCCAGATTAAACTGATATATGACTGAGAATGTAAGGTCTGTCATTCGCCTTGAAGGTAGCCTGCATAGCCTCCATGAAAGAGCCCATAAAAAACTGCAGGCTTACAATAGTGTTCCTTCATGTACGCCATGCTATAAGGAATGGAGGATGAAGAAACAAACACATTTGGTTAAACTATGAAAATTGAACTCTGTATCTATCGCTTGCCAGTATGGCCCATGTATCTATGCCTGTGGTTGCTCCAGCAGACGCAGTAAAAAGAGGATGTTAATGAACTGCTGTCACACGTAGGCTGGTGCCTTTGAGGCAGCAGTCAGGATTCTCTCCACGTACTCAGTCTGTTTGCAGTGTGGAGGCTGTGATGTGCTGCCTGACTGCAGAGAGTCGCTTGCGGCCAGATAGGAGGGGACCAACTCAGTACAGGGGGTCCCTGCTGCGTTCCCACTCTCTCACCAGCAGAGCAAAAGCTCGGCTCTGTGTGCGCGCGTGCGCGTCTGTGTGTGTGTGTCTGCAGCTCTATGTGTGTGTTTCTTTGTCTAAGATGCCTGCTGGCTTGTGTGCAGGTGCATTTGTCAGCATAAGCACGTGTGAATACATGTAACATACACACACGGAATCTGGATTTACTGTTGTGCCCTGTAGATTGTCACTCAGATTAGTAACAAAACGGATAAGGATAATATATGAAAAACCAACTTGTTTGTGAGAGAGAAAGAGCCAGTCTGCCCGCTGCTCTCCCCTGCAATCTATAACTGCTGCACCCTGGGTAGTGTCAGAATGTTTGGGCGCCTGCTGTGCCACCTGTCACCCCCAGCCCAGAGGCTCATTGTCACCTGAGACCGAGGCCCAGCCTCAATTAGATTACTATCACACAGCCAGGATTGGCTCTTCTTCCCAAAAGGAGATTTCTCTCTTTCAGCTGACATTGTTAGCTTTTACCCCTCCACAAAAACTCTGTGGCCATCTCCAGGTACGATTTCAGCGCAGGAATTGCTCTACCTTATTGAAGTTTTTAAATACAAATCTACTGCTTGGACATATGGAGGGGTGGGGAATCTCCTTGTCAGTGCAGTTGCTAATGACATTATCACAAGAACTCAGCAAATAGGGTACCCCTTGAAGGGGAATTTGGGGTCTTGTAAGCGTGACATCTGGCTCCACCAAACATCTGAGTAAGCAGATTGGCCCTGCAGGCCTGGTGCGACAGCCGACGAGGAAGCTGGGAGATGTGGGAGAACTGATCCGCACAGCTCCGCTGCTCAAGCTGTCACTTTAGCTTGGCACAGTTAGATTCTCACTGGCTCCGAAGCATTAGGCCCACTCTTCTGACTGCCGCTGCCCTGCCGGCACCAATCCAAGTCTTTCATGAGGGAGGTCGATCATCACTCTCACTCTTTCTTTCTTCCTCTCCTCCTCCTGCTTAGTCTCTCTCAGCAGGGCTCTGGCTTCTCTATCGCAATCTCTCGCTTTTTGTCCCCCCCCCCCCCATGCCTCCTTCTTATCCTATCCCCACCAGAAGCCACAAAATGGGATCCATTATAATCTGCCATTATTTGCTATTCCCAGTTCCTATGCAGTACTCTAAGCCACTCATATACTCTCTCCTTGCCATCTTTGTTCTTCTCTAAGTAGTCAGTCGTTCAGTAGTCACTCCACCCACCAGGATCCACTTTGGCGTGTGAGGTTAACGACTTTAAGATCCCTAGTATGACAAGGTAACTTGCTATGGGCTGCATATGTGCTCAGCTGAAGAAAAAAAGTTTGGACTCACAAAGTAGAATATTACTAGTGGTCACTTTAGCATTGCAAGTAATCTACTTGGTATGGCATAAATATGCATAACAAATAAACTGAATAGGTTATTAACTGTACCAACCAGGAGAGATGAATTATACCACTCTAGTGTAAACGTATGTACTACTTTGTCAAGTGTTGAATATCAGCACAGACACCGTAAACATAAAATGAAATGGCTCCAAGTTGAGCAATTGGGAAGAATCCTGCACTAATGTCCAAAGTTTGGTAAAGGCTGAAGCAAAAACGATCTCAATTAAATCCTGCAAAAGGAACATTCTGTGAAGGTTATTCATTATTCTATCAGAGTACTGAAGGACATTAATTATTTGAGTCAGGTAATTACCCACTCGTGACAGAATAAACTGTTCTCGCCTTTAATTTCCAGATTGGCCTGTTGGTCCAGTAATCTAATGGCGTTTTTCCATTACATGGTACCTGCTCGACTCTACTCGCCTTTTTTGGTTTTCCATTACGAAAAAAAGTCCCTGGTACCTGCTAACAGGTACTTTTTTTTAGTACCACCTCCGTCGAGGTTCCAAGCGAGCTGAGCCGATACCAAAAGGTGATGTGAAAACCTACAGACTACTGATTGGTCTGAGAGAATCGTCACTAATCAGTGTGTCATCATTGCTAGCGACAGACGGGGGTGTCCTGAACAAAACCGCCATTTTTAAATAGTTTAGCCAGCTGTGTTTTTTTTTTGCTGCCTCCAGCTTCTTTTTTTCGCCTTTATTTTGACAGGACAGCTAGGTGAGAAAGAGGGGAGAGAGAGAGAGAGAGAGAGAGAGAGAGAGAGAGAGAGAGGGGGGAGGCATGCAGGAAATCGTCACAGGTCGGATTCAAACCATGGACCTCTGCGTCGAGGCATAACCCTCTCAGAACATGTGCGCCTGCTCTACCCACTGAACCAACCCGGCCACGTCTCCAGCTTCTTTTGAAACTAAATTTGTCTTCTGGCTGTGGCAACAGCCACATGCCGAGAGTCAAAAACAACACACCTTCGACGTTCTGTGTGTGTGTCGTATTAGGTCATGGCAGTTTCCTGCGGCGTCGCTATGACGACCAGCCACGCTCGCCTCAGGCATGAGGCGGTACTAAATCTGCAACGGAAAATGGAGGACGGGGCACCGCGGCCAAGTCGAGCCGAGTAGAGAAGAGTAGAGTCGAGCAGGTACCATGTAATGGAAAAACGCCATTAGATTACTGGACCAATGTAGTGTATGCAGTAACCCCAATGTCCTGTTTTTTTAGCCATCCCTCTCTTTCCTCCTATATTTAGACAGACAGACAGATTTTACTTTGAGCACATCTGTATGTAAGATACTACTCACTTGTCTGGCCTGCCAGGCACCTGCAGGCGTAAGCGACATTTGTTAGCACTCTGGATCTGTTCTTCTTTGATGCGAATAAGCCTCTGTAGAGCCAGACACCAGTCCTGTGCCACAGTGGTGTTCAGGTTCTTTGATGGGAAAAACACACACACACACACACACACACACACACACACACACACACACACACACACACACACACACACACACACACACACACACACACACACACACACTTAAAACTTGTTTCTCAGCTGTAGCATACAGTAGTAGGTCACCTCGCAGAGACACAAGCATACAGAGCACAATAGTATACTGTAAATGTACTTGCATATTGATATGCTTGCATGAAAACAACTACACATCCACTTACATTAAACTGCAGTGCATTATTTGAAGCCAGAGGGTTGTTTTGGCTTTTTTATCCCCTCGAATTTAAAGTCGTTACTTCAACACCAGCATCCATTTTACAGTAAAACCTAGTCCCTCAAGTCAAACAGAATCAAATCAATTTTCTGAAGTCAATGAGCTATGCAAAAGTATTTTGTCTGTTTGTTCGGTGGACAATATTAGAACTGGGTGGAAAGTGAAAATCAGTCATTTAGTGCCAGGCCAATATCACTCCTCCTGAGGACATTGTGCTCATTAAGTGCAGGGAGGCAAAGGTGCAACCATTAGCCTGAGAGGCTCTTTGGTGATTGCTGGAGTACGCCTCCCTGGCTGCGTTATGTAGTGTATGCTAATGTGTTAGCGGCAGACTGGTGGGAAGTGTCCTGATTTGAACGCCACAAGAGGCTTCCTTTTGTAACATACTGAAGCAAATCTGACATTTCTATCTAGTATATCAGAGGGAACATCTCAATCCCCACCACTGTGGCACTGCTCATGAGATAGATGGAGGTCTTCCTGCTTTTTAGAAATTGACGATTCAAAAAGAATATGAGGCTGCTCTTTGATCACATTTTAAACATCTAGCAGACTTGATCTCGTTTAGTTTCCACTGAATCCGGCAATTCAAATTAGCTGCACACGCTTCAATTTTGTCTTTGCTTCCTCTGTGATTCTTTGGTGTGTTCTCTGGACTTAGGAGCTATTGAAAAAAAAATAAGCTGCAGTCCCCAGAATACATTCCATATTTCTATATATTATATACATATATTATCATATATCAGTCAATATCTTAAGATAACTAGCTCATAAAAAAATGTGTGATACTGAAAGCAGTTGTTGGAGGAGAGTAGCCCGTTTGATGGTCAGTCTGTGGGTGTGTTTTAGAACACCCATGTGGCCAATTTGAACTAAGGCTTTCAAAGCAAAACCCGAGAGAAGAGGGCTAGTCTGTGTAGTGGTGTGATAAAAGTAACAAACGGTGGCCTCCGTGGGTTGGCCTGTATAGTCCGTTGGACTGAGTTGGCCTGAGATCTTACCTTTCAGCTGACTTTGTTGCATTATATACGTTGCATGATACACAGTGATCTGTGAGACAGTCCGGCCCCAGTAAAAGTGTAACATGCAGCGACACGTACCTGGTACATCCCCTGCAGCGTGCCCACAAGGAGAGTGACCTCCTCCACGACAGACAGGTCATGTTGCAGTTCCTGCAGCTCCTGGTAGAGCCGTGGAGGCCCGAGGATCGCTTTACCTAAGAAGTGAGCAACATAAAAAGCGTTAGAGTTTGTGATATCACAAACATATTGCATGTTCTTATGAAAAAGAGGAAAAAGTACAATTAAAAAAAAAGAAAAAAAAAAATCTCCGTCACAATTTCACAAAGCTCAAGGTGTCTTCAAATTTAGTTTGACTAACAGTCCAAAACCCCAGAGCTATTCTATTCACAGTGATACAAATCAAAGGCTGACTTGGTAAACTAATTGTTGTCAATTCATTTTCAACTGATCATTTGAAAGGATACAATCTCAACAATATATCCTAGGGCTGAAACGATTGCTCGAGTAACTTCAGCAATCTGATGACTAGAAACATTGATGCAAATTATTTGGAGGAAGAGAGAGAAAATAGCTAACGGCAAAAAGAAGAGACAGGGCAGGTTTGGGATTATTTTAAGCTGAAACACAACAAAAACTCTGTACATTGCTCCCCGCTCGTCCACAGGGTGACACAGAGCTGGTCAGCTTATCGGGTAAGTTATTCATTTGAAGAGGCCAGTCTTACTTTCTCTTTTGTATTATTTACTATTGCTCTATTGCCCCGATTACTCGATATATCGATGGAATAGTCGGTAGAATACTCAATAGCTGCAGCCCTAATACACACAATAAACATATATATGGTGTATGGACCATCTATCCTGATGCAGGCATGCAATATACTGTACATGAACGTTGTACACACTAACAGAAACAATGGCATTGCCTCTGAGAACTAGTGAAAGTGCAGAAAGAAAGGTTGCTTTTTCTGAAACTCCACAGGCACTAATAAAAGAGGCGCGATGTGCAGATGAATCGATCTTCATTATTTGTTGAACTACAGAGAATGAATTTATGAGTAAAAAAAAAATCAGATGGAGAAACTGTTATTTGGAGCTATGATGCCCTTTTCGCTGGCCGAGAGGAATGCAGGTGTCTCATTAGACACAAAATTCAGCATTGATTTGAGGCCCGCTACCTTCAAAGCCTCTCTCTCCTACTGCTGCGAATCGATAGCTGCGTCTCCTGCCGTCTGCCATCCTCTGTCCTAGCTCCCCTGGCCCACATCTCCCCCAGCAGCAGGCTCCGCGAGAACTGCCTAATTAAATTCTGCAGGTAGATTTTGCTCCAGAGCTGTCCTGCACTGTCACCGCTGCCAAATAATAAAGTGGCAGAAGAGCTGAGCCGGTAGGCGGGCTTAGTGAGGCATGCTCCTCCGAGGGGACCTGCTGTCTTTTGTTTTTCCACGTGCGTAAATGGAGTGAGAGTAAAGCCGTGAGAGGAAAGGGAGTGAGAAAAAGAGAGTGGTGGGCTTGCCTTGTTCATTTAAAGCACTCCATGGTAGCTTTTGGGGTCTAATGGGGTCTTTGTCACAGGTGGTCAGTGACATCTGTCATCTGTGCAAGGAAATCAATAGGTGAGACATCTGAATATAAAAGGGTGTGCTGTGAGCTGCAAGAACAATGTATTACTGTCCTCTCCAAAAGGATTGCTGGACCCCTGTACAGGTTGGTTAAGGGGCCTGCTGTTGGCTATGGTCCGAGAGGTGAATGTGCTGAGTTGTAATCCGGCGTAATCCCGTTGGTGAGGCAGGATATGGTTTTCACACTCAGACATGGCTATCCACATCGGCCGCCAGGCACGTAGCTCACTGGTGTAGAAGGCCAGAGCCCAGAGGGGTCCATCCCCGCTTTCTCTGGAATAAGTCAGCAATCTAGCAGTCAGCTGCTGTGCCAGTGACACCAGCCAGTGGATTTAAAAGACAATGCAGCTTCCACACCTGCATCAAAACCCTTGTCTGATCCGCAGCCAAAGCCCACTGGTACACTTCTGACCACAAAAAAAAAAATGCACTCCTGACAGCAGGTCAAAAGAGGAGCAGCAATAAGCGAGGTGTAATGGAGGCTGAACAAAAGGTAAGACAGCATGAGAGTAAACAACTGGCACACTCTGCTTTGAAAAAAAAAAAAAAGAACATGTACTGTAGATTGGTGGGCTTGGTAAGAACAGACAGTCCAACAAGGGACAGAAGAGAAGAGTAAGAAAGACGGCTATGCGCGTCCCTAAAGGCCAGCTTTCTTCAATAAAGCAGGGCATCAGGGCCTGCAGACGAAGAAAAATGTCTCCATTTTGAGCCATGTTGAGGGAGCGCAGGCTTTAAACTAGACACACAACCGAATGAATTCACAGGGGATGAAACTATAAAAAAGATGGGACATCCTGTCTGAATGAAAGTTTTGGGAATGGTCCCACAGATGATCGGGGAGGTTTCCGGATAGACATGATTAAGGTGACCGCATCGTGTCGAAAAAGGTTAAAAAAATAAAAAATAAATAAATAAAGGAACAGAGAATGTCAGAGTCAGAATCCCAGCACGCTCTGTGGGGCATAACATTCGCAGAGCTAGACGCAGGTAAAGGAAGAGAGGCAGCTGCACTGAGAGCTAACCTTAAATGATCCCAAAACCTTGCAGCAAAGTTATGAATATATACGAGTATACACTCCCTGAGCAAAAACTTAATCCAGTGAGAATCTGAACCAGCTCTCAAAACAGTAGCAGCCTACTGAGCATGACACGGGTAGCTCTGAGGAAGGCGCCATTAATATTTAAGTCATGGAGCTGCAACTTTAAAAAAAAAAAGCCTGTACCATTACATCCTGATAAGGCTTTGTATCTCCCTTTTCCCATGGCACATTTATCAGGGATCTCGTCAAGCTCTGTATACACCAGAGTGAAGTGAGGGGTGGCTGGGAGAACTAGTGTCTCAACCGCCGATTCCTATCTACTGCTACTGGCTCTCTAATTGGGCCTGGAAAGGGAGGGAATAATCTCTGCAGATTGATGACTCCGCTCGAGATGCGTTTGTGGTCTATCAGGAGGGAAGAGGGAGGAGAGGGAAATGAGACTGTGGGGATGCTGCGGCAGGGGGCTCTCTACCCCCACATCTCTCTCCAAGATAAAACACCCTAGGCAGACTGGAACAAGTGACCGTCATCACTATCCTCCTCACAAACACATCCTTAATCAGAGCGACAGGCAGCACGGATGCCTCTCTAGCCCTCCGCGGGACACTTGAGAACAGAAACAGATTAGGCTTGCTGAGTCAGAGTAAGGGGCTGAGACTAAAAGTCAGTTCAAGAGATGAGATTAAATAGAGCATGACACATGGGAGGGGGGGGGAAGGAATGAGATAGGACTGATTGACAGTTTTGTTTTAGTTTTTACCTGAAGTGCAGGCACCACTTGACCGCTTGGCCCCGCTCTGTTGGAAGAAGGTGTCTTTGCTTTGAGACGCCTCCTGCCCCACCTCAACTACCTGCACCTGCTGTAAGGGGGCGCTCCACTTCATGGTGTACTTGGGGCCGACAGGGACCAGGCTGCTGATATCCGGAGGCCCCCTGGTGTAGATGAGAAGAAGAAAAAAAAATAATAATGTGGGGAGGGAGTTTAGGAAGTAAAACAACCTGAAAGAAATCCCCTCCCTATCCGCATCCTGCTAACAGCACTACACCCTGCTCTCTACAGGAGGAGAGAAATCTCATGGAGACGATTTGGGAGTGCAAATTAAAATCTGTATGATCACCCATGTTCCCTGTCAGAAGTGTACCCCTGGCTGTGAGGAGGAGTTCATTGCTATTCATGTATTCCTGTAATCACGCAGACAATCAACATTGTGATCGGTTTGTCAAGATTCTGGAGGGCAGACAAAGTCAACTTCGGGACACTCCAGTTGAATGAGAGGTAGAGTGATAATTAGTTTGAAGGCTGCACGAGAGGGCTTTCAGCTAGGCCTGCACGATAAATCGCTATAAACTCGCGATCTCGATTCACGATTTAATGTTTAAATGACTTCGATTTCGGTAGGACAGCTCTCACAAAGTTCAGGGCTTCACCCTCAGCCAATAACAAAGCGCCTTTTAGTCACGCGTTTCACTCGTCGAGCGAGCGCGGTAGTTCGGAAATAAACCAAATGGATATTGATGAAAACCCAGGTACTAGTGACGAGAATCAGCCAACCACTCAGTCTCAAACCGAACTCGTTCCGAAAAAAGGCTTGCATTCGGCGGTGTGGAAGTATTTTGGATTCAAGCATGACGACGAGGGTCAGTCGGATGTGATTTGCAAGGCATGCTTTGCCCTCGTTGCAGCACCGCAAGGTAACACCACAAATCTTTACCAGCACCTCAAACGTCACCACAAAGTGCAATATGATGAATTAAACTTCTATTTTTGGTAACCTACTTGAATAGCCAGTTGAATGTTAATTCTATAAAAGGCAAGCAGTTAAAGAGTGTGCTAAGAAATCATTCCGTTTTTGATACTGTACTTAAATTGGCAATTGACAAACTTTCTTTAGAGACTGAAGCCGTAGCTGCAGCATGTGTTGACATGTTTTAATTATGTAAAGACATGTCCAATGAGTTCAGATAGAGCCTGTATCAGGGCCATATTTAGTTCAATGTGTTATATGTCACTATTTTTGGTAGCCTACTGTACTTGAATGGCCAGTATGTACTTTATTTTCTTTATTCATTGAAGCCTATATGTTTACAGGCTTGTGGTGATGTGCTATAGGTGCCAACAAAAAAAATCTATGTTTGGTACTGCCAATTTGTTTTGTTTTGTCATGGTTCATGTGTGCAATAAACATTACATTTCGTGAGAAAAAAAATCGTGGCAGAGAATCGTGATATTAATTCTAAGCTAAAAAAATCGTGATTCATATTTTTCACCGGCCTACTTTAAGCGAAATCTTAGGAGCAAAAGATTTGCAAAATATACTTTCCTGTTTACTTCGAGAAAGAGAGAGAGAGAGAGAGAGAGACAGAGAGAGAGAGAGAGAGAGAGAGAGACAGAGAGAGCGAGAGAGAGAGACAGAGTTAGAGAGAGAGAGAGACAGAGAGAGACAGAGAGACAGAGAGAGAGACAGAGAGAGAGACAGAGCGACAGAGAGAGACAGAGTTAGAGAGAGAGAGAGAGAGAGAGACAGAGAGAGAGAGAGAGAGAGAGAGAGAGAGACAGAGACAGAGAGAGAGATATGTGATCAATGGTGCTGTCTCAGAAGATAAATTAGAAAAAAAACAAAACATGTTTTAAGTCAGTAATCTAGGGGTCCTGTAGCTGTAGTTAGGCATTCTACCATTTGTTTAAAGCTGATAAAGCTCCTGCAACTCAAGATAGTGCTCAAAGCCTCTAGCAGCTATTTCTCTTCCCTATGCAGTTTGCCAAAATATCCTTGCAAAACCTAGGGCATCACATTAGAGCCCTGTGCCACCTAATAGCTATTTCTCCAAACTGTGCAGTTTAACAGACTCTCCTTTCAAAACTTACACCCAACTTCACGCTAGAACTACGCATTATGAAACGCATTAGCGACGTATTCCTGAATGCGAGGGCATGTCGCTCGACTTGAACTACAAGAGGGACTTACTTGACATTTATGTTGGCGCAGATGAGCACGTCATCAAAGAGGAAGACCTTTCTCTCCTTGGACTTCAGGACTTGTCCCCGCTCGCCGTACACCGTTTCAATAAGCGTCTCACAAAGGACCAGTGACCCCTGCTCCGAGTTCAGTTGCTAAAAGGGACAAAGCAATCAGATCAGAGGCAGAGGAGACGGCATCACAAAGGGCCAGTCCTCCAGAGTTCAGTGCCTGGAGGACACAGAAGTCAGCCTTGGAGGACCAGATGTCTCATCGGGGATTAGCAACACATTCATACTGCAGAAGGTCATTTAATGTGTGTATACACATACAAAACATGCACACACACACACACACACACACACACACACACACACACACACACACACACACACACACACACACACACACACACACACACACACACACACACACACACACACACACACACACACACACACACACATCTCTAGCCTGTTCCTTCATCAAACTTAGTGAAAGAGAGAATGCACATGTTCTTTCACTATCTCTGACCTGCACATATGTGATGAGAGGGACCTGAGGAGATGCCAGAATCCTCCTTTTTTTTTTTTTTTTAGCTTTTTTTCTAAATAAATACTTCTAACAAATGCTTTAGATCCTTGTGTTTTTTTGTCTGTGCCATGCCACAGAGTCCAAACTGGCCAAGCTTATGAGCACTGGGACTCGCACTCCTTTCAACCACAACAAACAGCAACACATGGATATAAATACATACACATTTGCTGCATGCACACCTTTACGCACGAGAGTTAATGCATCCAATAACAGATGCAGTTTATGCTACAGTGTGTTGGCCCATGCTGTGCTTCCCATTCATCCATATGTTTGGCAAAGGGATGTGCATGTTTTTTCTATCACTTTGGTCCAGCTTCTTTTATGACTAAATCAATACGTTAAGTCGTATGCATACTGCGCCAATCTAAGCCAGGCTCATCACAATTTATACCGCAAGCAGCAGGTTAAGTCCAAATATGGCGTTCACATCCTGATACTGATGTTTGTGTTTGTTGAAAAGGCACACATTTGAGTGACTAATGAATCAGTCTCAGATGTGTCTATTCTACATGTCTAATGCATGTGATCACATTTCACAAAAGAGGATGTCCTATCTGCAGGCTATCTGTAGCTGCTTTTGGCTGATACTCAGATGGCACACAGAATGAGTCATTAGTCCGAGCAGGCCTGCTGTTTGATGGCCACAAAGCCATACAACTCCCTCAAGAGGTGGGCTGCTATGAGAATACATCCTCAAAGTCTTCAAGCATCAATAGGCACAGAGGGCATTGCAATGTGCACGTGTGCATGTGTGAGTGGGAGTGCATGTGTGCGGGAGTGTGTATGCCAAAAGCCCTTCTCACTCACACTGTTATCTGTCCTATTCCGGCGACTTAGATACTTTGAGACAAAGAATGAATATTTCATTGGATGGTTATAGGGGCAATAGAGGAGGTTTCCTATTGGAATTCTGCATTGTCACCGCAGCAAATGGAATTCTGTGTGGAGTGGAAGGAGATTGGCCGAATCAGCTCATTTCAGAGTCCTGGAAAGCCAAGGGGCTGATAGAGAGCAATACAGAGAGGGGGAGGGTGTGGGTGTGTGAGAGAGAGAGAGAGAGAGAGAGAGAGAGAGAGAGAGAGAGAGAGAGAGAGAGAGAGAGAGAGAGAGAGAGAGAGAGAGAGAAGAAGACAGAGGAAGACGAAGTCAAACTAGAGAAAGAGAAGAGTGTATAAGTGGAACAAGAAAGTAAGCAAGAGGGGAATTGACGGGAGGTAAAGTGGAGAAAGCGGAAGAGCGACAGGGTGAAAGAGATAGCTCTCTTACAGTTTCCAATTAAATGTCTCATTTACCCTCTAATTCTTCTTATTCAGAGCAGCATTTGTTCAGATTTGCAGCAGCAGGACTGTAATTTCAGAGTGGTAATGGAGAAGCAACGCCTCTGCCATTGCATCTGGTACTGTTCAGTGATGATAATGGGCATCATTTCTAGGGAGATAATTTCTCTAAATAAAAATGCCTCCCTAGATTAATGTGTGGAAAAGTGATAGAAATGATTGCTATATATATATATATATATATATATATATATATATATATATATATATATATATATATATATATAGTTTATTTTTTACAGGTGTTTGGCTCACAGTGATAACAACACAGCGGAGTTAAAGGGCTCAGAGGCTGGCTCACAGCTGATTTGATTGGGCCATACGTGTGCGTGTGCAAGTGCTCGTACGTGGGCACGAGGGAGTGCATGTGCATCCAGTCACCTTACTGAGCAGGCGATCACTGACGCTGCGGGCTAGTTGTTGAGTCTCTGCAATCTGGTCGGCGACTCGTTTCTGTTCATTCAGCTTCTCAGCCAGCATCTCCAGCTCTGTCAGAGCAAGCTGCAGGGGCAGACGATCCACGTGGCCCTTTGGCGTATTCTTAAGCATGTCCTAGAAAAAGTCACGAGGAAAGTCTGAAGCAAAGACTCTGCAGGTTGAAAACTCTCCCGTTTATGATGTACAACTTTCCTCTGTATCCTGCAACATATACTGCATCGTAACAAAATAATCTTTACCTTGAAAAATATAATTGTGGGTCAAATACTTTGAGTTTAGGTGTGTGACTGTCACAGATTCTAGAGGATTTCACTGTGTATACCACACTGTGGTTATGTAAACTTTGTAAAGCTCATTGTATTCCCATTTTTTACCCTTGTGCCAGCAGTGTTCACTAAAACAAACAAGTCTAAGCTTACAGTAGGCTTTTGTGCCTATGTCTATATGTCTATATTTGTGATGCAGCTATGACCCAGTGAAAGCTTGGTGTTGTCTTGATCTGCATCTCCGATGTACCTCAGTTCCCTGTAATGTATGATTTAATGCATACACTTCCTATTTGGAGTACAAGGCTAGAAGAAAATGCCGGATTCACATTCATAACTTATCTTTTGAATGCACGGATAATCAATGCCTACTGAGGGATGAAATGAGCTTCTGCAGATCCAGCAAGTCAAGCTCAAATCCAAATCTTTGCTCAGAATGGAAAGTGGGGAGAGTCGGGATGTAGCGCCAGCAACAGCAAAAACTGATGTGGCTAGCTACTTTTTTTGTTGGTAGATCTAGCTAACCCCAGTGTAAAAGTATGTGAGGTCCAACTTCTTGTACTTTGGATAAGTTAAAATCCATAATCCATTCTGTGACCTTGCAGCTCTGCACCTTTATTAGTGTATGTGCTGCTGAATCTTTAGTTTGACTCGTTTCTCATGTTGGAAGTGTTTAGCTCGTGACACTTAAGGGATTCGCTTAATTAAAACAAATCAAATAGACCTTTACAAACAACATGTTATACCTGCAGGAGCAATATGAACTGAGGGAATCGTTGAATGGGCTTAACCATCAGGCCATACAGGGTGATCCGGTCAACACTAGATGACTGCTTCTTCTGGAAACAAAAAGAGGAAAAAAAGATTGAAACAGAACTTGCAGTTTGAAAACATATTCTTGCACAGAATCAGAAAAGGCCATTAAGAGGAACCTTAGTTGTTCTTGTGAAGGCGTGTGAGTGGGTGAATAAGGAAAATTAGGCTGTGTTAGTCATAGCAGTATGAAAGAGCAGATTTGTATGTATATACATATGTTTATGCATTTCTGTGGGCGTAGGTCAGTAGAAGATTGTTTCGGAGCAGTGTCAAGTCTGCGCCACGATGACGCCATCAGTATAAAAAGGCAAATCACTGGGCACATTTCATAGATGGTATGGTAGTTAAGGTTGGATAAGATCAACTGTGAGAGACAGAAATAAAAATGAGGGTAAGATAAAATGTTGCTAAAACTTTAGAGATCTGATTTCATCTGGTATACAGTGCAGTAGCCAACATATAATCTGTTTTATTTTTCCTTTAAGTATACTCATTGTTCCTTCATTAATTCATAGGTGTGTTTTGGGCATAACATGCAATAAACCAATCAGAGTGTCATCTTCCATTCCCTTTAAAAGCCAGGCGCGTTTGTACCTTGGCGCATTGCTATTATGATGGCGGATTTGTACCGTAATATTTTTATTTGTAATAAATATTTATTTGTAATCTTCTGCATGTTTGCGTGCTGCTGCGCTTCCCTGTGTGTGTGTAACAAGCATAGTGTGTGCGCGCTGTGCATAAGCCTAGGCACATTTTACTAATTTGCTGTTAAAATAACAATGAAATGCTGCGTTATTGACTTTAGACCAGGTTTTTGTTGGTCAATGGCGCGATCACTTTCCGCTGCCTCAAGATAGCAATACGCCAAGAATTCACCTCAACACCTCCCTGTAAGACCAGTACGCCCATGGGCGCACAGATGGGAGCAGGTGCATTTGCTATTTAAACGACGCGGGCGCTGGACGGGAAATTGACAACTGCGTCAGTCTTACACTAGCAAAAACACTTGCGTCGGGCTTCGCGCTGCGCCGGGTGCAAGATAGGGCCCTAGAACTGCATATCGGTTTAATCTACAGTATACTTCATATTACAAAATAAATTGGATTGATATTGATACTCTAGGGGTGGGCAATATATTGAATATTCTCAATGTTTTGCAGCTTGTTCTAGTGTAGTAGTTCTGATGTAGTAAATGACTATATCGCGAACATCTAGTACAAATTGTCACGTAATTCTTTTGACACTCGCGTTGGCATTTCGCTTCTCTCGCTCTCTCCTTCTCACAGACACAAAAAGGAAAAATACATACATGTCAGGCACTCCCTGGCCCATCTGGACCACTCTCCTGGGCGAGTGTGTGTGACATACAGTATGAGGCATGTGTTTTTGTTTCTATAAGGAAGCAGGGAACAGAGAAAGAGCCTGGTGAAAGCGAAAGAACTAAAGCGACAAAGTGAGTTTATATGCGTTGAGTTGGGAAACGGTAATGAAAGACGGAGGTGGACAAATTGGTTCAGACGAGATACAGCACTGGATCCATCGTCTGGCAATGGTTTAGGTATCGCAAGGAAGATGTTGAACAAACAATCTGCAAATCTACTATATCTGCTAAATGTGCAGCAAAACTATTGCCACAAAAAGGTACAGTAGCAGTATCATACATTTGTTTTACCAATTGAACTAGCTACTACAAAACGCACGCTCGCACTCCTTTGATGCGACTGGTATTGTTCAGCAGAAGGGGGGGTTGTCACAGTGACAGCCTGGACCTCTGCCTCTCTTCTGCTATATTTATTTTACCATTTTTGAAATGACCAGTTGTCATAAATATCATGCACAAAAAGTTCACTTTCATTCATGTTGTTCATGTTTGTTCTTGTCTTTGTTAGGGTTTCTTATTGAATGCACTTTTTTCTTTGAACTCTGTTTTTGTTCAGCGTCTTGAGCTCTATAGAACTAGGCTATGTGTGAAGTTGCCTGGTTTGCAGACTGATCTCATGAAGTGGCATATGTATGACACGCCAATTCGTATGCCATTATTGGCGTGTTATCGAGACACATACTCGGTTTTTAGCATGTTTATCAATGCCGTTGGGCCTCCATAGAATTACCTTGCAATTGCGTGTGAATTGACGCCATAGCGAGTTGTATGAAAGGGCGAAAATCCGCGTAGGGAGGGATGGACTTTCACCCAGGAGAGCGGGGATTGCGTCCCACGTGTGACGTTTTCTTCATGTCCTGCGTGTGACGTTTACTTTCCACGTTTGTTCTTTTCCTAAACTCAACCCCGTTCTTTTCCTAAACCCAACCATAGCCTCGCGATAACACGCCACGTGGCTACGCTGTGACACTGCAGACTGCCGTCCGCTGTATACAGCGTAGACATTATCGCGGATAGCTCAAAATGCGTACAGATAACACGCCACTTGGCTTTAGGAAAGTGGCGTGTATGTTTACGCAAAGTCATGATGTCATGCCACATAGTGTTATCCAAGACCACGCTTATTGATGGACAACCAAAGATTTCAACCCATTTCTCTTTTCATTGGGGACAGCCTAAGATCTCACAGTGTGAATGGGCCTTAAAAGGAAGCCTTTTAATAGCTATAGTGAGCTACTTGCTCAACAAGTAGAAGAAGTTGCCAGCAGAATGAGGGAGTGCAGTCATGAGTCTTTGCCTAATATAATGGGAAATACAAGCTGTCGATATTTCTCCATGAAGAAAGCAAGGAATAGCAGGTTATTTGATGTAACCAGCCAGAATGCACCCAACAGGGATGGGGTTAGTTGGTGACATGGAACGAGCAAAGGCGGCATAAACAACCACCAGAAAGGGTGCTCGTACGAGATCTGTGGAAAATCTGAAGAAGTTCAAATTAGGAGGTCTTTAGAGGTTTACTCTGTTGCCAGTAATCAAAAGCCAAGTCAGGGCAGGTCCAAATTATATTCAGTCTTATTGGGTCAGAAAGGGTCTTGGTGTATTGTCTTTGATCTGTGTGTCAATAGGTCTGATAACCAAATGGATCAGGGCAGACTAGCTAGCAGCTATGATCACTTGATTTGGTATAATCATTAAAAGGGAAAGACGGGAAAAGTGCAAAAAAGCACGAGGAAGATCGGTGGCTTTCCTTGGTAAGTCGTCTCAATGTGATGCTTTTCTTTCAGTTTCTGAATGGAGGTTGATTCTAGTACCATTGGAAAAGATTAGAGTGGACTGGCTGAGCAAGTAGATGCAAATGTCAGTGTGCTGCTCTGCAGAGAGGTCAAGCTTTAAGACCCCATTAGTGAGCAAAACCCGTGTGAAATAGAGCAGGCTGCAATTTATTTTCTTCTCAAACCAGAAAACGGATTGGATTTGTTCATTTGTATTTCTACTCCATTTACAGAGGCTTGTAACCACCTCTTACTGTGCAAATTATAATGCAATAGACATACATCTAGTTGTGACATATAAATCAGGAACATTTTACTTTTTTCTGTAACATATATTTCTGGCAATGTCACCTTCCTAGAATTGCATTTGTTGCCAAGCAACTTAATAAGCATAGCAAGAAGCCTCAGCAATAACCGGTATGCTGGAACTGACTTATTTTGGGTTAAAGCACTTGACACCTACTTTTGATTTCAAGAAAAATAGGAAATGGGCAAGACTGGATATGTAATTGAACCTGATGTGAACTAGATTAGGCCCATGACACCTCCAGCAGGTTCAATGATCAAACTAATCATGATGATTGCTCAGGATAACTTCTGGGTAGAAAACCTATTCATACATACAATTTAAATTAAAAAAGGTTCCCCTGTATAAATTGCACATCTCTTTACACCGGTTTTATAATACTTTTTCTATATGTTTTTTTTTTATGTCACCCATACTAGCGGTATTTTATCTATTGTAAAGTTGTGGATTTGCGCTCTGCATCCCATTGCAACATGTCACTTTAAACCTGACATCTGTCACTCTAGCCTCCTGGACTGTCATCGAGGTATGTGGTGAGCGGATTTGCCCTCTTTTTTTATCTGCCTGTGTCAAGTGTGATCCCATGTGGGATACCATATGTGTATATATTAGCTCTATGTTTTTGTTGTATCTTGTTGATGTCCTGTCATGAGCACACTGAAGCAAATCCCTAGCAACTTGCACCGAGTTGTATTAGGGCTGGGCAATATATCCATTATATCGATATCATGATATGAGACTAGATATCGTCTTAGATTTTGGATATCGTAATATCGTTATATGACATAAGTGTCTTTTCCTGGTTTTAAAGGCTGCATTACAGTAAAGTGATGTCATTTTCTGAACTTAGCAGACTGTTCTAGCTGTTCTATTATTTGCCTATTCCACTTAGACATTATGTCCACATTACTGATGATTATTGATCTAAAATCTAACTGTGAAGATATTTTGTTAAAGCACCAATTGTCAACCCTAGAATATCGCCGCAATATCGATATTGAGGTATTTGGTCAAGAATATCGTGATATCTGATTTTCTCCATATCGCCCAGCCCTAAGTTGTATGGCAATAAAGTGTTGAATCTTGAATCTTGACGCTGTTGTGAAAAGAGCGGCGAGTTATTTCAGTTTTTATACATCTCATTCAGCATGTTTGATGCTTTCATATCTCGTTAATAAGAATACTTTCACTAACATTAGGTTGGAGACCTAATTTACCTGTTTGACTACAGATTACAGAAAATGATAGCTTGAGTTTACCCAACAGTGACATCTCACCGCCGGTTGGACAGCTAGCAGAAACGCCAGATAGGTCAGACCACGAGCGTTTAACTATATATCTTTAGACATTAGTTACAGCTGAAAGTGACAGAAATAAAAAAGTTGGACGATTTTACATCACTCCGCAATTCAAATCAAGAGCCAGTTGTTTACCCAAAGGTTTAATCACTGAACTGGATAATGCTACCCTACACTGTATGTATGTACACAACTTCTAACATAACTATTGGTCTCAATAATAATAATCCAAACAGGATTCTGAGACTTTCTGGATTCTCCGATTTGCCGTTTCAATATTCTTTTTAAGTCTACTAAAAAAAGTAATGTTGCTTGGACTCGCTGTAAACATTTATCCAATTTGTTAATTTCTTCTTCTTCTCCTATTCTATCAAAAAAAACTAATTTACACTGAACTCACCTAGATGCTTCTCTGCAAATGCAGCTCGCATATGTCTAAAAAAAGGAATTCAAACAGGAACTGAATGGTCCCTAACCCTGTACTGTAAATCTGCCTTGTGTGTTTATGGTCATATGCATGCAGTCAGTGCCTCCACAATATTTTAAAAGCAATATAATTAAGTATGTCATTGATTCAGTGTTTTTCCCAGTCTGTGTCTAGCCAATGTATCATTTGGTTTGTCTTCACATTGCCAGTGAGAGCTGCAACAGGCAGCAGGAGAGACAGAGGAACCTTTCAACAGAAAGGAAGGGACACATGTTATCTGGAGTAACATGCAGGGCTGTCAGCTGTGTGATCTGGTTCTGTAAATCAGTCTTACAGCTCAATGATCCAGGTCATACGCATGCATGAATGTTGAGCGCACAGGGAATCGTTAAACTCAGCACATTTAAATAATTCCTTGGCACAGCATGCACCCTGGCACTATTTTACTTGTTCATGGTCCCTAATTAATATCCGAAACATGAAGTAAACCGTTCAACAGATCTTGACTGTCTGGTTGTGGAAAGTTGTCAAATCTCCACTTTCCATTTCACATAACCGCCAAATTAGCCAGAAGTGTTGCAATTTCTTTTTTCTTGGGTGTGAAACAGCCCATATGGCATTCATTCCTTTGCCGATTTCCCTCTTATTTTATTATAAACCTCAATCAATCAATCCATTTTTATTTGTCAAATGAAATTGTATGAGGTGAAATTCCAGTGAGATGTAATCCCATCAGCATCCTTGGTGATTCATAAAGCAGGATGTGGGGGTGTAGGGTGTCCTCATTTAGGATTTTTAGTGGCCTGAGGGTAGAAGCTCCTCCTGAGCCTCTCAGTGCTGGCCTGATACATGCGGTTCCTTCTACCCCATCTCAACAAGTAGAAAAGGCTTTTACCCGCGTGGTTTGGGTCTTTAATGATTCTCCTAGCCGTTTTTTTGCAAAGCTTGGTGCAAATATCCTTTAGCCACTCATGGGAGCTTTTCGAGATATATTCAAACAACTGAAGTGCATAGAACAGCCTACAAATACATACCAGTTATGTCATACTCTTGAGAATAATCATGTGATTATAACATGAATGAAGGACATTACCTGGACAATATCGGACATTTCCAGGGTTAGAAGTAGCACAGTGGCTTATACAGTGCTTCAGTCTAACTTCTGCCATAAATTAATACTAAAAAGAGACTAGACACGCTTCGATACCATCCATGGACCCAGTGTAAATAACAATTTTGCATTTTGTGCAAATAACCAACTTTTTACAGACTGAATTATTTGTCTGTCTCTTTGGAAACCTGAGAAGTATGTATTATTAAAGCCTTTAGCTTTGAGGCTTCGCTAGATTCAGCGTCTGCTGAACACCTCAAAAGGAAAACAAAGAGAGGAGCTAAAACACAATTGTGTTTCTTTGATTAGAAGAAAAAAATCTTTAGGAAGAACCTATATGGTGCTCACAGGCTGAAGCTCACCTTTAAGAATTCCAGAAAAGCTGGTTTGGACATGCACGCCTTTTTAATGAGAGCCATGGCATTGGTGAAGTTGTTCACGTAATCACTGTATACATCCAGCACCATGGACTTGGAAAACTGTGGAAAACAGAAACAAGCATATTCATGTGAATTTGTAACAACAGCCCTACAATAACGGCAGCCTACTGCACCACCATGATGAATTATTTTGTCTTTACACCAGAATCCACAAACACATTCATGCACTTTCTTCTGACATCTTGAATGTTTGGCTAACCATCCTGTTTGCAGGGTGACCCAGAGGTAATTTCAATGTAAAGAGAGGCGAGACAATGGCCGTTAAGTATAGTATTTAAAAAAAAATGGTTTGTTTACCATCCCAGTTACCGCATCCCCCTTCATGAGCCGTGTGTGTGTGTGTGTGTGTGTGTGTGTGTGTGTGTGTGTGTGTGTGTGTGTGTGTGTGTGTGTGTGTGTGTGTGTGTGTGTGTGTGTGTGTGTGTGTGTGTGTGTGTGTGTGTGTGTGTGTGAGAGAGAGAGAGAGAGAGGGAGGGAGGGGGTGTGTCTGTTCTGCGGTAGACATTAATTCTCTCTCCTCAATTAAACCCACACCAGGCAGCTGATAGTGGCAGTTTGAGGAGTAGAGGGGAATAAGCAAATCGCATGAAGGAATTAACCCTCTTTGCTCACATGCTCCTCAGGATCCTGCCTCTCAGATATTACTACAAGACCCGCAGCTACAGAAACATTGGCACATGAAAAAGGGGCAGCTTAATAATGAGGACACAGTCCCAGCACGTTCCTTTTCCAGTTTTGTCTCATTTGATGATAGGTCTTGGGATACCAAAGGGCCAGCCCTATAAGGGCCAGCAGTGGAGGAGAGGGTTGAATCAGCCCCTCTAATAGGCAAATAATGAGTGGACCTTATGGATGAACACACTGCAGAGACTCACAACAGAAAGCGCACACTGAACACTATTATTCTAGTGTCAAAATGTGTAAACAAGTATCCCAGAGAGCAGTGGATGCAGTGGAGATATTCATCACAACTGTAATTGATTCCATGTTTGGTGTAAACTATCCCTGTTTGCTCAACCTAAAGCCTGTAGCTCATTATAACTCTGGTAGCAGAGATTGTGTTATACAGTTAGACAGAAATGCCAAGAAAAATATGAGTTCCTTTACCCAGAATGCAACCTTTGATTGCATGCTAGACATAAACAAACAAAGAATGCACGCACGCACACGCACACACACACACACACACACACACACACACACACACACACACACCTGAGTCAGCAAATAACCCTCCAGTTTGCATTTCTATTTCACAAATATGAAGATACACACCAAAAACGCACACTAACCGAGGCAACAAATAAATCTCCGATTTTCTCACTGCTGTCCCACTCAGCCACACGTGACGCCAGTGCAATCTGAAACATGGAGTGGCACTGTGTGATCTCCCTCATTCGGAAAAATATAGGCCGGATCTTTCTTGGACTCAAGATGCGTGGATCAGCTTCCATCAATGGTCTCTGGTATTCCTGGTGAGATTGGGAGAGAAAATTGGTTTTTAGTTTATGTTGATGCGTGTGTGTGTGTGTGTGTGTGTGTGCATGAGGGAGGGAGGGGTGTGCTTAGGATGACTCAGCAGTCCACCTTCCTTAAGCATTTCTTCTTTTCAGCAGCATAAACAGACAACCGAAGGGGCGCAGACATGAACTGAAGAAAGTGAGGAAATGTAGTCACGGTGCCTGTAAGCACATAAATCCAAGGGATTCACCCACAAAACAGCATTTGCCTTGTAATCATAAAAGCCCGAATATTAATGGCAAAAAAAGAAAGCTCCCAGCAGAGTTACAGAAGCAAAAGCAACGTGGTGAAAGAGGCATTGATTGATTCTTCGGTCAGCACTCATGGGGATATTAGCATAGCCTACAGAAATGAGTTGACAGTTGCTCTTTGTGGACAACATTCTTTGCGGAAGTCAGTACATAATACTTCTTTGAATCTGAACATGGTGAAACATAGATATTGTGTACAAGACAAACGTGATAGATGAAAACACTATTTAACACCAAAAATGAACATAACTGAGGTGGTCAATTTTTTTGTCTTATCTACGCAAATCCATCACAGCAAACAAATCATCTGCATAACGAACATGGACAGGCAGCTCAACAGGAACAACTGGGCAATCGGTTTTACAGAAATAATGAAAGTTACAACCCTCAATGTCTAATTGTGCTGGTGGCCTTTCATCTTTTTATGTTAGCTGTCTGGAGAGAGTGCGTTTAGCACTTGGCTGGACTCTCTGAATAACAAGAGAGATTTCAAAAGAGCTAAACCTCCCCAGGTATCCCACGCAATCACGTCACTCGACAACAAAGGTAGCGCATTGCATCTTGACAGTGAAAGATTTTTGCACTGTGCAATGAAGCCATTGATGGCTGCTGATTCCATTTCAGTAGGCTCCTCTTCTTTTTTTGTGATGAGGAGATAACAAGTCTCATTTTCCCCCCTAAAAAGAGAGATTAAAGAGGAGAGGCTCCCCCTCCCCCCCTCCTTCGCATGCCTGACAGTCTCTCTCTCTCTCTCTCTCTCTCCCTCCCCCCCCCCCCCCCCCCCTATCGGCACAACGCCACAGAAATGAGGACGGCTGTTCTATCAAGATTATTTATGCTGAGACACCTAGGTAATTTGATTGATATCGCCGCTTCTCTTTTTAGTGTAATTTCTAACAGCTAAATGGTGAAGATATTGCATGTGGCAGGAGGAGGACACCAGGGACTAAACAGCTCACCTGCAAGATTCTCCTGAGAGACTCCAGGTAGCTCCGCTCGCTCTGAATGATGGAGCCGAGGATATGGCGCCTGACAACCTGCGTAGACAGCAGACCAGTCAGGAAATCTAGCACTAAGAGGACACGATAGGGCTGCAGTGTGCGATATGCTTTCAGTTAAGCACCGTGCAGGATTGATGGACTGCACTATAATCATGTGTTCATCACAGGCGGAAAAAGATCCAAAGAGGCCTTGATCTGTTTGATCAAGGCCTCGATCGGAGTTCTGAATCACTGGATTTCCTGTGACATAAAAGCGGCTGTTCTAGCCGTTACTGAACACACTGCTTTTCCAAATAGGATAAAGAGAATAGAGCATATAGATATGTAAAAAATACTGAAATAACAAATGAACACTTTTCACATGACAGCCTCGAGCCTTATCTCAACGCTACTGGGTACAGAATGTGTTACACATTAAAGCTAGATGTTAAGTATAGTACATGTTCCTACATATGCAGCTTATATTTATTTAGGGAAGCGTAAGAAGAAATGGTTAGATAAAAAAAACTGTCGGGTGCACCTGGTGGTTGGTCAGCCCCTCTGGCATGGGGCTTAGCTGTGGGGGGGGATGCTTCACTTCTGACACAGCCACATCCAGGTATCCTGCATCATCCTCCTCTTCTGCAGACATTCAGAAAAAAAGGAGAAACATACAAAAAGTAAGTGCGTGCGTGCGTGTGTGCGTGTGTGTGTGTGTGTGTGTGTGTGTGTGTGTGTGTGTGTGTGTGTGTGTGTGTGTGTGTGTGTGTGACAGAGAGGAGAAAACAGAAAGGCAGCTATCAGATCTCACTGCAGCTGGAGACACATTGCGACACTAAGTTTATTACCTCAAAAGTATGAAGAGATTTCTATAGACTTTGAAAAAGAGACGGAGCGACAGAGAGAGAAAGAGCTATGGAGAATGGAGTGAGAGGCAGAGAGGCCTTTGGGAAAAAGAAAATCAAAAATTCAAAAACAATACTGTATCTCTGTAGGAGGAAAAAGGAGGCACACAAACGTATGTCTGCAAAAACACGATCCAACACGTTCTCATCTCTGCATTGGCACAAAGACATTCGACAGTCTCAAAAGAAAAAGAAAAAAAAAAATCCCCAGTCCACTTGTAACCATAAAGACACAGATACCAAAAGCTTCCACCGTTCCAATTAAAGACTTTGGAATGATAACAGAGGATTGGCAGAAAAGAAATATAATGCCGTGTAGATTTCCCTCGATCAACACCTAAAAATAGCAGCACTGGCCTCTTTACCTCTTTGTGATTGCTCAGAGATTTGTTTGAGGCGTGGGTCTGGTATCTATGGTTTGTGGAGCTGCTCGATACTCCATTAACGGATGGTAATCTCGCTCTATTGTTAGGCAAGGGTTCCTATGACACAACCTATACTGTGCCGCATGAGTTGCTTCATCCTTCTCTTTCTCATGTAGCAAAAACTTTACTTGACCACATCGTCTGTCTTAAAACTGAGAAAGCCTGTCTGTTTTATTTATTATAGTTATAATCAGTCTTTTTTTCACAGTGCTTTCATTTCTCCCTGAAGGGATTTTTACGAGATAGAAAAAGCATCTGCAATCTGCCATATCTGCCTCGAACACTACTCTGGCTTGGCTAGCATTGCGCATAAGCAACTGCCTATAATTCAAAGAGTCAACCATGTAATGTGTAATGTATTAAAAGAAGTGGACATAGAAAATGCCAAACTCGAGGCTTTGTAACGGCAGTACGCAAATCAATGGGTGACGTCACGGAGGCTACGTCCACTTCTTTTATACAGTCTTTGGAGTAACCAATACTAGGGTTGGGCATCGAGAACCGATTCCTACTTGGAATCGTTTCAAAAATTACGATTCCAGTATCGTTTCTTTATTGGAATCGTTGGTTTCAAATACGATCATCGCCTCCCAATTTTACATGCGCAAGTTTTGGTTTCCGTAGCAGCCAGGCGCCTGTTGTGTTGTAGCCTTGGAGCACAGTAAGCAGCGCTCTAGTCTGGCTTTATTTTACATTGAAAAAGCCCGGTAAAACTGCAAACTTTCCTCTTATTTGTGAAAATAGGCACGTGACCCGTTTCAACTCCACCCCTCAAAGAATCGGAATCGATAAGAACCGGAATCGAAAGGAAGAATCGGAATTGGAATCAGAATCGTTAAAATCCAAACGATGGCCAACCCTAACCAATACCCATGATTAAAAACAGTATGACTTTCGTCCAAAAAAAATAAAAAAAAAATAAAAAAAAGCCAGCTAACCAACATTTACAAAGTTTTTAGACTTCCCTGAATTACCCAATTGATCTTTTCTCTGGAGGAAGGAAACTTTTCGCATGACGGCTATCTTGGTCTTTTCAAGCCCGTCCTTCGTTCCGCTTCGCGCCGCCTTCATGAGCTGCTGAACCTGGTTGGAAGGAGCAGACAGAAACGACGAAGGAGGGTTAGGGTACGAGGAAAGTGCCACGCTGTGGAGACTTGATAACCTGCGGTGCTCCTCTGAAGAGAGACGGAGAGAAGTGGCGCTCAGTGGGCTCATCATGAATCTCACCATCTGCGACTCCCTGTGGGTCGCTGTACAGCCTCTAATCAGAGAGCCTATGAGCATATCATCGGGAGATTATGGTAACAGAGTGAGCTCCACATCAGAGCTGCGTTGCTCAGTGCGGGAGAATTTAGTTGACCACAAACTCCACCCTGAACATCACAGAGGCCCCTGCAACCAGACTCCACAGACCTAGAATACACATAGGGTGGTAGTATTTTTAAATGATGCTACTTCAGGAAAAGTAGGTCATTAATTGGGGGCAAGTTGGACTGGTGTTTTTGGAAGTAAATACACTGAATATTATTAAATAATTCATGTGTCCCATAAATATGTCATGCTATTAAACCAGGCAGGGTAAACAGACAGAGACTGACAGATCAGAGTCTCGAAGCAAAGTCACAGTCCAAAAGCAAAGCTGGGAAGGATGGTGCAAAGTTAAGCCTTTGAGTCAGCTGAGCATACAACACAGCATATTTCAGCTCTGGGGTGATCATCAATCCTATTGACAAAAATCTAGCGGAGTGGTTAGAGCTCTGGGGAGAAGAAGAAACAGTGTGATAGAGCTGCGTTGGCTTGCTGCTGGAGATATACCTTGATGTCATAGTTGTGCTTGCCAGACAGCCTCATGGCCAGTTCACGTTTGGTCCTGGCACAGCGTTCCCTCAGCCGACACACTTCAGGTGAGAGCTACAGATGTTGGACAGGGACAGGCGGGGGCGTGGGGGAAGGTGGAGTTTAGCCACAAAAGACGAAGTGAGGAGGAAAAGAGTAGGGGGAGAGGAGATAGAAAAAGGGAAATGGAGGCAGAGTGATCAAGGCAAAACAAGCTACGCAACATCGGGAATTAATCACAAGCATAGAGAGCAAAGGCTTGGAGCACTGCTTTGGTCAAAGGGGTTATGCTGTATGAGAATAATGGATTGGGGGGGGGGGGGGGGGGGGGGGGTGCAGGCAGTTTAAGGCAATTATTAAGCAAACTATGTCAGAGCTCTCCCAGGCTGCTCAAGTTAAGCAGTGAACTAAACAAGAGGAGAACTTCAGGTACACTTGGTGAAAACTTAATTGGGCGTGACTAATTAAAAACTATGTGTTTTTGATGAAGGCTGTGCTAGCTGATTAGCCGAAAAGTGCTGCCGGGCCTTAATAGTCAAGGTTTTCTTCGTTAAATTGTTCAACCAGTGCGGCTGGATCCTTCCTTTTGTTCAGTGGCCTGGGACAAGCATGCCAAGAGAACTTTGGGGGATTTTGACACCACACTTTCCTGTTTTTAATAACCTAAGCAACTCATTTTCCAAACAACAACAAAAAGTCCCTTTGCTCTCTACCTCGTTTCTCAAAGCATCGATTTAACCCAGGGTTTTCTTGGATTACAATGGAATTATATCCATACATAAACATCTTCAATATGAGAAAATATGTAAAAGGTAGGTATAAATCTATACGTGAATAATGATTCAACTCGGCAAAATAGTTGTTGTTTTTAATAGTATGACTCCAAATGTTCTCCTATGCCTGCATAGGTGCATGCATGCTAGAGGCTGTTGAAGCATAAAGGAAATGCAGCACAATGTGAATGTGCACACAGTGCCATCATGTGGAAGACTGACACTGTGTAGCCGTGCTGCACAACACTGATGAACAGCATCCTTTGGCAGAGAAGAGGCAAAGAGATCTGAGGCTTTCCAAACTGAAATGCCTCTTGTTTACTTTTATCCCACACTGAAGGTTTAAGGCCAAGACAGCCTCTTATACATTTTTAAAGTTCTTCATAGTTTCCTTCCAGTTCTATACATTAATAAAGACAACTGCGCCAGAGGAGCAGAGAGATGAAATATTCTCCTTGATTTTTCTTTTTCAAAGTGCTGAGAACCAACCAAAACAACCTGGCTGGTCATGATGCCACATAAAATAAACAGCTGTGATGACTTGGGTGAGATAAATACACACATCAGGCATGCATCCTCCACACGCTCGCGAATACTACCTTGCTCCGTGTTGGTAGCTTGGTCTCGTTATCGGACTGTTCGTCGTAGCTTTCGAACTCACTGGAGCTCCACGCATTGTCCGCGTCCAGAGGACCGCTGTCTCTCTCAACATCTTCATAGATCATATCTGCTAAACACACAAACATATCACACATCAGAAGCTCCACATCAAGCTTCAAGAAAGGATAGGGATGGGCAATATATCATTATATCGATACTGTTCTAGCTGTTCTATTATTTGCCTTTACCCACTTATCATTATATCCACATTACCGATGATTATTTATTAAAAATGTCATTGAGTAAATAGTGTGTGAAAGCACCAATATTACCAACCATACAATATCGTTGCAATATCGATGTATTTGGTCCAAAATATTGTGATATTTGATTTTCCCCATATCGCCCAGCCCTACGATAGGACAAACACCCGAAACCAACACAATTCTGTCGCAGCTACTAACCATCGGGAGACAGGGGGGCCTCGCTTGGAACGTCATCATAGATCACCTCGGGAGCCTTGTCTGTCTGTGGCTCGGCTTCAGCCGCACACAAAGCTGGCAAAGAAAAGCAGTAGCATCAAAGTACACAAACACTGTTTTTTTGTTTTTTTTACATAGAAAGAGTTGTGACTTCCATCTTTTATCTCCCTTACTGTTTGATAGTTGCACCTCCATGATGTTGGATCAGTCTTTGACATTTCTCTCCCCCAAAAACCAACACACTCAAAGCCGTGCACACACAGCTCCAAACTGCATTGCCTGAATCCTTTTGGCAAAGCAGAATAGATAAAAGACACCAGCTCGTCTCGCCTGTGGTTAGGAATTCACACAGCCTTTGAAATATTTACATACTTATTGTATCGCGTGCATTTAAAGGTCTTCTTCCTCAGGGAGATCTGGCACGTCGCTGTGTGCATATTGCCGTAACGGCTTTGTCCATGTGACGCAACATGAATGTATCCAGCTCGTTTGAGCTATTGACCCAATCTATCTCCGGCCGGATTTGTCATTAACTGCTTTTAGAGTGTTTCAGCCTAATTTAGCTCAGTGATCTTTATTGATTTAGTTTTAAACTGTCATGGATTACTCAGTCTAAAATAACCTTGGATTCAATCCAGCAGATGAACAAAGAGCAACTCCTTTTCTACAAACGAGGATTAGCTACACAAATGTTCTGTATATATATCGCTCACTTCCCTACACTTGTGCGTTCAGAAAGGATTCAGAAAAGAGACGGGAAAAAAAAAACTGGATTTGGGCTATCAGCCTAACTATGAGCATATCTGCAAAAATGACTGGGCCTCTTGGGAACACGGCTTGTTATTTCAAACGTGAAGAAGCAGAAGTTCCTCACTGCGTTTTCTTACTTTTATGAAACTTTTCTCTGCAGCAGCACAACGACACTCTGATAAACTCATCCACAGGTCACAATGACACTGCAAGAAACCCCCCCAAAAAAGAATAATAATAATAATAATAATACACTGCCATTACGAGCATTTCCTTGTTGAGAATGTGAAAGAAAAAAATACTTGGCAAAGCACTTGCCATCAATGTCAGATAATCGCATCAAAATGTGCCACGACCACAACGGAGGAGTGAAGGGACATGTTACAAACAGGAAATACTTTGTTATTCATCCATGTAAGGTAAAGTACATTTGGTCAAATTGAAACTGTCTTTCTACACAATGAAAACATGTTGTCCTCCACAGCAGGTTAATACATATGCCAAAATATTTCCTGGAGTCTGGTGTTTAAAAACTAAAAAGGTAAAAAGTATCAAATTGCAGTAGATTCCTCATTAAGATCAGTGAAGTCCTATTCATTCATGTTGTTTTAAGTTGGCTTGCTTTTCCCACTTTGTGTTTTATAATTTTCCGATATCGCGGCGAGCGGTTTAATATAATTGACATTTTTCAGCTAGTTTGAGCGGAGGCCTGTGTGGAAATACATCAGAAGAGCGGGACATAAAAATTGTCGTGCAGCATTGCAGGGCTCCTTTACATCTCTCATTTCTGAGCCACCTTCAAATATCACCAGCACTGCTGACTGAGTCAAAATCCAAAAGCAATTTTCCCTCATGGAAATGGTTCTCTATTGATCCTCATCCTGAATTAATTGGATTTGTCTCATGTCTGTGTAGAAATCAAATCGTGCCAGAGCATACGTGTGCGTGAGAACGGAGTGTGTTTGTGTATTTGTGCACACGCGTGTGTCAATACATAATGTGTGTCTGACCTCTTTCACCGTAGAAATCAATGAGCCATAAGATGACCGTAGGCCTGTAATATGGGATTCTTGCAACTGTTGATTAAGGTCAAACAATGCTAGGTGCAGTACTAACATAAAACTGGCGCACAATTTATATTGCCAGTGGCATTGTGGTGTGGTCCGCGCTACTCTTTACGCAACTCTGGAGGCCCCATTGGATTTATCTAACAGATCTGTCCGCGATGGGAACACTGTGATGCGTAGGTTGGAATGAGCCTGAATCCCAAGGCAAGCTTCAATTCAATTTGTTTTTGGTCTGAAATTGAACCCTTGATCTACAATATAAGTTACATCACTTCCCCGTCAATATAATTTAGTTCTGTACCTTCAGAGGTGTCCCTGGAGTCTGAGCTTTCCTTGCCGATTGCTTTGCTGTGGTCTCCTGAATCAGTCGGCGTCTCCACAGCTGGCGGCACAACTGGAAGCCCCCGGAGCTCCTCTCCCACACAAGACGCTGAGGTACTGTGCTTGGCTGCTGCTGCTGCTGCTGCTGCTGCTGCCGAGGCCCTGGAAGGTACCCACATATTAGCAGTAGTTAAACTAACACCCAGTGCTGTGTGCCTCATTACGAGTTAATTTCAGTGAGAGGAAGAGGGAGGCGAGGGTCAAAATAGTTCTTTGCTATCCAAGCATGCAAATGCGCACTCCCTGAAGTCTGTTCTCTGAGTGCTTTGTTTGTCTTCTATCGTATCGTTTCATATGTAGGCTTCACAGGAAAATGGTCCACCCAGACAGGACCTTACGTGGAACTGAAAATAGCTAAATACGCGGAAGTACAGAGTGGATTCCTTTAAGTGATTATTTTGGACAACCATTTCTGGCACTTTACCCAATTCAATTTGTTAATAGTGACAACTATAGCTGTGTGTGGGATAAGTTGCTGATCTATTTATTCAGAAGAACTTGTGCAAGGCCACGTGTAAAGGAAAGACTATATAATCACACCTACTGCCAAATACTTGAGTTACTTCACTCGCCCCTGAGCACTGTCAAATACCTGTCATGCCTGCAGCTTACCATAATCAACCACTGGCTTTTTGACTGAAAACATGCCGCCCTGAACCGGCTATTAAAAACAGACTGACATCACAGAGGAAAATCTTGTTGACACAGCTATCACATGGCCTGTGTTGATGCTGCCAGTGAGGGATTGTCCTCCCCCACATGACTGATAATATGACAGGATCCAGCGTGTAGGAGACTCCCATCTACACTAATTAAATCTGTGCCTCTGCTAAACACCTCAGCAATGCTCGCAACGCCAGCAGCAGCAGGAGCTACTCAGAGTGATGGGCAACTTGCAGACAAACAAGACATAACAGGAAAATAATGTGCACGAAAATTACGTAAATTAGGAGCCCTTGAGGCGGCAGCCTTGCAGACTTTCTTTCAGGCAATGAAAGTAGACTGTGTGTATTCAACGATCTTGAAAAGCATTATCTGTTCTTGTAGAGTACAGCACCAGGTGAACTGTGTATTATGAGTCAGAAAGGACAAATACAAAAAATAACAGTAGGTAGTTTGTAGCATCTGTGTTACCATACACAGAATACTGATAGGTTAGATTCACTGCATGAGAATAAGATGACAATGACAGAAAATTAATCTAGGGCTGTCAGAATAAACTCGTTAATAACAAGTTAACGCAAATTCTTTTTAACGCCACTAATTTTATTTTTTTATGTGCGATTAACGCGTGCACGCTCTGTGATTTCGACGAAACGGCTGAACGGGAGCAGGTGTTAAGAGTCCTAGAATACATCCATGAACGGGAGAGGATGGCTAGCAGAAACAAAGCACGTTGAGGAGAAACGGATAAAGACAAGGGTCTTCTGAATGGATCGCTCAACAAGACTAAAGTTATTTGCATGTACTGTCGATGTGAAGTTCCCAGCGGAGTAGCTGAGTCTGAAATACCACTGGACCATTAAAAACTTGAAAGAAAAAAAGTCCCTTTTAAAAGGACATTTAGAACAGATAAAAAATGTGTGATTAATTTGCGGTTGACCGCGAGTTAATTAGGACGCTCATGTGATTAATCGGATTACAAATTGTAACCGATTGACGGCCCTACTTTTTACACTTTAAATTTAAAAGCCATTTCAACAAACGCCAGCAGTCTGGCATCTGGAATCTGGTCCAAAATGAAGGAGAGTTAAAAATGTAAATATAACGATGTATGTAAATATAACCTTTTAATTACAAGTTTAACATTATAAACTGTATATAAATAAAGTGATAGCTCTGGTTGTGTTTGAGCCATGCCATGTTGTGTTATAAATGCACCACATATCTGGGAAGTAGATGCAATGCCCTGCCAACATGTTATATCAGAGCTACTGATAGTAGACATTTGGTTTTGCAGTGGCATCAAGCTGCAAAAGACTGTAAAGTATTACGCTGCTGCATTCTCTATGATGCTGGATCATTCATCTCAATCTAAAAGAACAAAAATGATCTCCGCCCACATAAAAACAAAATAAAGAGCTATTTGTCAACAAATGTCTTACGATAAACTGATTTCTTGTCATTAAGATTGCTCGTGTGGAAAAGAAATGGAGTGGAGCCAGAACAATAGCGGTGAACAGCTTTGTCTGCGTGATTGTATGCATTCATGTCAGGCGAGAGTGATTTGAGCAGTGTAGCTATCGATCCAGGCGTATCTTTGCGCACCCCTTCACAACTTATCTGTCCCTATAAGCCCTAGTGAGTCATATAGCTCAAGGAGAGAAGCGGGAATCATTTGTCAATGCAAATGGCATAGCCCGGGGCCTGAAGCAGAAGCTGACTGAATGCAAATCCCACACTTCCATCCATTTTCATTCCCTTCAGACTCTGTGCCAGGACAGTACAACCTGCCATAGCTCCACCTGTTCTGCCCCCTGGTTACTCTTGAGCATAGCTATGCGTTTTAACTGCACGAGCATTGTGCTGGCCATACTGATGAAGCTCTATTTGTCCTCAGTTTCTAAACAACGGCCCACTCCTCAATTTTGAAGTGTTCCCCACAATGCAGCCGGTGGTACTGAAGATGTTCTGTACATCATGACAGACTAATTATAGATAGCACGCCAAGTATGTGGTTCATGGCTTCCCACTATAGTTGTATTCACATTTTGTTTTTAACACTTTTATTTTGCTTTCACAGCACATTCAACTGAGGCGAGCACAACAAGGTGAGGGGGGTCTTCAAAAAAAGTGGCTGTGAAAAATAAATGTGTTCTGTAAGCTACAGAGCTAAGCTTTTTTTTTAACAAGGGCAAAAGTCTAAAGTTCTGCAAGGTTGCAAAAGGGCAAAAAGTTGAACTAAACAAAAAAGTAACTTTGATAGGGGGGGGGGGGGTAAAGTAAAGTTATACTTTCTAACACTAGAGCTCTGTGCACATAAAACAGAAGCATTTACTGTCACGTTGTCATGGTATCTTTTGTGTTAATCTATTTATTGCTGAGGTTCTGTGCAATGCGTTTAATGAAAACTATCTGTCACTGGAGCACACATAAAACTCATGGGAGAGAAATGCTGCCTTGAGCTTAATAGCTGTAACGAGCTGATGTGCTGTCATTGCACTGTTAAGATAACCCCATATGTCTGCATTAAAAATCAAAAAGTTATTTTGGCAATATTATCCTAAAACTGCTGACAGATCTGGTGGATGTGATGACAGTCTTAACACCTTGATGGTGGAAAGTGCTATTGATAGCTCCTCTTTAAAAAAGGCAGACTATTGACTATACCAAAGAGGAAATGTGCACTCAGCAGAATCCCCCCCCCCCCCCCCCCGCCACCCCTCCGCATGAGAAATTGCCAAGACCTCCCTGTGACTCCATTGCACACACACACAATGCACACAGCACAAACATATACTGTACAGACACATGCACACAAGCTCACACCTGTGCATGAACACAGGCCCCTCTTTTCAGCACAGGAAAGCCCACAGGAATCCGAACCCTAAAGTCCGCTATCAGTAGAGGTTTTTTTGAGCACACACTTCCTACAGCAGAAGCACAGGTGGGGGGGGGAGGGGCTCGCCAAAATCAGGTCCCCTGCATGGCTTCATCATGCAGGCCAGAGAGGCTGGAGAGAGGGAGGATTCTGATAAGATCTGAAGAGACCAAAGAGTGATTGAAAATATTTTCTATGGTTTGTTTTAGCCTAGAACAGAGATCTTCAACAGGGGGCCCGGGAGCCCTACGGGGTCCTCAGAGTTACTGCAGGGGGGCCACCAAATTACTGTTTATTTTTCAAGAATCAAAATGTCTTAACATGCATCCAACATATTATTAGCAAATATAAATCTGCCTATTTGTGAGAAAAAATATATACTGGCCTATACTGTAGGTTAGGTAGTCACTGAGGTAGCCATCCACAGATACAACTAATCCAAACAATGCACTGTGCCACATGTATGTTTTAACATTAAAACATAATTTATAAAATCATGCCAACAATTATTATTTTTAATAGCTTAGTATTCTATGTATTTACAATAAATGTATTTCGGCTTTAGGCCGCCCACACTTGATTGTAGGTCCTGTTTAATATGCAACTACATTTTATACAGTATATGTATTAGGGGGTCCCTGCTCCGTCTCTCTCTTAGTTAAGGGTTCCTTGGCTTGAAAAAAGTTGAAGACCCCTGGCCTAGAACAATATAGTAAATCTCATAATGTTAAACAAGCGAGGAAAAATGTGTATAGCACATTATATTTTCATGTGTCTCTGAACTACTTTAGTAAGGTTTCTGCTATCTGGTGGTTCTAGCAGTTCACATGTAAATGTGCTTCCCCTGTATGAAGATGTTATAAGCTTTACATGCCAGAAACTTCAGTGTTCATTTCATTTTATTTAATACGGACTGGTGAGATTCCACTTAAAGCTCCAGATGGTAACTTTTATAAAAAAAAAAAAAAAAAAGCTTGCTCCAGCTGACTGGCTGGAGCAAGCTTTCTCATTTTACAGCTAAACAGTACACTAAAATGTGTTTCTGAAAACATATGAGGCAAGAAAAAGGCAACGCAGTAATCGTGATGTAACTAACACAGCGTTAGAGATGCCATGGCTCTGATTGGTTGTTCTCCTTATGCCATTAGGAGCACCATCGAGGCACAGGAACGTGAAATTTTCACAGATTATCTGATTTGTGTACTACTGTCCGGATATAGCGAACGTTTGGGCAAATATGACAATGATAAGTTCATTTTTATAAAAGTTACCAACTGAACCTTTAAGGCATTAAATGGCTGTCGATTCAAGCAAGCTAAAGTATCCTTTGAAAAACCTAACTGTCTATCAGCCCCAGGGCTGTTCTGTAGGTGACTTTGACTGCAGACCTCCCCGTGGAGGAGGGCAGGCAAAAAGATGAGAGTTGATTTAGAGGAATCAATAAACTATCACATTATTATTCACTGGGCTGAGGCCTTGAAGCAAACTGTCTTCTTGAGTGTACAAAAGATGTTTTCTGACTGCACCAGGGGTTAGAGTCATTTCATTCATACATCTACGCAGCCAGAACTGTATTGAGACTGCAGTGTCAGCGCGTCCACATGACACAAGCCTTCGGTGGTCACGCACCACCCCCATCCCACGCAGTTGCTAGTAGTTTAACCCGTCAAATAAACAAGGACAGGGGGAATTTAAAAAAAAAACATGATGGACTCTTCAACAGTGACTTAAAACGCATCACACAAGCTGCTGAGTGCAAAAGTCGCCGGACTACACCGTTTTGTAAACATAGCCAAACTGAGAAATACAGAGAGAGTTGTGTGGAGCTGATAGTCTTGATTTGCTTTGCATCAACTCATTTGGCAATGGCTTGAATGTAACGGACGTTCCTTAATATAAAATAGTAGCCCTTTGGCTAAATCTGGCATATTTACAGACATGTTTATTAATAAGCACTATTCCTGTCAAATAAAATAAAGATAAAAGAACACCAACACTGTTTGCATGGCTACAGAACAGTATCACAAGGGTTACATGGAAAGATTAGCTTTTTCTGCTTGGGTGAACTGACTTTTTAAATTAAGTTCATCTTGACACAACATACATAAGAGTATATAAGCAAGGCTCATCATATTATACTGTATGCATCATCATGAATTAAGCAATCTTGTGATTTCCATCTAGGATTGTATCAACAACATTACTTTATTCTTGACAGTACCACTTGTCACTGTGGGTGTGACATGCCATCTGGCATCTGAATGTTGAACAAATAGATGCAGCGTACCATCACAGTATCTCATACCCACTGTGGCGTGTTTGGATGTCGTGTAAGCATGACATTATCTCAGACATAATGACATAACATTGACGTAGCGTGATGCTGAGTTTACCTTCTCCACCGCCCTTTAGTAATTTTCCCCATACTGTAATAATCAAAGGCAACTTACCCGCTGGGTGACTCATTAACTGGAACATCTGTCAACATGAGGAAAACAGCAACCATGAGACAACTATTCCAAAGCAAAGGTAGCACATATTTGAAAAAAATGACAAATACAACTTTAGGACTCACTTGAAGGACTGTGACTTTGTGTTATTACCTATTCTCTCTTACTTCTTGTATACAGTATATCAGTAAGAAAGTTACTGTCAAAACTAAATCACACTTGCTTACATGAAGGACACCTACGTCTGAAATAATTAAGCAGATGGTGTAAGGTAGTTACAATGACAATTAAGCATGGCATCGCAGTTTTTTATTAACATTGCAATGTCAACTTAAGTGACAAACACATCGCAAAAGTTTGCAATATTGCACTCAAGTATTTTGAGAGTTTGTTGAAATAGAGTATCAGTAGAAACTGCTTTTTAAAATGTAACTATTATCATTCTTCTTGTATTGGGTGCTTTTGTGTTCAGTTCAATGTTCAATAAAACAATGTTGGAAATGATTTCAAGCAATTTGTTGTATTTACTGAAAGAAGCAGACAGGCAGAACTGAGTACAATTTGATATCTGGTTATTTATCGCAAGTAATGCCGCTTTCTGTTCAAAAAACATTATCGCATATTTTCTTCATTTCATGCAGGCCTTAAGGTTGTACTGTAGTTTCACAGCAAAGGAATGTAGGTGTATGTATGTAAGGAAAGTGCTGTTAAACAAATGTCATGATCAATTTCCTTTGTTTTTTTTCCACCATGTAAATTAATGTCATCTGGTGAGGGAGGGATCTGAATCTCAGCTGCTCTCAGCCTTCCATTACATAACAGAATCAGACCTCCACTACACATTATCAACGCCCAGAAATCCCCTACTCATCTCCACAGCCCACTTAACGGATTACCACACATAGACTTAGTAAAAAAGCTTTTTAATTAAGCATTAATAGCTTCACTTTGTCCAACAGAACTTATCCAAGACCTAAATCTCTTTATCCTGGCATGTAATTATCAGGACCAGTTTGGCAACATTAACCAGGTAGTAAATATATCATACTTAATACATAACTTCATCCATTTAAGGGGAAAATTAACTCTGTTCTGTCTGCCTGAGGCAATAATTAAATCCTGCAGAATAGGAGAGATTTAAACCACATACAAGCGGAAGTCACTCACACAGCGTGTGGCTATGGGAAACTGATCGGATACATTTACTTACGACGCAACATATAATCTTAGAGCCATTTTATCAAATACAGCTTATTGTACAGTGACTAGTTAGTGATTCAGTGATATGCCCAGCAGCTGTTTGATGACAGCACGCATGTGGAGAGGATGAAGCTTGTGGGTTTTGGTTACAGTACAGCAACTTTTACCACTATCCCGTGTCTACTCTCTACAATAACAAAATGGTTAAAGTTAGTTAATTTAAGGCAGATGGTGTCAAACTGTCAAAGTCCACACCCATCAGCAGTGGTGGAAAATAACTAGGTACATTTACTACTCATAACTGTACTTCTATTCAATTTCCTGGTATCCAGTATTCCCCAATTTGCCAGATAGGCCAAAGACAATTTCTTACCTTCGTTTTATTTTATTCTTTTTGTCCATTTTAAGCTACTTTGTATTTCTGTATTTTCTAGGCCTACTTCACTTATTGTGCTTTTCACTCCACTTACATTTATTTAGCAGCTATAGTTATTAGTTAGCCTACTTACCGTAGGCTTACTTTCCATATAGGAATTTGATTCCAAAACATATTATCACCTGGTAAAATATGATTTTTTTTGTCAATATGATTCATTATTCATTATATCATTACAAATATGTAATACGTAACGTTAACGCACAAACAATTCCACCTCTACCATCTTGCTAGGCTACAACATAAAAAAAAACTCCCACTAACGTTACAGTAGCTAGCTACATGTTGTACCTTTTTAGCTATTATGGTGCAGGGGCTGCAGGTGTGTGTGTGTGTGTGTGTAAGTCGCTGTGCGGTTATTTACACTGTTTATCTGCTGGCTAGCAAGTCACTGCCAAGATTCAGGTAACGTTAATCACATACTTTGGTTTTGTTCAGGTGTGTGAACCCCGCGGGGATAGTCACTGAAGCTAAGCTAGCCGCCGTCATTAGCTTAGAAATACCCCCAACCCGTGGGCTGGCTGAATGATCTAAGTAGCCTACATTTTCCACCAAAGTTAATCACTTTAAGATGGTTCTAAACAGCTGAACCAACTGAGCTCTATCATCTATATACAGAAGAACAATCAAGATCTACGACGGAGCATTAGCGCCACATCAAAGTTAAAAACAATAAGCTCCGTCGTAAAGATCGGCTAGCACCCATTTAAAATATATATATATATATAGATTATTCCAGAAAAGGTGTTACCTGCAGTAGAAATTGAAGCTACATCCTTGGGGAGGACGCCCTCCTGTCCAGCAGGAGGCGCAGGTGTAAGAAGTTGTGTGCAGTCTGTGCCCGTTTGTGAGACACTACCGGATGTCTCACTCTCCTCCTTTTTCGACAACTGGACAGATCTAGCAGAGTCAGAGGCGATCCCTTTACTGTTCTCCTCAAGTTTCTCCTCATCCTGACTGTCCTCAAACGAAAACTCTTCCCCTTGCTCCTCATCTTCCTCCTCTTCATCCTCCTTTGGTGGTTGCTGTTGAGACATCACAGTAGACATAATCCCTGAAAAAGAAACAAAATGCAAGTGTAAATAGTTTGTTCTAAAATGACAGGGCCACCATTTGAGTTGAAAGTGACACATATGATGAAAAACGATGTGATGGGATACCACAGAATCAGAGACACTGAATAATAAAGTTGAGATAATGTGTATTGAATTTTTTCTTTAGGGATTTGTAGGCTTTGAAATAATGCAACCATGTTGTAACCATCCTTTTATCCTGCATCTGATAATAAGCTATGAACTAAGGAGTTATTGTTTAAGCCTTAATGTGCTATCTCCAGAGTACTGGCAGTGTTGTTTTCAAATTCCACCCTTCATACATAAATTATTTGGATAAAGGCAAAAATATTTAAATGGACTGAAGGATTGGAATGTTCTCTGCTCTTCATAAGACGGCAAAGCTGCTTAACAAAAACAGCTGTATGTAAAACACCTTAGATAAAAATCAGTGTTGTACTTAATAACACTGACCTGAAATAAACTGTTCACCCTAGCGTGCTCACTAGGGCTGCAACTAACGATTCTTTTCATAGTTGATTAATCTGTCGATTATTTTCTCGATTAATCGATTAGTTGTTTGATCTATAAAAATGTCAAAACATGGTGAAAAATGTAGATCAGTGTTTCCCAAAGCCGAAGTTGACGTCCTCAAATGTCTTGTTGTGTCCAAAACTCAAAGATATTCAGTTTACTGTCACAAAGGAGAGAAGAACTAGAAGATATTCACATTTAACAAGCTGGAATCAAAGAAATCTTATTTTTTTTAAATAAAAAAATGACTCAAACGATTAATCGATTATCAAAATAGTTGGCGATTAATTTAATAGTTGACAATTAATCGATTCATTGATTCATCGTTGCACCTCTAGTGCTCACAACAAAAAGGTTGGACTGAAATTCTCAGACTTTTGTTCTTCAGTGTGTACATTTCTTGCAGTGCACTAAATAATAATGACTAAATAAATGACTAAATAAACTAAATAAATGAAATAAAATTGATGTCATGTAGCCTTGGTGCAGAGAGAGAGTGCGAAATGGAGTATAACGCTAGCACTATAAAGATGACATATGGCCATTAGAAAGGCCGTTAGTTAAATCAAAGAGTCCGACGAGGCTTAGTGGCAGATTAATTAAGATATCAACACACCCACTGATGAAAACATCTGCCCTTACATTACAGACCTCAATTATCCGAGAGGCTAATTTCATCTTGTCTTATCAATGACAGCTGGTATGGCAGCAGAAAACACATTTTAGAAATTAATTTAAAATTAATGAAAAATCAATACAGGCATAACATATTTGCAAACACATAATATGTTTGACACTGATTTTGGACCCATGGTACTTCCTCTACAAATAGCTGGGCATTTAAATTGTCGGCTGTAACACTTTATGGAAATTAGACTTGTTGTTAGCATATTTTCTAAATAAAATGGAAATCTTCCATGTCACACATGCCCTTAAGGTATTAAATTGTTGCACACAGTAATTGTTTTATTATTACACAATGGGGGAGTTTCTATGACATACACTCTGTTTCTGTGCATGTTAGTGTACCGCTCAATGAACTCAGCATCTGCTTTGCATTTTGATTAGCACCGAACTGCTTCCAATGCTGGAACATTCTCAGGCCTGATGGGGCAGTTTGTCGGGCTCCTTTGGGAAAATGACAGCATGGAGCGGAGGCGGCTTAACACGGGCTGGCTGTAGAATTCATTGTCAGCACTTTGTTGTTTAACCTGGATACAAGTCACAATGTCATTTACAGCTCTCATTATCTTTTACTACTGCTTGCTGACAGCTGAATTGGGCATGATGTTTGTTAGCACTATGGTTCAGGAATGGCTCTGAATCCTGAATTACCACCATATGTGAAATAAAAAGTTATGTTATAGGTGCACGTTTGCTTTCGGATCTCTGCGTGTTTACGAGAACGATATGCCACTGCAGCCTTTGGACCCAGCCATCCCTTCTGTACCACAAGCACAGTTTTTCCATTTGGCCCACTCATTGCTCCAATCAACAATGACTCTTTTGTGGAGGAAAAAAATAAAAAAAATTCTGTTTCGCCTCAGAAAGCATTGTTTCTACATTCGTCACTGGAGTACTGATTAGGTCATTTGGGCCGTGCAGTCTATGGTATGGCTCATAGAATGCGTGGGGGGAGAAAAGGATGATTGTGTCAGAAGAAAGCAGCATCTTCTTTTAATGAATGTTATAGAAACCATCAGCGTAAGACGTTAATGAAAGAAATTGCCACTGTACTTCCACAGAAAGTACGTATGAAAGCCATGCTGACTGAGCATCATTCTTGAGTGTTCACTAGAGTGAATCGGTTTGAGCAAGCATAGGAGCGCCCTGAAATGTAATTGATATTTACAATACATTACGATCAACCAGACAGCTGGTGTCGTGAATAAAAGTTCAGCTTGATAACACTAATACAAAACTGAAAGTTTTTCACTTAAAATAACCCTTCCTCAGAATCAATACGACAGGTATTCTGAGCAACTTTCTTTGAGGGAATGCGTTTGGACAAGCCATCAAACACATTTCAGCTTAGAAAAACAAAGAGCCCCGGGAGCGGAGCTGCGTGAAAACTATTCTTGAGGGGAAAATAAGATACATCACAGAACAGAGAATAATGAAACCAACTCCTACACACCCTGTTGCTGACCTACATAGAGCTTTGAAAACTCTCCCGCTGTGTATCAAATGTGCTAATGAGTAGAGGGGTGTTGTATGTGAATAGAGGAACGTGAGGTATGTGTACACTTTCATGGGTGATCCTTGGTAGTCACACATGTGCAGGGTGCATTCTGAGTGAAAACCTCAAAAATGTCTTGTTTCAAATATAGCGGTTGAATTTGCATATTTTAATGGTGATTCTTTTTAGAAGTTTTTTTTTTTGTTTCTTTCTAAGGCTGAACGATTAATTGCATTTGCAGGCTGCGATTTGGTCACGTGACTCGCGAGAGCAAATCAGTCTGCACTCCGCAGAAAGAAAGAAATCATCAACTTAGCACGCTAACGCTACGCCGTACCTTGAGCAGATTCCTGTCATTCAAACAACTCTGAGTTGTAGTTTAAAACTTTTACAGCCATTTTAATAAAGTGAAGGGTTTTATTCGGGCTCGAGTCCATACATGCAGTTAATGGATACAGGCACGCAGAACTGAAGGCTCGGTTAGCAACAATTAGCTCTGATGAGCGGTTAGCTCCAGTTAGCTAGCTCCGTTATAAAGATATGGAATGGAGGAGACTGCCGCGGGCAGGGATAACAACCAGACTCTGTTAAATGACGTTCGGGGAGCTTTCACAGCAGCGTGGCTGTGTTGTTGCAACGGTTTTATTAGTACAGTTAATCCCACGACAAGACCAGCAGCAGCATGCTACTACTAACGTAACGATAGCCTCTCTGAGCAAGTGCAACGTTGACGCTGTCATGCACGCGGCACGCAACTTCATGAGGGGGGGGGGGCTGCGCCTCTTTGTGCGCTGTAAAAAAAAATACACCATTGTGTATATACTGTATATACTATATTTTTACTTATTTAACTGTCTAGTAAAGTTCAAAGACAGTGTTTAAAAAGTGCAATCCACTTGTTTACATGTATTACAGTAAATAATAATTAATCTAAATACTACTAAGTGTGGTAAAGCCACATATTGGTTTTTATATTTCTGCAACCTGCACTTTAGTTTGTGTGATTTGTTTCTGATTTTCATATGAATGTTTACACCAGGCTTGGTCAGTGCTCAATACACTACAGTGACTGAAGTACTTAAATAAAAGATGTAATTCATATAAATTCATGCATCACCTAATTTCATCATCACATACAGGCCTGGCCTCCAGGAACAGTTTGTTTAATCTATCTAATCTTGTGTTGTTCATACTATACAATGATTTCATGCTTTATCTTTGTTGAATAATACAGAAGACAAAGATCTTAAAAAATAATCGCATATTAAATCGCAATCGCAATATTTTTGAAATTCAATTTAGAATTAATAATTATTTTCAAAAATCGTTGAGCCCTATTTGCTTCTGGCGATTTTTTTTCAAGATTCCCTTTTTTGTGCGCTTTTTTTCACTACCATCTGATTCACCACTAACATCAATTACCGCTAGTTTTACCCTTTTTCTGGAATTCATAATCAATAAACCTCAATTATACCTAATTTTTTAGTTAAAAAAATCTGAAATTATTAACTATTTTGACAAATAGCTACGATTTAGTGGATAATCACAGACTGTCACAGTTCAGTCAGGATACTGTTTAGAAAGCGAGGGATTTCATAGTTTTTTCAAATGCTATAAAAATTGAATAAAACACCCAAAATTCAATGAAAGTAGTGAACTGATCCTAAATTTGACCTGCAATGAGCATTGTATATAACCATCCGTGTTATTTTTGGGGCAATTTGGTTGAAAGAGACCCACATTTCTGATGTGGAAACTTTGAAAACGGGTCAAATTTGACCAGAGGACAACAGCAGGTTTAATTACTGAGTTGGATATTGTGGGTACATACATGGCATCTGATTTATGTTGCCCGATTTCCTCTCAGCTCCCTTTTGTACTGCTTCATTTCACAAAGCAGTAAGGATATAATCAGCTGTAAAATATATATATATATATATATATATATATATATAAAAAAAAAAAAAAATTGTAATGACAGGGCTTCAAAACAAAAAGACGAAAAACGTGTTTCCTAACCAGTAACTGTAATCAAAGCTTTCTGTAAGGATTCTGCAGATCTGCTGGGCTGCATATTTAGTTGGAGCCATTGATGTACAAAGTGCTATGTTTGACCAACTGCAGACAAACCTCACAGCCATTGGTCAGTGGCAGTCGGGTATGTCAATAGACAATGGCAGAGAGCAGCAGCTGGTGACGACTGAATGAACAGCATTGGGAAATCTAACAGAAAGTCACTGAGCGCACACACTGCTACTTAAGGCTTTTTTCTTAACAAAAAATGGCACACAAACACTCAACAGACAATCAGAGACCAGCGAACTATTGACAACAACAAACAGAGCCAGGCAGAGACGTTTCTGCCTCTGGCACCGCTTCCTTCAGCGTCCCTGAGGACTACCTATCAAGAGATACGAATGTGACCCGGCCAATTTAGGAAGTGCAAACAGCTCCTTGAGAACAGACGGAATATATATTTCTAACGCTGTCAAAAAGCATAACAATCTGAGTGGGAGACTGCAGACATTTTTGGCTTTCATGGATTCGCTGAAAAATAAAGTTGCCCTTCCGAAGATTTTTAGAACACAGAGGAAGCGAAGTCTATTGCATTAAATATTAAAAATTGTTTGAATATTTAAAATGTCACTTTAAATGACTTTCTGAAGACTGTGAGCCATTTGGAGCATATCATACCACACTGTATACACAACACGATTAGAAGGTTATCTATGCATATTTGAGATACTTCCCCCTAGGGTTTGCCGTTGTACGACATTCAGGGACATTCTGTATTATTCATTCAGTCTAGCCTTCATATGTCCTCTGCTGTGGAGAGCAGCTCCAGTAACGTCCACAACAGCAGTGATGTGCTGATGGTGTTCCATCAGTCAAGGACACAGTGGGAGTATCTGGCCTTTGTGCTCAAAGCACAATAGCGTACTGGACTCATGTGTGCTGTGATGTACAAACACTGAACTGAATAAGAATGTCCTGAATGTGTAAATTTGACTATGCTTTAGGTTTGTTAAGAAAACAAAGTATATGTCCAGGTTAGAATGAAACAAAGTTTTTTTTTCCCGAATCATTTTGGCACACTATTTTTCCATGTATGACAAGTTAAAGAGAACTAACGGATCCTGTAACACAAAGCGACTGCTGTATTTGCAGAGGCTCGGCTGGGTTGTTGATCAATGCCGTGTACGTCAATTACCTTTCTGTGTTAGTGTTTCTGGATTTCAAAACCCAGTCTCACTCAATCTCTTCCCTTCCCACCTACTTTTATTTTCTACTACACCATTGTGCAAAACCATTATTAGTGGGGGAGAGTAATGGTTTAATAAGTGCTGCAGTCCCTCCTGACAGCCAGTAAAAATGAATGGAAGTCATTAGTTACTCAAATGGGTCTTGATTCTTGATTGGTGTCTTGTTAGTCACCTTATTATTCCAATAGAATAGACCAACATCATCTATTGTATCTCCAATAGATATTTCTGTCATATGCACATGATACACATTAAAAGGGGTACTCTGGCAATATATAATTACATTTCCATAAAGTTTGGCGAGTAACGAGACAGACTGAAAAAAGGAATGGTCAAAATCATTGCAACAGAGACCGAGATGTCTTGACTTTTTAGTTCCTAGCGTGGGTCAAGTTCCAAAAGCAATAGATCCTCCACTTCCCCTAATGCAGAGGTTTTCTAACTGTTAGGGTGGCGCAGAGGGAGTGACATGAGGCAGAGTGACGTGAAGAAAGAAAGAAAGAAAGAAAGAAAGAAAGAAAGAAAGAAAGAAAGAAAGGTAGGTAGGCAAATTGTAGGCATCCAGTAGCTTAGACAACCATAACACAACAAACACACATAGGCTATATCTCACATACATAAAAATCACTCGCAGAAATGTAAAGAGTTAACTATTTGTGAAGTGATTATAAAGACCATGTGAAGCAAGCCCAAACTAGTGTGTGCGCATGGTGTGCAGCGTGCCTGTTGTTTTGTTTCCGGTCTAGCTAGATCCGGTGTGGTGTTGTAGTTTTTCTAACGTTGCTAGTTGTTGCAACAGCATGTGAAAAAAACTACAAAGTTTGCTAGGCCAAAAAGAACGTTAATCTCGCGATAAAAACATTGACGCTGTTAAAATGGGTTTGCGTTAACGCCTTTAATAACGCGTTTAACTGACAGCACTACTTGACAAACAAGAAAAGAAATAATATACTTTAAGAACAATATATAACAGGGAATCAGTTATAAGATGTAGATGTTATGACCACAGTCCAGATTGTGTAGGAGGGCTAATATAGCCTATAAGACAGGCAGGTGTACAGCAGACAAAGTGATATAATGGTAGAGGCTGAGAGAGACCATTTCTCCCCTCCCCCTTTGTGTGGCATTGAAGAGTTGGATGGCCCTGGGGACAAAGGACCTCCTCAACCCGTCTGTTGAGCATGACAGTGATAGAAGTCTGCCACTGAACATGCGCCTCTATTTTACGTAGTTTGACCCACTCATTTTGGCCCACTTATCAACACGCTCAGCAGGTGGAGCAGCAGCTACTTTAAAACACTTAGCGCCACTGATTGCCGCAATAAGCATCAAAGAGTGTCATAGCTCAGTCAAACAGAAATGATACATATATTTTTAAAATAAGTGTGACCTGCACTTCACGAGGATATTCTCTCAGATGTCCATCAATTAGAAATCCTAGAAGAAGATGCTCCTTACATCCATCAATCAATTCATTTTATTTGTCACAGGAAAACGTGCAAGGTAGAGTTCCAGTTATCCCATCAACTCCTTCTGCATGATTTATCATAAAACATTATGTGGCTGTAAGATCGGCACACAGAGGAAGAGTCACTCGGTCGAATGGCGCCGGCACTTCAGGATCCAGCCAAGTCTCAGCAAAAGGACACCACAGATCGCGACATCCTGCTGGATACGGACGCGGGCACGGAGGTCACCCAGCTCACCGTCCGACGCCTGCACACTAGCTAGCAGGACGCCCAGCAGAGAAGTGGCAGTCGGTGTTCAACTGCTCTAGGCTTTGCCCCATTTAATGTAGAGATGGAGATGGACGCAGGTTTGTACTGTAGCTATATATATCATAGCTAACAGCCATCTTCACCTTTTTCTCTGCGTTTCCTCTGATTTTTACATTTTAAAACCTTGAGCGGCCGGGCTGAGGTCAGCAGGAGACTGGTGAGTTGATGTCCACAATCCTGATCCTGACTGTTAGTCATGAGATGGCCGCAAAGACGGTCCTGCTAGCTTGAGCTCATCTTTTTCTTCCTTGTTTACTCAGATGTTTACAGTTTTATAACTTCCTTGGCCAGCTGGATAGCTAGTCTAGGCTAGCAGAGTCGGCAGGAGGTTAGCAGAGTCAGCAGAACACTGGCAAGTCAAGTTGATTTCCCCATCTTGATGAGTGACTCACAGCCACATGCCATCATCGTCCAACGTCAACCACATAAAGCACAACTAATATTTTTAAAATATGAAATTCAGCATAAATTTTTGCAGAGCTGACAGAGAGGCAGCTGGAGATTTTGTGCCTCACTTGGAACAATAACCAGGAACTAGCCTGAGAATCATCATGTTTTGGGGTTCTGTTTGGTCTCAAAGTAATCCAGAGATAATTGTACATGGATATGTTGCAAATAGGGACAAATATAGGCTGAAAAAAAATCAAGTTGTACCTCACAGTATGACACGAATGATGGGAGATGTAAGGAGGCCGCAGTTGTCTCAATTTTGTCTGAGGAGCGCCTAATGTCAGACTTTGAAATCCCTGCCCTGATGCAACAAATAGTTAAACGCTCCCTGTCTGGTATATGTCCACGCCTTTCAAACCGTACACTTCCAGGTTCCAACCCCAAGCCGACATGTCATCATGGTTATTTTGAGAGAATCTCAGACTTGACACAGCTTCTTCAGAACTGCAGAAAAATTGTAATAAAACTGGTTTCACTGGCTTAGTTATCCCCATGATAAATGAAGTCACCTTTAGTGTGAAATCTGTTGAATGCCTCTTTTATACATTCTAGTGCACGGATGATGATTTTTTGTGCTGTTTCTTTACATATAAGGGTAAGCTGACCAACAGACCAATGTATTAAACATCTGTCTATGTCTTTTTAATAAACAGCCCCACTTTCAAAGTCCAGTGTTTGCCCCTGGCTCAATAATTTTTAAGATTTCACCAACACTAAGATCAAATATTTTGCAGAAAGTCACATTTGAAGTGTTGATTTTAGTTTTTGTGATGATCCTGTACGACAGGCGTGTTACTTGTGCATATTAGCATACCAAAAGACGAAGCCGAAAGTGTCCTAATTTAAAGGGTGAATCTAGTTTTCATTTAAAGTCAAAGCTCCAGGATGAAGTTTCCTTCGAGTACTGAGAAGACACGATCTATCGCCTCCAAATTCAGCCTCATCTTGGGCAATGGTATCACCACAAGTACAACAACTGAGACACAACACACAAGTACCGAACAACAATAGTCATTTGAACTACACTTCCGCAGATCTAAAACGTCAGCTGTAAACAGTCTCTGACAATTCAGTTTTTGGCAGGTGCAGTGACCAGTGTTTGTCTGATGTAAGCTATTGTAGAGCCACAGGTAGCGAGGCCTGCTTCCACTTGTATCAGTGCAAAAGAGGAGTGGCTGCACAGTCAAATCAGATATCACCCATGAAAATATACTCCAGTAAAGTTGAGTTGTCTTGGCTTTGAAATCTGTGGCTTTGAATTTGAAGTCATGTTTGGGTAGCCTGGCTCCGCCCTCCTACGTTCTTCCGCTCAATTTTCATTTCCGTTCAGTACTCCGTCTGAGTTTGCGGTATATTCTTGGGTTTTCTCTGGCCAAATATTTGGCGGTCCAATCAGCGAACAGAGGGAGTGGCTGAGAACGATGACGTTGAGGACGTGCGCTAGAAAGATGCGAGCGAAGCCATTAGGTCCGTTGTGGCAACGCCGCCGAATATCCAGAAGTTAAAGCCCGAACAAGAACAATCTTTGCTGAGTTTTGTTGGTGGCCACGATGTTGTGGCCCTCCTCCTCACGGGGTTCAGGAAAAGTTATATTTTTAGGCTCGCTCCGTTAGTGGTGAAGGAGTGGGCTAAGGCGAACGCTAGCGATGTTAATGCTAAATATAAGCCGATAGTTGTCGGTAGGGCTGCACAATTAATCAAATTTTAATCACGATCATGATTTTGGCTTCCCACGATCAAATTCACGTGATCGAGCGATATTTAAAATGCTTCATTCCGTTCATAGAACGCTCTGTATCAAAGTTTTTTTTTTTTTCCAAAGTGCCGTAAACCACTCTCTGATCACGTGCCTCCATGAGCCAATCAGAGTTGTTCCCTGCACCGTGCAGCTTAGTTTAGATATAGACAGTCACAGAGGACAGAGTAACATGAGGAAAATTCCACAACAGGTAGCAGTCGGTCATAAGGTGTACCAGTTTACCAGTAAACGCAACATTTTGTCCTGTCTGTGTTTATCAGACAACAGCAATGACCAGTGCTAGTTTGAGTTTGTTAGCTCATAGCTTTAGCGGCAGACTGTTGACTGTTTTAATCCTCTACAGTGAAATACAGTCACACTACACCGTTTAGCGGTCAGCATTTTAGCCGTGTTTAATCGAGTTACTACTGTAGCTAATGGTAGGTTAACGTTAGCTGCTGTGTAACATGTTATTAGTGTTTACTAGCGTGACATGCAGCAATGTTTCTGGTGCCTCTAACTTCTGTTTTAGAGCATCAGAGCGCAACGCAGACATTTAAGTGGCACCGTAATGAGGCACCGTAATCCGCGTTGCTATTTCGTCCGATTTTAACATGCGCCTTAACATGAACAGAAAATTGCATTGCCTATATCTTTTCACGGCAAACGCGTACGTGTGGAAAGCGGTGCACAACAACTTAAATGACATACTCCTTCATAGTATCCTTCAACAAAGGAGGAATGTAGCACAATATGGATGTGAAAGCAGTTATAATTAGCCTATGTGACAATACAATTTGTTTTGGTTAAAATCAACAAATAATCGTGATCAATATATTGATCAAAATAATCGTGATTATCATTTTGGCCATAATCGTACAGCCCTAGTTGTCGATCTCCCCTCTTGTTGCACATGCGCATGACATACGTCACGACTAAACGTTAGCGATTGGTTATGGCAGATCCAGAGTGGCTCTGGGCAGATCCAATAATAATGATATAATAATGAGGGTCCCAAAATGTTAACCGAAGCATTGAGAACTTTGTAAGTGTACAGACAGTTTGTTGAACGAAGAATTGCTGGAGCTCCGTGAAAGGGCTACGAGAGAGAGAGAGAGCTACCGGTAGTCAACAGCCTAGTACTTCGGGAAACTGGTGGTGTACCTGCAGACATTGTGAAGCTATGGCCACCGAACAGGAGTGTCTGTGTTGCACGGAGTGGGACCTGTTGCGTCGCGATGCCCAAGAGACGCAGTGTTTTGTACAGTCTGAAGATTTCCCCTCTCTGATAAACAGGACTGTACTTGAAACTTTTTCGGCGACCAGGACCGGACGGACCAGATGGACAGTTATCCACTGAGTAAGTACACTAGACAAGTTATGCAGAGTGCGATTATTTCAGATATATTGCAATTGCAAATTGCTTTTGATTTTAGTTTGCATCGCCAGCTGTAAGTCATGACTGGTTTCCAAGACGGCGGCGGCATGTAAACATGAACGCCAGTTTCTTTATAATCTATCTTTTCAATAAACTGTCTGTACACTTACAAAGTTCTCCATGCTTCGGTTAACATTTTGGGACCCTCATTATGCTACTGTTGAAGTTTGGTGATATTTTGAGCCTTTTTAGTGGTATAAATAGCGATTTGTTTTTACGTTCCATGTGCCCCGAATACTAGTGTTGTAAGCTAATCGGTGGTCCGCGCTAGCGTCTTTCAAGCTAAAAACTCATTTGAATAGCATGAAAAAATGTCCCAGAGAGCGACAGAGTGGGTACACATCTGTTAATAACCCCACGTTCGTTTTGTGCCGGAATTGTCCTTTAACACTTGTCAGTGGAGAGTGGCCAGACTCTCTGTACAAATGAAATGTACCAGAGTCTGGTAGGACCAGGCTAATGTTTGGGTGGCATGATGCAAGTGTGACAATAAAACACTGTAGGTAAGCAACAACTTACAGACACCCCTGAATATCTCCTTTTAGATAATGATCTGACGTTCCTAAAGGGATGTAGTCAGTGTGTAATACAGTACACCTTTAAACATGTGGCAGGCGTGTCACCACTATCAAATGACTGATTGTGTACTTGAGCGCCAAGGCCTCGCATGTGTACATATGACTGTGTGAGTGCAAGTTGTCATGGGCGAATGTGTGGTTCCCATTGATAGTGAAGTCTTTGTGGTAGCTTCAGGCCATGCGTGCATGCATGCATGGATTGTTAATGCCTGTTGGAAGTGCTGGAATGTGAACAAAAATGTGATACAGTGAGTCCACGGAGTTTCTTAAAAAATAAATTAAAAAAAGGCACTTGGACATCCGGCAAGTGAAGCAGAAACAGTGCCTTAGCTTAAAATGCTAATTACTTGGTCAGAGGTCCCTTAGCACCCCCGCTCACCCCTCTCCTCCCTGGCTCCCCTCTCTATTCTGCTCAGAGTATAGAGGCAGCGTGAAATCCATCCTGGGAGGGGCTATTGTACTCCGGGAAGCAACCGTCACACTGGAATGGTTAAGGCCTGGCCCGGGCTCTTTTTATAGCCGGAGGCTGTGAGAAAACAGCCGACCAGAGGTGTGGGATCTAGGACGAGCCGCCAATCTCTCACTCATCCTTCCTGGTGTCTGTCCCAGGAACTGCTGCTATCATAACAAGGCCCCGCCGGCTCTCTGAGGCAGGCTAAGATTTAATCGTCCATGATGGTGTGTGTACTCTGCCAAAGGGCCACACGGGTATCTGCCGTTCCCATCCTCTCCTCCTCCACGTTCCCCTTGCCCTCTCAGCTGCTCCTGTGGCTGTTGGATTGAGACAGAGAAGCACAAACCAGCACACCCACCCTAAGCCCCCCATCTCCACTCCATCAATAGCCTCCTTTGGACAAAGCTGCTGTCTTTGTAACATGCTAACCATGCTGAGAGTGAGGAGGGAGAAACAAAGAGGAGAGGCAGAACGGAAGGAAGGAAGAAAGGAAAGAAGGAAAGTGTTTAGAGGACAACAAATATATACGCCTCTCACCTCCTTGTCTTCAGTAGTATGTCCTCCAAGAAGCTTCAGGCACACCCTGGTGACACTTTAATCCTGATAGCCTCCCATAAACTATCAGTTGTTACCACACTGCCGGGTCCAGCACAGTCATCTTTGTGGTCCCCTGCGAGAGCTGCAAGTGGCTGAAAAACAGATTGGAATTCTCCTGTTCTGTTTACTTTCCCACAACTTCTCCCCTGCACGTTTGCACTAGCAGCTCTAGATGAGCTAACCCTCTTTGCTCCCTCCCCCCTCTCTCTCTCTCTCTTTCTCTCTCTCTCTCTCTCTCTCTACCTCTCTCTCGCCTCTCTGGTTGTGTTCCTTCCTCTATCTCCCCTCTCCGTCCCTCTCTTTTTTAGATGGGTCCTTTTCCCCACTCAGCCCCTCCAGTCTCATTCTGTCCTTTCTTTGGTTTTCTCCCTCCTCCCACTCTCCAGAATCCTGCTGCTGCCAAGACAGCAGCACAAAGCAGGGGAGGGCTCTCAGACACAACCGACCACTGGCAGAGTGGCAAAGTCAAGCATGCGGCCAATGAAAAGCCGAGAGGGCCGTATGTTTACCAATCAGGGGATTTCTACAGAAGAAGTGGGTTGGACAAAAGGAATCAGCGGCAATGCTGTCTGAAAACACTTCCGTGTGGGACTGAAGTTCAAACTGTACCGGAGTCAGCTGAATGAATTTCTCTTTAATGGCTGAGATTTATAAAAGAAAAGGTGGTAACTGATTTTTGCTCATCAACACAAAGGAGATTTGAAGGGAGCAGCAAAAGGAATTGGAGCAATACATCTGATACATTTGATAAGAATTTAAAAAATTATACTTTGTTACAAAATAATAATTCACGTAAGAAGTATTTTGTATCAAAAATATTATAATTTAAAAAATTATACTTTGTTACAAAATGATAATTCACGTAAGAAGTATTTTGTATCAAAAATATAAGCACTGACTGTGCACTGATAAGCATATGAAAAAGCATCAGAAGCATTAGAGTTTTTTTTTTATTCACCCTTTATTTATTCAGGACTTCTTTCAAATACATTGCACACACACACACACACACACACACACACACACACACACACAACCTGAACACATTGCACAATATGATATGACCAAGGACGCATAAAAGAAAAGAGTACTGTGTTCATTAATTCAACACATACATTAAGCTACATGAAGTATTATATATCTTATAATATAATGTATTGCATTCAGGAAATAATTCATAAGAATATTGAGAACTCTGAGAACATGGAATAAAGGTCTGAGTATAATGAATGAAACATAAGAATACAGAATGAATACGCTGAATGCAAAAGCAGCACAAACTTCATGTCGTCATAATTTTTTTGATTATGTTAACTGTGAGTGTTTATGAATGTCTTGAAAATGAGCTGATACTGTTGTACTAAAAAACATTAAATAAGCACCCTGGTATCCAACTTGAAAAGAAATATAATGATAGGATTGCATTATCTTAAATTGCCAGTTTTACTGATGCAAAAATAGCAATTAAAGCACTCTCTAATAGATGCTGCGGTTGAAAAAAAAAAGTCTATTTACCATCCCTTTTGGTTTATTACTGTGGGCCATATATTGGCCAAAGTAGTGATTTCATAATGCAATTGTTTCTCATTGGGTCATTTATTTAGTTACACAGCAGCTACCATGCAACTTTAACTGTATTGTGCCCAAGGGGAAATTTGTCCCACAGCCAGGTGAAAAGCAAAGCAAAGACTTAACATACCAAACTAATGAAATATAATAGAAAATATGTAACAGGGACAGCAGAACATAAAACCTGGGGTACAGGCTGTGATCGGCTAACGTTACATATCTGAAACAAATGAAAGCCAGTGTAGTGGCATCGTCAGGTTTCAGTTTGAGAGTGTCTCAAGCTTTCGTTCAGGATCTAAGTATTTCTTTATTCCTCTTTTGTCTTTTAAATCGTCTGCGACTTCTCTGTGAATGGCATCTGTCTGCTATTTTTGTCCCTCCCTGACCACACCAGTGCTTCTGTTACTGCCTCTCACATTTACAGCAGTGCAGATTGTGGCGCTGGAAGATGCTGCACAATGAACACAAGACTTATGTGTGAGGTCAAGCCAAGATGGTCAATTGCCTTTATTAAATCTGAAGTCCTCCTCAACTCAATGATTCATTCATTCGTCTGCAGACTAAACTACAAGGGAACGATCACACAATGTCACTGTTGTCCAGAAGATTTATTAAAACACATTGAACAAATACACAGAAATTCACTTTTTTTCATTCAATTTGCTATACAGCACAAATATCAGAACCATTACACTGCTTGGAGCTCGTTGTCTGTAAATGCTAGATACATCGCCGCCTCCCCAAAGTGAACCGCCATGACGCTTCACATGCTGTGCATTCACTGCAACAAAGGTGCCTTTTATCAGGGTCTTTTGGTAGCTTTTGAAGCCATGTTAATAAGCATGTACATACATTGTTAACATATTTATAGTATTAGACTGAAGCCTTTTTTTTCTAACATTACATTCATGACTGACTTCAGTTTGATTGCATTTCATTGGAGTATCGTGTTTTTGACGTTGTCTCGCCGTCATCACTCCAGAGGGGGGGGAAAGGACATGATTTTGATTAATGAGCACATACGGCGCACTCTGCAGTTCTATGGCAACAGCATCCAGCAGACATTCATCTTTTGTTTTCCAGTTTGATACATAAATCTGTATGAGATGGACTTATCTCTGCAAAATCTTTCAAGTATTTACATGTTTCTGAGGTTCTGTCAAGAAACCTTATACATGTCATGGTCAAGTAATGGATGGCACGGACAGAAGCACAATGAACAATAACAGCACTGATAAACACTAACAAAGAGTAGCACAAACGCTGGTATGATGCACTACAAGGTTCATTTCATTGTGCTTCAAAAATCCGTCCGATAAAGGGTTGAAACTAAATTTTAGTACTAAGTTAAAGTGTGTTGTGTGAGAAATGATGGGCGAGGGGGTTGCAGTAATACAATCTGAAGTGAGCGAAAAGGGGTCAGAAGAGAGCACCTCCGGACAACCATTTGAAGTTGCAAAAGGAGAGTAAGAAAATACACTCACCAACACTGTACAACACTGCCTCTTCTTCTTTTAGATTAGTCCAATCACAATCGTCATTCCAACAAAGTCAAATAAGTGCTGTCAATGGCGATAATAATACAAACAGGTAATGCCACTGGTCTTTGGAAAAGGAAAGAAAAAGATAAATATGTCAACAACAATTTGCACTTTGAGTCCAAACATCCGAGCGAATGCCTTCATAGAAAAGGAATTAGTGTAAGCTTGAATTTATAAAATATTGTTTGTCTTAGTGGACAGCCACTTTAGCACATAATAGTAGTAGATGGAATGGACAAGATATGTAGCTAGACCATGCTAACGTGTCTTCACACCAGGTAAAGCAATAGTAGCACACTCAAAAGAGACCAAAAATAACCGAGGAGACTGGAAGTGAAAACTTTATCTAAAGAGTAATGCTGTGCAACATTGGTCCTTAGAAGCTGACGTACAGAGAATATTCCGGCAAATGTAGTTTTAGACTGTGACACAACCAATTGCAGTCTTCACCTGTGTGGAGGAAATACACTGCATCATACTGCATCATTTTCTTTAATGGCACCAAATACATCTTATTTCACCTTAACATAAAGAGAAGCAAACAAAAGCTCATTTTGCGACAAATACTTAAAGTGACACTGCGCCATAAGCACATATGTTCTTATTCAGTTCTAACAATGAAAGGGAACTGGGCAAGTCCCTGGGATGTACGTAGGATGGGGGGGGAAGCCACTCTCCACTCAGGACTCTGCTCACAGTTAGGCCTGAACATTAACGCCCTGTATGTGGATGTAAACCAGATGAGTTCCTGTTTATAGTGCAGTCACACTGGCCAAGGCCCCAGGGTTAAGCTCTACAGCCACTACTAACATTCAAATATAATAAGAATCACAAATATTGTACCATACACAGAAATACTTCTCTGAAATGCGTTAAAAAAATCATTTTTGCCACTCCTGCAGCTTTTTCTCCTTTGCTCGATCTTCATGTACAATGTCAAGCCAGGCTCCTGATTTCATCCGTGTGTGTATACATATTCACTATGATTAGACCTATGTGAGGTAAAATAAACAGCAGTCTCTGAGTATATACAGTACAAGAAGCCAACCCTGGTTACTGGTACTGCAGTCATGTGTATCTGCAGGTTTTGCGGAGATGACTTTCTCCAAATTACCAGTGGGTGGCAGTCTTTAGAGGATTCAGACAGACTGTGTCCAGCTACTGCATACATGATAATAGTTTTTTTGATGCTTTCAAATCAATACTTTATCCACTGGTTACTACATGAATGACAAAACACATATTCATTTTAAAGTAACAATAGTGGCCCCTCGGAAAAAAACAATCTCCTATCACACTATGACTGAAGGCGTCTTTAACTCCTCTTCACAGGGAATAAGTTCCAGTGGGGCACAGTCACAGTGTACAGAGTGAATAGGCAGATGGGTAAAATGCAGAATGAAGGAAGTCGAGGCTGTCATGCCAACTTGCTTGAGTTTCGCCCTATAGTGCTGAAAATAAAACTCCTTTCAGAAAAGCTGCTTCATTTTCCTCAGCCCTCCAGCACAGGTTAACAAAAGCAAATATCTACTGAAATACGTCTATAAGATCCTTGAAAGATGAAAGTGCAATTGTTAAGATAGATACATCTGCATTAATCAAAAAAAGTGAATCGCCTCAGAGAGCTTGACTTTGTAGATTTTTAAGTCAGGAAGGAGCAGGAGAAAGAGGAGGATGTGGCGGAAGAGATGGGCAGCTGTCATCCATACAGATTCCATCCCTGGGAGTTTCTGACCTCAGGTCAGTTTTTTACAGAGCCGGCCTAGTCCTCAATACAGATGACATCACTAGGTTTGCCTGACTTGAGGTCAGGCGTAGCCACGTCTCTCAAGGAGTCAAGTGACTTCTTGTCCAGATGGCTTGTAGGGGGTGGAGGGCCATTCGAGGACACTAAAGAGGAAAGACACTTTATATTTTAGTGCTTCATTTTGACTAAATAAATATCTACTTTTTGTAGCATATTGTAATGAGAATTTTGACATTTAAAAAGGTTTTGATGCAGTGGTTTTTCAAACAGAACAAGCACAGTAACTTCAGAATCTTATTAAAAAACAAAAACTGAAAGTGAGCATACCCAAAATGACTGCAAACCCCCATTGTGTATGCAACTAAGGTAAGTAAGATAGGTCAAAGTTGAATAAGGACGTCGGTCTGTAAGCTGTGGTAGATGGGACAGTTTGGAAGAGAAAACAAAGGAATTGAAATTATTACTCAAATACGTTTAACTCACCCGGGGGTTGGTTTAAAACATGTATGATCGTCTGAATGCATGTTTGTTTTTTTTATCTGACGTCTCTGTGGGTGTGATACTACAGCTAATGTTTTAGATGGTGTTGCGTTCCAGATCGCAGCAATGAACTTGGTAAATAAAATCGAATTATTAGAAATAGTAATGATCAAAATAAGACCTCAGCTGTCATAAACCAGAATGATACTTTAAATTAATTGCACCTCCAACACAGTCTCACTCCCAGCGCGTCACAAACTGACGCATGGTCCGGTGCGTTGGTTACTGAAGCAAAAAGTCTCCTTCAGCATCTCAGTCAGACGCGGGGGGCTTTCAACTTATACCAATGTACTCCTATCTATCTCCTATTTTTCAACGCGCTTGGTCGGGACCCTTGGCGTCACTTTTTGACGCTCTGGGTCGAGACTGATTTGGTTTCATATTTCAACGTGCAGGGTAAAACCACTTAGTTATTGTTAGGGTTGTCTCACATTGCCAGACCTTCCTCCACAGCGCGGCGGAAGAGGGTCTGGCTAATCCACACAGCATTCCGGGATGGGAGAAAATCCTGCTCTGGTTTATTGGTATTTCTTTAAACCAATCACAATCGTCATGGACGGCGCTAGGCACCAGACGGAGCCATGGTGCCACTGCAAAATAGCCTCGGGAAGGAACTTGTTTTGGTGGAACATGTGTACGTTCAAAAGTAGTTTTAGTTGTGCAACAGAAAACTCAGATTGGACAGATAGTCTAGCTAGCTGTCTGGATTTACCCTGCAGAGATCTGAGGAGCAGTTAACCATAGTCCTCATAAATCCACCAGAGTTTAGAATTACAACACAAAGAAAGAGTAAGGTAACGGACATCCGTCCGGCGCCAATGGATCAATCCCGGAAGTGGAACGTCATGAATACAGACTATGGTTAGGGAAAGATTGTTGGTGGGGTCAAAACATGTACGTGTAAGTGACACGTGGGACAAGAACAGTACACAAACCTCAGCCTCCTGGGTGGAAGGCTGTGTTGTTTGACCCATCCAACACCCCAACCTGCCTCTTTCATACTACTCGCTACCTTACATACCGTACATACTACATCATCTTACAGCGCCGCGGTTGAGCTGCTGCTCAGCCCGGTGCGTTCCATACAGACGCTAAAGGGTGATTTTTGGCGTCAGTATCTGACGCTGAGAGCCACTGACCAAGTGTCAGTACGTGACAAGATGGGAATGAGAATGGGTTGGCACCTCACATCAAATTCAATTTAGCAACCATCCAAAAAAAGTTAGTAGAGTGACCTCATCTATTACACAAATTGGCATGTGTTGTGCACTGAAATACATGTCAAAATCAGATTTAGTAATTGTGTGCATGGAAATGTCTTCTTTGACAAAAACGATTGATTTATATCAGCCTATTGACAGCTTAATTTCCGTTAGCAAATAATGTAAGTTGAACAATGTCCAGTCGCACCTGTTTTACCTATGCTACCGTACAACATCCTTCTATAAATTTGGATCCATACCGCTGATGTAGGGTCCCAGAGGCATCTGACTGTAGTTGACCATGGGCTGTCCACCCGGTCCTCTGAATCCTCCACCAAAGCTGCTGCTGTACATCTGGGAGCAGCCAAACCCACCCTGGCTAAAAGGCTGAGAAACAAACTTTAGTTATCCTGCTGAGTGTTACAACTTTACACAACTCCTATTTAGATGATAACAACAGAGTGAAGCTGTTTATATTGAAAGTGACACGGCACATATTCATTCTTCCACTTTCAGCGGGTTTGAGTCGTTTGAGAAAAGCTTTCTTCCTACTGTAGGAAAACAAGCAAATAACAATAACAAAGGAGAGCAAGTTAGATTGGGACTGTTTCCCTGGTTACGACAAGAGTTGGCATAGCAACCCAAAAAGCACAGTCAGAATGCATGACCAATCGTGTTGCTTGGCTGAAATGATCTCTTGCACAACAGCGACTAAACACACACACACACACACACACACACACACACACACACACACACACACACACACACACACACACAGACACACACACACACACACACACACACACATTCAACTCTGGTGAACAGGTGCAGGAGAGATGAAAGCAATGAGACAATACAGCCTTTGTTAAATCCTTTGGGACTGAACCGTGGAGCTCAGTGATGAAAGTAAACAACTTAAGGGAGACTTTTTATTACACCTGAGGAAACTCTTCCATGGAATGGAAGGATGGGGAGTTGGAGTCTCCACAGGTTTTTAAAGGAATAATGTGGTTGCTGAGTCGTGACTACTTCAAAGTTTTTGGGCCATAGCCTTTTATTTCTAAAATGTACTCAGCCCTGCCGCACACTTTATGGAGCCTTGTTTCTAGTGGTGGAATGTAGCTAAGTACATTTACTCAAGTACTGTGCTTAAGTACAAATTCGAGGTACTTGTACTTTACTTGAGTTCTTTCTTTTCATTCTACATCTACTCCGCTACATTTCAGAGAGAAATATTGTACTTTTTACTCCACTACATTCATCTGACAGCTTTAGTTACTAGTTACTTTACACATGTAGTTTATAGAATACAATGTGTTATTATAAATTGAACCACCCAACAATATACAGGCCTACGCCTATGATTAGCTGATTAATCACTTAGTTGATTGACAGAACTGTTTTGATCGTTTCCTGATATTTTTTTTGCATTGAGTACTTTTACTTTTAATACTTTAAGTACATTTTACCTGGTGATACTTACATACTTTAAGTTAAGTAACATTTTCAATGCAGGACTTTTACTTGTAAGAGAATATTTTTACAGTGTGGTATTAGTACTTTTATTTAAGTAAAGGATCTGAATTCTTCATCCACCACTGCTTCCACAGCAGTCTCCACTGCATAGTAACACGCCATGTCCTAAGCATTAATGCCTCATTTCCACTGCATTGTTTGGTTCCTTTTGACTCACGTTTGGTACCACGTACTTTTCTCTATTTTGTTTTCCACTGCAGATAGTATCCCCTCAGTGTAGTCGGGATTCCTAACTGACCTCCATAGCGACGCTGTGTAAAATTGCTGTGACATCATCTTCAACGTGACACTCGCTGGATCCTTTCAATTGTACGCCGTAGTGTACGCTGTAGTGTACGCCGTAGTGTACGCCGTAGTGTGCGGCGTAGTGTGCGACATAGTGTGCGCTGTAGTTTTGTGGTCTGACTTTTTTTTTTTTTATCTGGGTCAAGTGAATAAAACAATTGTGGTTGCTATTGACGGTAGCTTGGCTGTTTTAAAATGGCGGGTTTGTACAGGATGTCCCATGTCGCGCTAGTGACGGTTCTCTCTGACCAATCAGTAGTCCGCAGTGTTTTGACTCCACCTTCTAGTATCGGCTCAACTCGGCTGGAACCTCGACCGAGTTGGTACCAAAAAAAGTACCAGGTATCAGGTACTATCCACAACTTTCGCCTATGGAAAAACCAAAAAAGAGCGAGTAGAACCGTGCCGTACCATGCAGTGGAAATGTGGCATTAGGAAATAGACTAGTCATTCTAGTGAAAAGTGAACAGTGAAAAGACTTCTCCATCTTCCAGTGCTAAAAATCTTAAAACAAATGGGTTCAGATAGCCTACTCTTTTTATTAAGGGAATCAATCAGACAAGACTCGCTTGTATCGGCTTGTTTTTGCTACCGAAGAATGGATTACTTGTCAGGAGAGTTTTCTGAAGCCACCCTGACCTTCTTGCCCGCTGTGTCTCGTCTCACCTGCTGTGGTGGAGGCTCGCTGCCTCGGCTGGTGAGGCGGCTCAGGATGCTCCTCTCTGACATCTGCAGACGGGCCGACACCGGCGGTATCCTGGACAGCATGTTGGGCAGCCGCGTTACATCAGCTTTCATGTCACTCAGAAGTTCCTCCAGCTGGTTCAGCACTGTAAGAAATCACACACACACACACACACACACACACACACACACACACACATACACACACACATCAGAAAAAGTGGTCTTACTTATGTTAACACTCATTTTATCTTACATGTAGTATCACTTAGTGAGGAAACGAGAAACTGCATGAAACGTTTATTTAAATCAATGTAAAAAAAAAAGAGTGTAAATAACCACAAATCATTCAAATGAATTGTGTAATCCAGAGCCTGAAATTACTGTAACAACTGCCAAGAACTAAATGCCATAATTTTTTTCACTGACAGATAAATCAATAAGGGTTGCAGACAACAACATTTTCAAAAGATAACATTTCAACCCTTTTGTACCGTTTTGACAGTGAGTCAAATTAAAAGTAAAAAAAAAAAGCCACTGTGTCAAACAGGATCTTTACTGGCTGCCTGTTAGATGCTCTACACATATCAGTGGTGTGGAAACATCTTCATGCACTTCCATTTACTGGATAGATGGATACAACTGCAAATGAAATCATGTTGTTTTAAGACATTTCTACATCTTTTGTAAAACTGTCTGTATCTTGAAACAAGAAACAGTGAAGCAGGTTAACTGCCTTAGGATAAAAAAGAAATGAAACATGATTAATCAAGACCATTTGCATCAGAAAGGGGTTGAAATAGTTGTAGCGCAAAACAGGTTTTCCACTTGTTTTAAAAAAATAAGACTTTAATGTTTCAGTTACAAAAAGAAAAAATACTTGACATTTTGGCTGTGTAACAATTACTAACAAACACTAATGTTTCACTAGTTCAAAAAAATCGTATTCCAAAATACACCAAAAGAAAGAATATTTAGTATTTGATGAAATGTGTTTTTTTAATACATTCATTTTGAAATTATGATAATTATAGGGGGATTTTAAGAGATTAAAAACGTGCCCTTGCGTCTTGAATGAATGTTCCATACACAACCTGATTTTATTCACAGCACAGATAACCGATGGGCTAACTTTGCCCTGTAAATGTCATTTGTGCAGGATTTGTTTTATTCCCAGTTTACCAGCCTTTGGCAGGTGAGGCAGAAATTCTGACAATTATGACTGTTGCTATTTCGAAACAGGCCCACAGACCTTTGTGCAGCACGGCATTGGCAGGCTTGTTCCCGGCCAGGGACTCTTTGGACAGGTGCTGGTGGGACTCTGCCAGACATTCCACCTCGGTGAAGCGAGTGTTGAGAGCCATGGCCGGGTGACTGGGGTCCTGGGTCATATTCAGGTAGGCTGCCCGCCTCAACTGCTCCTCAATCACCAGCGCCTGCTCCAACAACTACAGAGAGAGTGTGTGTATGAAGCACAGAAGTGACAGGCAGAGGGAGATACAATTTGCGAGACAGTGTTTCAATTTGCATTCAGATATAACAAATCCTTTAATCCTTGAATTATTTCAGCCTTCAGTGGTTCATTTTAATTATAAAGACTCTTGATTGCCTTAAAGCGGCGAGCCAGGAACTTGTTCTTCATCTCTAGGTAGTTGCCCTTATGCATCTCAGTCTTGAAGGGCTCGTTCAGAATAGCGTAACGTGGGTCATTCTGAATGTCCTGCCAACGAGCATAGCCGTGACTGAGATAGATTCCCGGTCAAGGAAAACAAACTTCTTCATATAACAAAGCAAGATAGGTTCATGGAAAACATAGTTTTATATCGCTCCTCACTGTTTGTAAATGTCAGGTCATAAGTAATTACATTACTATGCCAGATGCTGAGCTTCTCGCTCCTACATCTGGGAAAGGATACGTAACGATGCCAGCTAGAAGCCAGTAGTCATGGCGACGGTGCCAGATGTCATGCATCTTTCCAGAAGACAGCGCCGCCCGCTCTTCAGTTTGCCAGAGGGTGTGCAACTCTGACGGCGAAAGTATAAAGACAAACAGTTTTCGCAAGAATAAAAAGTAACATTCAAGATGCTGCCGGCACATAACCAGGAGATGAGCACATTACCAACACAAACAAGATTCATGAGCAAACAAAGCTGGTTCATTGTGGCACCTGAAATAAACAACCTGTAGTGAGTCACAGGAGAACAAAGAGGGGAGGTAAATACCACACAACATACAGACGTGAGTAAGTTCCTCCATATATTTAAAAAAAAAAAGAATTGGACAGGGTACGAGCAAAAAAACAACTAGCTGGAAATAAGAGATTTCAAAAAGAAATCCCTTGATGACTTTTTTAAACTAACGTTGAATTAGAGAGTGACTCTGTGAGCCAATGTACATTCAAAACAGATTTATTGAAATGTAGGGCTTCCAGCCACGAGACAGGAACCATTCCCATTTCCCAGTAAAGTGCCGTCATACTTCTCCTGGCACTTGTGTCATTATTCACCATGTATTCGTTTGTCTCTGATAACATGACAACAATCTCGTCTCTCTGGTGGTCAGCTTCAGAAAAGTCTTGTTTAAATTCACCACTTAACACTAAGCTTCACAATAATACAGGGCACTGTCATGGAAATGAGTCCGAACCATTTAATAACTTTAACTCTACAGTATGTTAGTGTTTTTATCCGTTTGTTAGATCACTGACAAATGTATCCTGCTGACAAATACAATACAACCGATTTAACTTCTACTGTAACTATAAAATGCATCTGCTTTATACATGTACTGTAGCCATTGTGTCTTTTAAATGGGTTAATAATTTAATAATTTAATCTGCAATCAGAATCAGGGTGCATAAGAAAACTATAAAATGTCCCTGCTCTCCGATCAAAGAATTATGTTCATAGATTTTACTTTTAGAGTACAGATTATATACTTTAGAAAATAACATATAGTTTAAACCGCTATGTTTTATTTTCTGTCTCACATATCCAGTGTTGTACAATATTGCTGCAAGTACGTAATATTCATTATGTTAATAGTACGTATGGTTTGTAATTAAATATGTAAAGGTATGGACATTTCAAAAAGTCAAGAGAGACAAAAGTATTTATTTATTTATTTGTAAATTCTTGATTTTCTTTTTTGATAGTAAAATACTTCTGTGTCTTGTATTTTATGTTTTTTGTTCATTCTTTTGCATGTTGAACTATTCGTGTATAACTTCATATATTAAGTGGTCTTCTTTGGTCAATGCCCGGTTCATTTAGGATCAAAACACGAGTCAGACTTGTTCTTACCTGTGAAACCTCCATCAGCGATATTAAACATGAACTTGACTTTGTATCCATTTTTGTCCTCTTTCCTGCTCTCATCCATGTCATCCAAAGTGTCTTTGTCTCCATTCAATCGACCCTCCGATGCATCTTCACTCTTCATATCATCTGCAACGGCTACATAAATGACAGAACCATCTCTTAAAAGAAATGTCTTAATAATGGACTACCACCAAAGATTCCTTTTCGTTACAAAAAGCACAGCTATTGTACTGATTTGATTCAAGGATTCACAGCATGTATACCTGGCTTATTTTCCTTGTCTTCAGTTTTTGCCAGAGGAGAATCTGTATCTCCTTTTTCTGAGGACTTCTCTGTATCTTTGCAGGGCTCCACTGTAGATAACAACAACAAAAAAAGATCCAATTAAACAAAGTACAACCTTGCAGGGAAAAAGAATTGCAGCACATCATCATGCACCACTCACTTTTAGGTGAGGTTTGACTGGATGATAGCTCTGACAGCTTCAAAGCAGACTCTTTTGGGTTGGCAGATGCCTCTGTTTTTGCAGAGGGTGACTCGGTTCTGTCCCTCTCATCTCCTGTTTTCTCCTCTGAGCTGGCCTTGCTCTCCTCGCCGTCAGCTGCCTTCTCAGATACAGATGCTGGCTCTGCACTGGAAGACTGCCGAGGGAAAAACACACAGGGCAACAGGAGGAGGAGGGAGAAAGTTGGTAGAGGGCAGAGAGACAAGTTAAAAGGTGTCAAAGTTTGACAGACGCGTCTTCTGAAGATGATAAGATGAGTGTGGTTAAAGTGTGATGAACCATGAGAAGATGGACAAGACAATAAAGCGGAACAGAGTGACAGTGATGGATAGTGGAAGGGAAAAAAAGGACTCACTTCCTGCTCTGACAGTTTCTTGCTATCTTGCTCTGTGGTCTCCTTGTCTTCAGCGGTACCCAAGAGAGACTCACTCTTCTCTACAGTCCAGAAAACAACAACAACTCAAACTCTTTTCTTCTTTTTTTTAGGAAAAAACTTGTTCTGAGCATTCATTTTACATGACAGATAAAAATAAATCATGACCAGCACAGACACTTTGTTCTAGAGCTATGATCGGGCCCGACCCTACAGGAACCTGCATGGTTTCTGTCCAAGATATCCAGAAGATGGCAGTCACACACAGCGGGACACAGCCCATACATTTTTCATGACATAACTGATATTAAAAAAATGAGGAGAATTTGCGCTAACCCGACCCGTTTTAAGCCCGGGGGGAATTTTGAGAAATTACAGCCCAGCCCGAACACTGAAGGTCATGTCGAGCCCAATCTGGTTCGGGCAGAGAATCAAAGCTCTACTTTGTTCTGACCTGGGGGGACGGGAGTGCCAGGCTGTGTAGCAACAGGGCTGGCTGGCACAGGGGTGTTGGGATCAGAAGATAAACTCTCAGTCAGTTTTTTCAGCTCCATGCCGATGGGAATCAGATCCGGAGAACTCAGCTTTCCATTTACGTGCTCAAACTCTTGCACCTACAAAAAAAGACATTGGCTCAACTGTAATGAAAAGGAAATCCTACTCTTACATGGGATGGCTTGCTTTCCTCAAATACGTGGCATACTGAACCAGTAATTTGGTTTTAATTTGTCCGTATAATTCTAACAAATGTATTTGTCAGGGACCATGTGAAAAAAACATGAATTAAACACATTAATCTCATACTAATAGGGAGAGATTGTACCAGATTTATCTAACTACTAATGCATTTCAATCTGCAGTCCCTGAGCAGGTAAAAACAAACACTAATAATATTATTACCATAATGCAATCAATACAAATGCAAGTTCAAAATATGATACATACTTTGTGTTTACTTTGTAGAGATGTACATCACTAAATCAAAACTAATTGCACTAAGTCATACCTACATTTACAAAGGATTGGCAGGTAAGTTTAATATATCATTTATCCCCCTAAAATTGCAGCCACTTTTTTGGAAATCTACAGCTTCCTTCCTGTTTACATAGTTAACTGCTTTTGATTGGACAGCGCTACAAATGTTTCCGAGCAACCAATTTACACATTACTAAAGTCTTTACTAGCTAAGATATTTCTGAAGTTTTAACGGTGCAACCAGATTAGGTAAATCACTAGTTTGAAACAAGCTAGAAGGAGCTCAAACTCCAGAAACCATGTGTTAGTCTGTGCCCTTACCCCGGTGTAGACATGGCAAACGAAGCTAACAAAACATCCAAATTTGTGGTTTGTAACGTTATGATGATGTAAAAAAACAGTACCCAAAAAGTTTGTTTTCCTCTTGCCTGCATTTGCCTCTGCCTGAAGACTTTGACCTACTTTCTCTAATCCCACAGTGCTCCAGCAGAACTTGTTATTCTGTGTTAAAGACATCTTCGGTTGAACAACCAGTACCTTTTTCCTGACAAGGGACATGACTCCGATCCTGGTGAGAACATGCTGACGAGACAGTCCCTCACGTGGGACACCGTCAGCAAAGGTCTCTGCTCCGTCTGCCCCCGGCTCACATAAATGTCTCATGAACAGAGACACATAGGCCCTGATGGAGAGAAAAAACACTTCATACTACATGTGACAAGAGGGATGCCTCTGTGGTTACCAGCACTTACACCATATATATATTTTTTGGGCTTTTCCACCTTTATTTGATAGGACAGCTAGGTGAGAAAGGGGGAAGACATGCAGGAAATCGTCACAGGTCAGATTCAAACCGTGGACCTCTGCGTCGAGGTATAAACCTCTCAGTATATGTGCGCCTGCTCTACCAACTGAGCCAACCCAGCCACCTAACACTGTATTTTAAACAGCACTACTAGTAGAAGCACTTGAACTATGAGTAGCAGAGGTTTAAAGTATAAGAAGGACGTATAAAGGATTGGTGTTTTTTATTTTGGTTCTTTTTGGTTTTGGATGTGTTACAGTATATTTTTGATGTTTTTTTTGACACTACCACACTAGTAGCAGTAGTAGTTTTACAATGAGGACTAAGGGCGTTTTCACACCTATAGTTTAAAATCCAAGCGAAGCAAAATGCATCACTACAAACCACGCAAGAACGTTCACTCCTCTTTTAAGTCAGATGTGTCCAGGGCGGGAGCAGGAAAGTGAATGCAAGTATTTGTTGTGCTATAGCATTAGTAGCTGTAGTAGTAGCAAAAGTAATTGGTGACACAAGAAATAAGTAATATGGAAAAATAACAGTAGTAGTCGTAGTGCTCGTGGTCATAATAATAGCAAGATAATAGCAGGAACACAGAAAATGGCTATAATCAGTGTTGCGTCGCTGTGTCTTGTTGCTTGGTAATGCCTTCTTTCATGGCTACATGCAATTGTGGATACTGTTGATGAATGTGGATACTGTTGATATATTACTGTACTAATGTCTTGCCGTTTCCTGTTGCTCTGCATGGCTTCGTGAGAACGCTTATTTTGTTGCTGTTGCTGTTGCTGTTGCTGTTGCTGTCGTTACGGCGTCTTGTTGTCTTCTGTCAGTACATTTTATCCTTCTTGCTGTTTCCTGTTGCTCTGTTCTCAAAACATCTCACCAAAGGACTTCAGTTGGCACTGGCACATTTACAGTAGTGTTGACTAATGAGCATTGTCCTTATAAATAAATAAATAAAATTAAATAAAATTAAACACGATGTTAAAGCTTTAGTGCGTAACGTTTTGATATTAATGAACGTCCGTTACATTCAACTCCACTATCGGCTCCACACAACTCTCTCTGTATTTCTCAGTAGGGCTTTGTTCAGAAGATTGTGGCGTCTGGCGACTTTCGCTCGCAGAAACTGGAAGCTTTTTGAATATATATTAATGTAACATTTGGCTCTGGTGCTTTGTAAAGTGAAGTAACCCTGAAATTGGAAAGATCTACCTTTGCAACTTGATATGAGCGTTCTGGAGCTTTGCCCTGGGCTAACCAATTAAATGTGAGGAGTGAATTAAATAACCCAGAGCTACCTCCTAACTTGATGGCGTGCAGGCCTTGGACTAAAAATTGCACAGTGTGATAAGAGAATTTTGGTTTAAACAGATTAACAGTACTTAGTCACTAAGCATCACAGTTTATGTATATTAGGTCCTTACCTGAACTCACGCTCACTCTTCCCTCTCAGGTCTCGAACCAGCCAATGGGAGTTGAAAGCATCCTGAGGAGGCATTCCCCAGCGCATGATGGCATTGAGGAAGGCTTTCCTCTGGCGAGCGTTGAACCCCAGAACCTTGTAATAAAAATAAAGCTTTAGACAGAAAATGGTGTCGACGTATCTGACAGAGGAAGATGTGAGGTTCATGAAAACAGGATGTATTTAAACACATTACAGTACGGTAACTTATGCTGCTTGCTGTCGGTTTTAAATTGTAAATGTGATAATTTATTGATCCTAATTCTGTCCTTGCCCCGTTCCACAGAGTGTTGGGCAAGGCCACAAGATCTGCTGCAGGGCAGTGATGCCTGCTGACATGTTGGGCATACCGATACACTCTCTGAGTTTGTTACAGAGCCAAATGGGAGCCACTTACCCCCAAAATGTCCACTATTAAGCACAATTTACAGAATGAAGAATTATCCCCTTGCCTACTATGTCAAACTTCCAAATATATTACTGCAAACCAGGTATATACCTCCACTTCTGTGAAGAAACCTACACCCTGTAATTCATACCTCAATACTGCCCCCAACTCGTGCCAGTAAGGGTGGCAGAGGTTTGTCTTTCTCATTCTTCATCTGCCGACGAGACTGTCTGCGTCCACCTGCGACAAAATACAACCAAATGTTATAATAACCTATATCCAGTGTGTTACCATGGGCACAGTTTGTGTGAAGAAGTATCTCAACTGAGTGTGTTATACTGAAGTGTTACATCGGAAGTAATAGTTATAAGTATCAGGGTAATGATGATTTATTTTTTTTAATTTTTTTTTTACTGCCTACCTTCAGGCCTCTCCTCGAAATCTTCGTCCTCATCCTCGGACCCCACAGAGTACTCCGACTGATTGTCTGAAAGATCATCCTGCCACTCTGAGCCACACATCAAAGAGAAACAGTACATTGCATTCGCTTCTGTTGGTGGCCACCTGGGGGCGCCATGGCACTGCAGATTACTACAGACCACTACAGCTTGGCATGCACATGTTGTACCACTTCTGTCCTCTGGGAATGAGGTGAGAGTTGACTACTCTGCCAGACAATCACTTTAAACGTAGAGTGTACTCAGGGCTGTGATGGGCTTTGAAATCTTTACACTCTCACAGGCAACTCTCTGTTGAACTGTGGCAATCAGGAGCTTGACGCCACTCTTAAAAGTACAACTACAGGATATGTGTCGCTGCAATGGCCTAGAAACTGTTGAACTATGAAACAGAAGTGCTTCAAAACCCACTGAGAAGAGCATATACATGCATGGGATACAAGAGAGTTTTAGGCCAGTATAACACACTCTGTGGCAGATTTTAATGCAGGTCAACAGCTCTTGTCGAGACTTTCAACCTAAGATTAATTTCTGTGCTGCCTGAACTGATACTCCCAAATGATTCTGTGTTAAGATAATGCCACCTTGTTAACTCACTAATGAAGGCGAGCATGTGAAGCTAACTCAGGCAGCAGCTTTGTTATTGAATTAGATTGGATTGTTAGCTAGATATCAGAGTCGTTCATATGTTACAAGAAGAGCTGTTGACCTGCACTGAAGCCTGCAGAGAGGGTTTTACGCTGGTCTGCACAATATTATCATAAACCAAATACAGAAACATATCTAGTATACCAGCAGCTTTCTCACAAAGTGACTCACACCAACAGTGTGCTACAGTGTTATTTGAACCCCAGCAAATGTGCCTTCATTATGGTAGCAGGCTGAGGTGACATATTTGAGTGACATTAAAGCCTCAACACACTGTCCCACTTAAAAATCCATAAACAAACTTGTATCATGAAGAAACTACTTGGAATATACTGTACCTGTGTAACTTTCATGCTCAGATCAGAAACATATCCTAAGCAGAACAAATAAAGTGTTAAAGGGAAAGTTACCTAAATAAAATCAATATCCATTTAAGAGAACGCTATATTTGAAATATTTTCACCATTTTACCTTGCCGTACTAGAGAGATCTGTTTAAGTTTAAACAGGGGAACTGAAGCTGTTCTATGCTCATGTCAAAGCCACCCAACTCTTTTGACCTTTTGGTCTTTTAAAGGGTTATGAACTAACAAAACTAACAGAAGAAGAAGAAACTAAACGAAGCAGCGGTACACTACCAACTCCCGTGTTCCACCAACTGCCGTGGGCTGTCCTCGACCTAAGAAATTCTTAGTCGACTGACACTCATATCATTTTGTCGACTAGTTGATTAATTGATTTAATCAACAGATCTGTGTTTCACAAAGAATCATCCAAAAGCACCACTCTCAATCTTGTGTTTACCAGGGGTGTGCTCTTAAGTTTCTTATAAATAATGCATTCAGCATGAAAAAGCATAAAGAAATGACTAATCGACTAAATAAATCTAATCTGTCGTTATGGTCCTAGTCGAATAAGACCAAAACGACCGATTAGTCGACTAATCGACGAAGAGGGGTCAGCCCTAGTGTTCTGCAAGGTAAAATTACAGTTATTGTCAATGGATTCTGGTGGTTTCGATGAGATAACGGCTTGAGTCTCCCCTGCATTAGTCTATAGCCTTGACGTTTCACTTCCGAGATTGCTCCGGTGCCGCAGGGAAAATCCACCGTATGCATGTATTTTCCGTTTCCTTTCTCTTCTTTTGTGTTGGAATTTTAAACTCCGGTGGATTTATGAGGATTATGGTTGACTGCTCCTCAGATCTCTGCAGGGTAAATCCAGACAGCTACCTAGACTATCTGTTCAATCTGAGTTTTCCCTCGCACGACTATTTTGCAGCGGCTACATCCGGTGCTTAGCACCGCCCAAGACAATTGTGATTGGTTTACAGAAATGCCAATAAACCAGAGTACGTTTTTCTCCCATCCCAGAATGCTGTGTGGACTAGCCAGACCCTCCTCTGCTCTGCAGCATGTGGATGGTCTGGCAAAGCGAGACTACCCCTGCATAAACTGAAACGGGGCTCTCTGACGGCAAGGTGAAAATGTTCTGAATATAGCGTAATTTTTTTATGTGGCTAAAATGCTGCCCCCGTCCACAGCAGTATATAGCTTAGCTTCAGTGTTGGACTCCTGCCTGCTTCTCCAAACTGGGGGTGTGCCGACCACCATCTACTGTAGGTAATACACTAATTATGGAAAAGTACCTCATACAACCCATCAAAATATCGGAACTATCCCTTTAATCTTTAGGATAATCTGTTTAGCAGTGATTGATTAGAGGATGTGTTTTCAAAATGGGCAACAGCTCTCAGAATGCCATTCAAAACAAAACATTTAGTATTGACTGATGGAGGCAGTAGTACACATTGCAGAAGCTAAACTGCTGGAATATACTGGAAAGTCTTTTGAAGCAGAGTAGAAACAGATCCATACAAAAAAGCCTGAATTGGACCCAATTAAGTGGTTTATTTAGAAGCTCATGCCTCTTCTTTCTTAGAGATATGCTTTTGGCTCGCCTGCCACCTGTCCACAAGCCAGCTGATAAAATAATGGCCAACAAGCCAAAAAGCGTTTCTTCTCATTTTCTGCATCCCATGTGCTCTTGTGTAATTCTGCTTATATTTCAATATGGGCATGAATGCCAAATCCTGGCACCAACATGTAAACATGTAAAGGTACAACAATAGAACATGGCTTTTGCTTCCAAAACTCAGCCAAGTAGTAGTTTGGCTATGATAATATAAAGGATAACACTTAAGAAATTAGTCTTGCTAAAGGTGTAATGCAAATCAACAAGCCCATGCATGATGAGTCCTGTTAGCCAAGCACCATGTGTCTGTTGACAGAGCCTACCTTGGTCCTCCTGGGTCGTATCGTTGTAGTTGACCTGCTTTCGGATGCGTTTGCCTTTGCCGAGGTTGCGGGCCAGATCCTCCTGCTGCTGCTCGTAGTGGTGGCGAAGGAGCTTTTCCCAGTAGTCTGGATCCACATTCTCCTCCTGCTTGATGATCTCCCTCTCCACCTCCTCCTGCACATGGGCATAAAGGCAAACCAAATGTTACGCTGATGTTTCAGAGGAAATATGGAATGAAGACACAAAATAAATCACTATATGTCTTCGGCAAAGGCAAAACTACTTATTTACAAAAGAAACAATCATCCGGCATAGATCCTGTCACCTTTTTTAAATCCCAAACACATTTGATGTTGATCCTAGTTGATCCTACAGCTAAAATCAGGGGCTCAAGGCACCGTGAACTAAATCATTTTCCAACACAGTTTTTCTATACAGATACATGATGATCACTTTTTTTGAAAACATATCAAACTAGTTATACTTTGCATATCTGTGCATATGCTGTTACAATGAATCAATTCCTCTGCTTTGAGTATGTCTTTTTCCATGCCTTTATGTTGCTTGCAGTGCACCTTATGTGTCAATATTTCATTGTATAGTTATGTTTTAATGTCCCAACACCAAGTAATAAGGCACCAGGTTACAAGGCTCATGTTTCGTGAATTAAAAGTACCCTGGCAGTGAGTTCTTTCATTATAAACAAACTTTCATTATATTTCATTACATTCAGCTTTACACGCAGTTTGTGGATCCTCCAGGCCTTATAAACATTTTCTACACCATTAAACAATGCAAAGCAACCCTTTTTTAAAAACCTTTTTTGAAGGTTTGCCAAATGTTTATTTTTTTATTTCTCCAGTGATACCTTTTACAATGTCCCCAGCCAGTGGTGGAATGTAACTAAGTACATTTACTTAAGTACTGTACTTATGTACAAATCTGAGGTACTTGTACTTTACTTGAGTCTTTTCTTTTCATGCCACTTTCTACTTCTACTCCGCTACATTTCAGAGAGAAACTTTTCACTCCACTACATTCATCTGACAGCTTTAGTTACTAGTTATTTTACAAATTAAGATTTTTGTGCACAAAACACGTGTAGTTTATAAAATACAATGTTTTATCATAAATTAAACTACCCAACAATATACAGGCAAGTACAGCTGACAAGACCATTAAACACTTAGTTGATTGACAGAACAGTTTTGATCGTTTCCAGTTTCTAAAACTTTTACTTGTAATATTTTAAGTACATTTTCCTGATGGTACTTACATTATTTTACTTAAAGCTAGAGTGTGTAGTTTCTGTCGCCCCTATGAGGAATTCTAAGTAATGACGACAAAACTGTCGGCGCGTCCACATGATACAAGCTTTCTGTAACTGCACACTTCCACCACTGGTTCCAGCACTCTAAAGTCAGCAAAAGTGTGCATCATGTCACCCCTCTGCCTGCGGTTTACATGTGCGTCCTCATGCATATGTTGGTAAAACATCCACCAAAACCAAAAGTTATGCTTATTTTAAATTGTCTTGTTCTTTGAAGTGATCATACAGCAGACTCCTAGCCTGGAAATCCAGACACATATCCGAAAGATTAAGGGTCTGGCAATGAGTAATGAAAATGGCCCAACTCGAGGGGCGGCACCAAGCATGCATTTGAAAATCTCACTGCACGCAATTGGATACCACTACGACCAATCACAATTATACACGGGGTAGATTAAACTCTTGCCGTATCCGGTCGGCAAAACAGCAAAAACGTCCTTGCAAAGGAACAATTGGAGCGCCGTGTTCTGTTCCTCTTTTAGATAAAAAGCCAAGTCTAACTTGTTCATTGCAGCGGCCAAAGCCGTTTCAAACAACTGGTGTTCATCCGTAGCCATCTTGCAATGTTTACTAATGACTTTGACGTCGCAGTGCTGTCGTAATCTGTTAAGCTCGCCTCTGGCCCGCCTATATCAGATACACCGATGTGATTGGTGCAGCTCGGCTACAAGGGCATAGTTAATGATCATCATTACTGAATGCCAGAGTGACTCGCTGAGCAAATTCAAATTGTGCTCTCGCGAGAACTCTGGATTTCCAGGGTAGCAGACTCCAGACCGTCTCATGAGATCTCTAGTCTTCTGTACAAACATACTGGTGGTCTCTTTTTCATTTGTGTGACCCCGCTGCTCCTGATTCATCAGTCTGAAAAACATTGTTATATTCTCACCTCTCCGTCCTCTTCTTTCACCACATACTGAGCCACCTTAAAGGAGCTCAGGTACTCGTTCATGTTCTGAATCTCTGTGTCTTCGGTAGCGTCCTGGCTGCGGTCCAACAGCTTCGAGATAGCGTCGTCGTCATAGTGAATCACATTGCCCTCCTCGCCCTCTTTGTTGTCACCTGTTGATAAGAAGCTCTGAGTTGATGACTAAAAGGAGCAGACAAAAAATGTTGTCCATGTCTTAAAGATTTGACCTATGAAAACAAGAACAACATTTGACCTAAAAAGCAAACTTTTCCACTAAAAATTATATGGACTCCCTGGCATTTTGCAGGAGTATTTTATGGCATAAAATGAGAATGCTTTTTTAGGAACAGACTTGCGTTGCTTCCAAAAACTTTGGAATAAATAAGAAACACAGGAAATAACAACAGTGATTTTTAATGACGATACAGCAGTTTGGAGCTCGAATGCAAGTGCGAAAAAAGGATTGAGTGTGGAATTTTAAAACAAACCAGAAATGTCAAGGCCAGCAAACACACCACAATCTATGCGGTATCTTCCTAGCTAGAGGAACATTTGGTGAATAGACATACCCATGGCTCGTGCTGCTTCCATTTCATCTTTGAAAAGCTCCTCAGTGCCAAACTTGAGGATATCGTCCAGTTCTTGTTTGGACATGGAGCCAGTTTTGGAGCCCAGCCCGGGCCGCACCACCAGGTGGGTCAGCATCATCTTCCTCTTTGCCACCTGAGTGATTCGCTCCTCCACTGAGCCCCGCGTCACAAAACGATAAATCATCACCTTCCTATTTTGGCCTATACGATGGGCTCTGCTAAAAGCCTGGGAGAATGGAAAGGAAAGGGAAAGGGACAGGGGATGACAGAGAAGTGAACAGCTGAAATTAACAGAAGCATTCACGCAACTACTAGTAGTTATAAGATCTGCTGGTTGAAAAGCTACAACACAAGCATGCAAAGTGGCCATGTGAAAGTCTCTGAAAGATCCGTACTTGGATGTCATTGTGAGGATTCCAGTCAGAGTCGTAGATGATGACAGTGTCTGCACTCGCAAGGTTGATGCCAAGACCTCCAGCTCGTGTTGAAAGCAAGAAGCAAAACTGCTGAGCGCCTGGCGCTGTGACAAAAACCAAAGCACAGAGTCGGTGTGTGTGAGAGTGAGTGAGTGAGTGAAGGCCGTGTAGAAGCGAACATGCATCCACACAAACTCACACAGATAGATTTGGATTAGCAATCTTACCATTGAAGCGGTCAATGGCCTCCTGCCTTAGGCCTCCAGTAATTCCTCCATCAATACGTTCATATTTATAACCCTCGAACTCCAAAAAATCTTCAAGCAGATCCAACATCTTTGTCATCTGTGAAAAAACAACAACATGGCATTACAGGTTGTATGTAGCTGGGATCAAACTAAATGAAATTGTTTAAACGAAGAAAAGTCTGCACTTTCACGCAAAACCATTTTGATCAATGTCTGGACTTTCAGCTGATTTACCACCTACAACTGACATCGGCATTGGAACGGCTAACATATGGATGGATGGATTTTGAGTGTTTCATGGCCACCAAACAATGAAAGCTCTGGCTTCCAGCCCAGACACAATATTTATTTGACTATTACCTGAGAGAAAATGAGAACTCTGTGTCCTTCATCTTTGAGTTTCTTCAGCATTTTCTGAAGCAGCGTCAGTTTTCCTGAGGATTTCACCAGTAGGTTACCATCATACGAGCCGTTGGGTAATACAGGAGCTTCCTTCAAAGACAAAAATCAAATCCAGGCATCAACTGGAGAAATATATGAATACTTGATAAGTGTTGGTGGCTTAAACTAAGTCTTTTGAAATTTCCAACCAGGACACAAAGGCTCACATTTTTTGGCATGCAGGCTGGCATTTTGTGTCAAACAGCCATCTCTCCTCAGCCTCTCTTTCCATGGCATTAACATTCCATTTCATTAGAAACGATTTTGCACCCAGTATTGAGATCAAATAACTGTGCTTAAAATTGCTGCCTTACCACAGCAGCCACTGGGAACAGGTAGGGATGGTTGCAGCACTTCTTCAGGTCCATCATAATGTTGAGCAGGGACACTTGGTTCCCTCCACCTTTGGAGTTCAAAGCCTCAAAATTCCGCGTCAAAATAAACTTGTAATATTTCCTGCAGGTCAGAGGTTAGAAATCAGATTGAGTTAGGAGAAGAACTTAAAAAGATATAATCAATTTTGGCAAAAATAAAACCTCTTTGAAACTTGATGTTTGTATCAGACAGAGTTATAAATCAAAGCCTAATAGTGCCACAAGGGGATGCCTCCCTTTGTTATTATTGTGATGTACTAGTGTGCAGTTACTCTCCTCTGACTGACGTACACAAGTGAGACTTCATTAACGAGTTGGTGCAGGTTAAGCTATATATTCTACTGCTAATGTCCATCCATCCATCCAGCTTCGTCCGCTTATCTGGGCGTCGGGTTGCGGGAGCAGCAGCTCCAGCAGGGGACCCCAAACTTCCCTTTCCCGAGCCACATTAACCAGCTCCGACTGGGGGATCCTGAGGCGTTCCCAGGCCAGGTTGGAGACATAATCCCTCTACCTAGTCCTGGGTCTTCCCCGAGGCCTCCTCCCAGCTGGATGTGCCTGGAACACCTCCCTAGGGAGGCGCCCAGGGGGCATCCTAACCAGATGCCCGAACCACCTCAACTGGCTCCTTTCGACGCAAAGAAGCAGCAGCTCTACTCCGAGTTCCTCACGGATGACTGAGCTTCTCACCCTATCTCTAAGGGAGACGCCAGCCACCCTCCTGAGGAAACCCATTTTGGCCGCTTGTACCCTGGATCTCGTTCTTTCGGTCATGACCCAGCCTTCATGACCATAGGTGAGGGTAGGAACGATGTTGTAGAATTAAGGTATCAGTGTGGAATCTCCGTTCAGTTGTCCGTAGACACTTTGAGCTAATCGGGTATGTCGGAGCTCCGGCTAACTGCCAGCTCTCTCCACCGGCACCAGCCAGTTACATGTTGTGATTAAAAGCCTGGCAGTGCACGTCATATTCTAACTGTGAAGTAGAGATTACAAGCTAGTGTCATCTGACAGTTCATTTCATTTAAGACTTTAAGCTCTCACAACATGCAACATGAAATTATATTATTTGCCAAAATGCCAGCAGCATCTACTGTAAAATCTACTGATATAAGCTTTTCCAAATCAGACCTACAGTATATTAAATGTTTTATATTTCAGGTTCATATTTGTAGTTTTGGTATCCACTAGAACATGTTGACATGCTTTAATGTTAAAAAAAAAAACCATCTCCCGAAAAAAAGCCCAGTTTGCTCTGATTGGTCAGCGTTTCCGGATCTTCCGCATCTGCCCTCTCGGAGTCTCTGCACCGTTGTTGCAGCCGGGGAATGACAGAAACAGCACTGTAGCTGCACTTTCTACCTATATCCAGTATAGTTGTGACATCACAACTGTACAGAAGTCCTGACGACTCGTTTAAAGGCACAGATTGTGAATACGGCTGTGTGCATTTCTCTGTGGATTGAGCGTTTTGATACGTCCACAGTATTTATATAGCACCTTAACCTGCTTTATAATCAAAAAAGAAATGGGAATCTCAGTTTTGTACAATATATAACCTTTAAGGTAGTTTTGTTATTGCATAGGGAACATGTTACTTCTTACAGATAAAACATACACAAACAGCAATTTTTATGGTTTTCCTTTTTAAAATAATTTACATTTAAAATTTGCTCTAAAGTGTTAAGTAAGTTACATTATTGTTTGGGCATTTATATCCTGTTTTATCTCCACTGTATAATTGAGAAAGAAACTACTGTACATAGGAGTTAATGGACATTTTTACATAGTTTTTAAGAATGGAACAGACAGCATCAATGCACAATACAAACCCTTTTTCACAACTACTTCTTCTTTTGATTCTAGTACTTACTTCTGCATGGGGCTGAGCTCCACTCTGACAATCAGCTCCGTCTTTGCAGGCATGTTCTTGAAGACATCAGCTTTCAGCCTCCTGAGCATGTGAGGGCCGAGCAGGTCGTGGAGCTTTTTGATCTGGTCCTCTTTAGAAATATCAGCAAACTCTTCCAGGAAGCCTTCCAGGTTACTGCACAGATCAAAGGACGAATAATTAAATAATGAAATATAGGAAAGACACCCTCTTTCTTCTTAAGTGTTGTTAACTATTATATTTAATTCAAACCACACATTTAAGCAATACAAGATCTGTCTATCCATCAATCTAAGGAGGGATCTATTCGATGCACCAGCTTTCAGATACTCGCAAGATGGAGAAGGATAGAAAGATGGGGGGGAGGAAAAGATAAATAGAAGAGAGGAAGGACTTACTTGAAGCGCTCTGGGGTGAGGAAGTTAAGCAGGTGGAACAGCTCTTCCAAGTTGTTCTGAAGAGGAGTCCCAGTGAGCAACAGCTTGTAGTAGATCTTATACCCGTTGAGAATTCTGAAAAACTGGACAGGACACATTGTACAAGATATGATACACACGCCTCAAATAAGAATGCAATGACGCATGTAAAACTTCCCGAATGTGAAACTCCAATTTTAACTTCAAAATCACCTACATTATCTATCTGTCTTTTTATTTCATGGATATGTTTATGCACAAACATTTCCTACTCATATCTGTCTGTGTTCCTGCTCCTTTCCTGTTTTTTATGCATCCCTGATAATACCCATGCTGATCCTGGAACAGGCTGCAATCAGTGCCAGAAATGCTGTTTTACCTTTGATTGGTTGTTCTTCAGTCTGTGGGCCTCGTCTACCACCAGGCAGGCCCATGTGATGGAGCCCAGAATGGCTTGATCTATGGTGATCAGCTCATAGGATGTCAGCAGCACGTGGAACTTGATAGGAGTGTCTTTCTGCAAGGGGGCGGAAGGAAGTACAGCAACACAATGTATCTAATGTGGACCGATTTAGATGTGGGATCAAATTGTGGAGGAGAAACGATTTATCACTACTTCTACTGCACTGTTTGCTATGGTATTCCTTGAAAAGTCATTTCTAATAATAATGTATGCTCATATCAAGCACATTTCTTTTTCTATAATTGAAAATTCAGATTTCAGTGTCAGGTAGGATGTTAACCACCCAAACTCAACACTCTTGTAAGTATAGGTTCAAACAAACTAAAGCAAGGTATTTGAAAACAGTAATCAAAGGGACAGTTCATCCCCAGGTGAAAAAAAAAAAAAATAGTGTTAGCTAGCTCAGGTGAGCTAGCAGTATCTGTCAGTTACAGCTCAGCCGAGGAGTTTGCTGCCTTCTGCGTGGTAATGTGGTTAGTTGGTAATAGTTCCTACATTAAACTGCTCACAACCAGCACTGTGGATTATCTTGAATATCATGATTTCTGGAAAGAGACATTGTTGCTTTTTCAAATGTATTTTCTGACGCTTTGTGCACCACAACAAGTGCCATGTTGTTCCATTATACTGGAGAGAAGGCAGACACCTCTACAGATGATATCTCCAACACTGGGCAACTCACATCAATACAATCTAGATCGATAAATAGCACTACAGGTAAGGGTATGCATTTTGGATTTTGGGGTGAACTGTCCCTTTAACCTCCGTGTGGCATGGAATCGCTGCATGAGGTACCTTCATGCGAAACACCTTGCGTCCTGTTTTCACTGCACTGTCTTCAAAGGTGAACTCGTTCTCCCTGATGACTGCTCGGCTGTCTTTGTCTCCAGTGTAAGTCAGCACGTAGAAATCTGGAGCCCACATCTCAAATTCCCTCTCCCAATTGATGATAGTGGACAGGGGCGCACTCACCAAGAAGGGCCCCTTAGAGTGACCCTGAGAGAGACGGGGAGGAAAGACATGACTAAGCAACTCTCACATCACACGAGGGACATATTCTATAGCTTTAATCTATTGTCCGATATGTTTTATTCTATGTCTACATTACCATTTGCATTGTAAGGATCGGCACATTTTGCATTGCACTCAGAGAACCAAAATGTGATATATGCTATATATTAGGGCTGCTTTATTATGGAAAAAAATCATAATCAGGATTATTTTGGTCAAAATTGATATCAGGATTATTTAACACGATTACTCATAAACTTTTGGAAAGTTGTAGCATGTATTAAACTTTAAAAGGAGTGAAACAGTGAAACATATCAACAGTGAAAACACCTAGAACTGTGAAATTTCCCCTAATACTTTTCCCATTTGAAATGAGACAAAATAAGAGTTTACTTGCAAAACGTAATGTGCAAAATAATCTATTTTCCCGATTATTTTTGTTTTTGTGATCATTAGGAGCCAAAATCGTAATCACGATTAAAATTTTGATTAATTACACAGCCTTACTATGTATATGTGGGCTTAATAAAAGAGGATATTATTCCACCCTCACCTCCTTATAGAGTGAGTAGAGAAACACTATGGTCTGCACCGTCTTTCCCAGGCCCATCTCATCAGCCAGGATGGTGTCTGTACCCTGTGCCCAGGAGAACCTCAACCAGTTCAGGCCTTCCAGCTGGTACGGGTGCAGTGTTCCCCCAGTGGCGTTAATGTACCACGGCTGATGCTCAAACTTGATGGTTGGCTGGTGATATGAAAATACAGTAGTAACAGTTAGCCCAATGTAAATAGGAATTGTATATACAGTTTAAAAATAAAAGTACAATGCAGCTTTGTGTTTCCAAAAAGAAACTCTGTGACCAAAGTGCATCTATAGGCCAGTTCAGACCAAAGATTCGCGACGAGATGAGTTGAAACGTGTAACTCCTTGCAGCGCCGGTCTGCAACGTTCTGAAACCTGCCAGTTCACACCAATGTGACAAGACGAGACGGTGTATCATCTCCATAGCAACGACTCTCCCTACTACAATTCTAACTTCCGACTTTTCAGGCTTTTTTTGTAGCTGGATGTCTTTTGTAGCTGGATATCATTTGTAGCGTCTTTAAAAACTACGAATGAAGATAGTGATAGTGAGATGCTTGCTACAGCTGCATTTCTTGTAGTGATGAAACGACAAAAAGGTTTTATTTACGTGATTCACTTCTTTGTTCTAACGCCGTTCCCTCTCTCCAGTCACTGTCTAGCTCGCTCGAGAATATACTGTGCTTGTGGGCGCACGTGGACCCAAAACTCCACTCAGTTGACATTTACAGAACTAAAATGAATTATGGATCATTTTAATTCTATAGTTTGTATCCGACTTTACCAACGGACTTCGCTATTGGCTGTTGAAACAGGTGCGTTCTAAAACCCGCCTCTGGAGACTTGACAAGCTGAGTCGCAGGCGCCAGCATCAGCTGGCTTGAGTCGAGCTGAGACGGGCCGGTTCAGACCGCTGCGACTTTTCCCTGCGGCGTTCTAAAACGGTTTCGTCTCGGCGCAAATCTTTGGTCCGTACTCAAACATCCAAACTCACATCTATGATGGGAGCATCAGGAGGGACCTCTCTCTTTGGATGGTCCTCTTTGAGTTTCTTTCCTTTCCTCACCACCAGGGGGCGTTGGTCCTCCCCTAGTATTTGCTCCCTGACAAATAATTGCAGCAACATGATGAGCCAAACAGCTTATAAAAGGGGGCATCACAGACATAGGGCAGGGCAGAGGGGAAAAGGCAGCATATGCCTTGTTTACTTTGGAGTGCCAAGGACTCATTCTACTCATCCTCACCTCCACGCTATTAAGAACAGCTATGTAAGGGATAATGTAGAGCAAGGCGGTTGTTATAGCGAATACAACTCCGATAGGGTGATCAGGACCCCGACGGGAAGCAGAGGGGTCTTGAATCAGCCTGAAGAGGTACAAATAACTACAAATAACTCGTTAATGCTGTTAACCAACCTGTGGTCCCAGTAAGAAGCTTTATGGCCGTCATATTCTGGGATGTCAAAATCATCCACTTCCCAGGTGCACTGGTCGTAGGGCAGGTCTCTCCACTTCATCAGGTAATGCACATCCCCATCCGTATCATAACTGCAGGGAAGAATACGCATAAAGAAAAACAGAGAGGGCTTTTAGAGGGTTTGTATACCAGTCAATAATTAGGCTCTTTCTACGGACTTTTGTTGACATGGCAACAAACACGGGACATGAAAAATATTACATAGAAAATCACATTATTTGTACAATTGTATCTGCAAAGTGATGAAACATAGAAAGCCCATTTTTAAATGTATGATTCAACATGAGTATGTCTCATATAGTAAAATGTATGATATGAACTGCATTTGTCCGAAATAGGTGTCTATACATATGAGTGACGGGCTCCAACGCAGGCCTGGAAAGTCTGGAAATGTACTGGTGTTCTGTTTGGAGAGAAAAGTTTTCTGTGCTGTCCCTCGCTATTTTCTGTGATTTTTAAAACCACCAGCATATCCTGTTTTCTGAAATATGCTGTGCTGTGAAGAATAATCTCCATATATTATATGATAATACAGAGCACATAAAAGCAAGATGACACCAAGCATAATCCAAACAGAGCACCAGCTTACCATCAATAATTTCCAGCCTGTAAAACGCCTGTATTCTTAAAATGTAAGCAGTGTGTGAGCCCTGGTGTAAGATATAAGGGTTAGTGTAACTGTGAGCAGCCACCTGTGGTTAACTATCCGGTGGATGACCATCCACTCTGGTTTAATGCCATAGCGGTAGAAGCGCTCATCCATCCCAGCATACTGGGGATCTTTGCTCTTCCTCTTCTCGCTGTTGAGCTCCTCCTCTCCGGAGCCGTAGTCGTACGGTGGAGGTTCGTCCATGTCGTTCTTACGCTGGTAGTTCCGATACATGACCGTGTGGTACAGCTCCAACTGCCCATCCACAGAGAGAACAAAACAGTCAGTTCTGCTCCATTTCATACAGCACCACCGCTGGCAAAAGGGCTTTTCCTACAACACTGCATCATATCATCTATCCAACGTGTTAAGACTTAATTTGATTAACTAAATTAACAAAATGAATAAAGAAAGATACAGTGTCTCTCAAAAAAAGGAAACGCAAACTTCTCCAGGGCCAAATCTAAATACAAGCAGTTGTTCAGACATTTCTATGTAATTTGAATGTCAGCTAGGTTTGAGTGCTCTAAATTGCTTCGTAATTGCAGTTTGGATGGTTTGTGTTAAACAATGTTCGCTTATATTTCTTTAAGACTGACAGCTAAATGACTAAAGGACCATGCATTATCGTTTTTATATCAAACTGCAAAAGATGGTCCAGTGAAGGCTGCGTGTTCTGCTTTTTAATGAAGAAGACACCTACTGTAGTCTTTTCGTTTAGTTTTCCTGGCCAAAGAGGGCAGAAATGTTCATTTGAGTTGGACCTACTTCTGGAATCTCACCTGCAGCTCGCTGACCCAGGAGCAGTGCCAGTACGAGAGGCCGGCCCACTTTACGAAGAACTCCCTCTCTGGGTGGCCCTTGAGTGGAGGCTTGGTCAGCGGATCAGCTGGCTTGCCGTCAGGGCCTGTAGGCGGTTCAGCTGGCAATGGGGGTTCCCCCCATGTCCAGTGCAGAATCTTTTGGACCTTACCTTTGAGGGGAGGGCACTGAGAATAAAAAGAGAGGTGCTGTGATAGATGCAGTTAGCAATACCTTATGTCAAAGCAATAATGCACAAAAACCCTTGGTGAAAATAAAGGGGGTTTCAGAGCAGGTTAAGTGCATTGTTGGGGTCAACACAAGGGTCCCTCAGACAGGTCACTAGGAATTAAGCCTCCCCCTCCCTAAACATCCACCCTCAGTCTCAGTTCATGTTCCTATACAGTCATTCAAACACAACAACATTTGTAAATCACTGTGAGAAACATGTACTATGTATTACTGGACAAATTAGAATAAATAGTCTACTTATTAAGTAATCTATCTTGTCTTCTTTTCCAGGCGTTTGAGACAAATTTAGCAAACTTAAACACATCAAAATTAAACAGCCATTCCCAAATTTGTGCTCATTTGTACACCAGAATAGTTCAGGGTTTTGTCAAACCATTTCATGGAACATTAACTCTCTTATATCATCACAATATGTACAGGTACACATGTGGGTAGCCAAATCATACACACACAGACACACACACACACACACACAGACACACTAGCGATGGGGGAAAATATTAATATATATAGTATATAGTATCGCGATATTTTCCATGGCAGTACTGTATTGATACATCGATGCCAGGTAACGTTTTTTTATTATATAAATTGCTCATGAGAATTTAACTTTTTGGCTAACTTTTTTTTTTTAATTCATTTAAATTATTAAATAAAATTGAAGTGAGAGGAACAATCAGAGAAATGTATCTTTTAAGATAAAACAGACAGACTTGTTTTCCTTTGGGGACGTAATTTGAAAGTTTGAAAAAAGGTAATAAATTGCAATATATCGCAGAATATTGCAATAATATCATATTGTGACATAAGTATCATGATAATATTGTATTGTGGAGCCTCTGGTGATTCCCACCACACACACACACACACACACACACACACACACACACACACACACACACACACACACACACACACACACACACGGATGATGGCTGATGTTGCTCTAAAATCACCCATAGCTAAAGTTTACATGAAATGTTAGGAAAGTAGGTCACACTTTCTTGAAGGTATCTACATAAGAGTGACATGACACTGTCATGAACATGTCATAACCATTATAAACAAGTCATAAACGTTTATGACATAACGCTTCTGTCATTATTGTCATTCGGTTTTTGTCATGACAAGTTAGGGTTAGGGTTAGGGTTAATGTGTCATGACAGTGTCATGTGTTCATGACAGTGTCATGTCACTCTTATGTAGATACTTTCAAGTAAAGTGTTACCGGAAAGTATTACTTAGGAGAAAATCCCCAAATGAGGGTGGATTGCACATATACATTTAACTATGTGAGTATAGTGAGGGCGAACATTTCACACATAAACAGCATTAAAGAGCATTTAAAGTGAAGCCTGAGCTCACCATGCAGCGTGGACACAACCACTCCCCGTTGGGGATCTCGGGGAGAGGGGGGTTCAGGCAGTGGATGTGGTAGGAAGATGGGCAGGTGTCACAACACAGCAGCTCTCCTCCATCTTTACACACTCTGCAAAACTCCATGTGGTCATCCTCTTCCTCGCCTGCTGGCTCCTCCTCCTCCTCCTCATCATCTTTGGCCTCCCACTGGATACCCTCTTTCTCCTGAGGGACACAAGGGGGTGAAGGTTGTAGCTTGTACTGCTCAATTAAATCCACCCACCTTGTCGTTTGTAAAATAAAGCTGACCCACATTATTACTACAAGGACACATTAAGATATATGATATTTACAGATTATTTTTTAAAGTGTTTGTCTTTTTATGGAGACAACAACATGAACATATTGGGGTAATGAGACCAAAAGGCTGCTTTGATCTACTGTACGCTTTGCTTTGTGTGGTATTGACTTAGTTCTTAGATCTTTGCTTTTTTCTTGTGAAATACTGGATACTTTAACCTCTTCATGCCTTTAGAAAATACTCAAAATAATCTAAAAAAGTAAAATCATTCTTTGTCTGAATTATTCACCAGCAGTAGACAAATGCAACCTGTTATGTGGGTTTGTAGGTAGACGTTGGTTCATTTCACAAGGGTCACAAGGTAAGTAGTCTGGATCGACAAACTAAACAAACAAACAAACTTCGAGCTAGCAAGCTACATGCTGAAAATGGCACGGTCTGAAGAACATTTGGACACGCAACAAGGCAGATCTGCTTGTTTCTTTCGGTGAATGATTTTAAAGATTTACAAAGAATATGTTTACAGCATTTACTATCTAACTGGGACGTTTTGGCACCGATCCGTGGGATTGCTATGGACGAAGTACACACGGCGATACACTGGTAAGAGCAAATTACGTCTAACCATGTATCCAGCTAATTAATAGTAATAGCTCACGTTACTGTATTGTGTACTGTAACAGTTGACTTCATTAAATATTGTATGTGCATTTTCTTTTGCGTGGGTGCAAATATCCCACCAAAACAAGTTCCTTTCCGAGAGCGTTTTTTTCTCCTATCCAAACATGTATGTGTGGTGTAGCCAATACCTTACTACACAGAGCTGTGGAGACTACAAGGTTGGGCACCACTGTTGAAGATAAGGTCTTATTCAGTTTACATGCCACTCAAATATCCCAGCACACTTACGCTGTTTAAACAGATTAGCATGAAATTCCAATGTGTACAGATCAGAAGAAAGTGACATACAGTATATGGTGGAAGATGTCTTAGGGCCCCTGCAGTCTAGAGCCAGGCTTGTCAAAACTGAGATAAGAACATGCCATGACACGGGATGATGTATAAAATATGGCGTTAACTTATCTCAAATGCTTAAGTTACAGAGCTGTGAAATGTTCATACAAGCCCAGTTGATGCAGATAACACACATATGGCGTTTCACCATATGTCACCAGGTCTTTGCATACATGTAGAATAACGGTAACACTTTACAATAACCCTTATTAATAAATGGTAAATTGATAATTAATTAATTAATTAAACATTAGTCAATAGTTATTTTACTGTTACCAAACAATGAAATTATGCTTTATAATGTTTAGTAATTATTAGTAATGTTATAATTTATGTTATTTATTTTATCATTAGTTATAATGTAAAGTAATTAGTTCATACATTTTGATATATAGTTAATACTAGTTTTACAAACCATCAATAAACATTATTTGGATGCTATTATAAATTTGCAACTAATGCTTATGATAATTAGTTAATACTTAATAAGTGGTTTATAATGCATCAAGTAACATTCATTTGGCCTCATTAAATCTTTTTCTGGTGACCTATAAAAGAGATGATTATTTATTAGTGCAGTGATAATAGCTGTCTAAACCATGTTTATAGATGCTTTACAAAGTAGTTATTAACCATTAACAAGGTATTATTTCTTTCAGCTGCAATAAAGTCTTCAGACTCTAGAACAACTTCATATAGTGTTAAGTTGAAAATGAGAGACCAGCTTCAGTTTACAAAAAATAAAAAATAAAAGGTAAATATATAAAACCTTTGCTGTCGAGTTTTCAAGATGATTGTGTTAGTTTAAAAAGATCCAATCTTTAAAAGACAAATAAACAGATATGGGAATTGTTTTCAATTTATTTTGTTTTATTTCAATAATTTTTCTATTGTGTCAGGAAAACCGGATCATCCGGAGTAAGCCTACACTTCTTTAGTTGAACCTGCAAGTCTTTGAAGTGTGACAGGAAACCGGATCACCCGGAGCATAGCCAGGTTGCTTCTCCTTTTTGTGAGGCTGCAGTCCTAATCAGTAAGCTGCCATGTTGCCTCAGAAGAGGAGGGAGAGAGGATGGATGGGAGAAGATAATGCCCAGTTCACACAAGACTTTAGCTAGTAGGTGGGGAAAGGGGCTGGGGGAATAGGAGTGAAGACGAGAAGGGGGAGGAGGAAAGAAAGGATGTTACTTCTCTCTCCTCTCCCTCCTCTCGTGCTTTTTGTCCGCCTCCTTTTCTTTTTTCAGTCTTTTCAATTCCTCCTTCTCTCTCTTCTCATTTTCCTCTTTCTCTTTCTTCTCTCTCTTTGCTTCCTCCTTACTCTCTTTCGTGTCTCTTTTCTCCATCTCCTCCTTTTCTTTCTTCTGTCTTTTTAATTCCTCCTTCTCCGCCTTCTTTTCCTGTTTTTTCAGCTTCGCCTTCTCCTTGTCAGTTTTCTGGGCGAGCTCCTGGAGGCTGAGTTGAAGAACCTGGAGGTCGGTGTTATGCTGTGTGAGAATCTTGATTTCTTTTTCCCTTTGAGCTACCTTGACGCGCCACCCGTCCTCCATCTCTCTGCTCTTTCTTTACTGCTCCTGCGCTCTCTCGGAGATCTCTTCCTTTGCAGCCGTCTCGCACCTCACCTGATCTTCCAGAGTCGCCAGTTTGGTTTGCCACTCTGCCTCGCTCTGGATGACCTCACGTTCTTTCTTTTGTAGCTTGGCCACAATCTCCAATGTCTCTGTTTCAAGCGCCTTCTTTTCAGTTAGTATCTTGTTGATCAGATCGTCCTTTTCTAGAACGACCCGGCTTAACTCGCTGTCAAAGGCCTCTTGCACAGTTCTGAGCTCGACAACTACCTGCTCCAAATCCTTGTTTTTCAATTTGAGATACTCCATCTTCTCCTGCCAGGCCTGTCTCATTCTCTCGTTCTCCTCTTTAATGGATTGACTGAACCGGTTGAACTGTGAACTCCAGTGGCCTTTGACTGACTCTGTGAAATTTTTTTCTTTGGTCAAACTTTCCTTAAGAAGGCATATCTCTTTATCTTTCTCTTGCTCCTTGAGTTTCCTGTCCTTCTGTAAGTTTTTCCTTATTGTTCTTTCGGCCTGTAGCCTGGAGCCTTCAAGATTTTCCCTTTCTCCTCCACCAGGCCATCATTCACTGCGACCTGCTCCTTATTTTGTTTTTGGACCTCCAGAAGGGCTTTTCTCAGGTCCTCGAGATTTGTAAAATGTTATGTGTGCAACAATAAACTGTTAAAATAACATAAATTATAACATTACTAATAATTCATAAACATTATAAATCATAATTTCGTTGTTTGTTAACATTAGAATAACTATTAACTTAAGTTTGATCAATTTACCATTTATTAGTGATATTATAGTTAGATTGTTATTTTAAAGTGTTACCAAAATTACTTTATAAATATATGTATATACTCACACAGTGTGGACAGCTCCATTTGCCCTCGGGAGCCTTCTCCAGCTCCGGGTCCAGACAGACCAGGTGGTACGCTCTGGGACAGGTGTCACACAGGATGATCTCTCCTCCCTGCTGGCAAACCTCACAGTAGTCCTGGTGGTCCGTCTCATAACCATCCCCATCTTCCTCTGGAGCAGGTAAAGGAGGAGGCAAACGTGGGAAATCCCCACATACAGAAATTCACTTGAATGCAGCTGTTATCAATGGTATAAGATCGACCGACTCTATAACTCCGGATTTCCACTAGATGCGGAACAAGAAATAGAAGCTCTGTGTATCTGCTCCGGAGGGCTGCAGACCGCCGGAACTGGGACGGAGTAGGGACGCAGACGTTCGGTCAGTGGAAATACACACATTGACTTTAATGGAAACCTAATGACTCCGTCGACATTCCGGAGCTGTTCTGCAGCCGTTACGCATCCAGTGGAAATTGCCGGTTAGAGTAATAGCTGCTGAGAAAGAGCATCTGACTTCAGAAAACATTCCCAAAACAAATAAAGCTTTTTTTCTAAACATTTTAATTTCTTTGTTACCCATAATCAAACAGACTGGTTCTGAGGGATTTAAATGGGATTTTGGAGGGAAAGAAAACACACTACAGAGCATGGCGTGTGTAGATAGTAAACATACTTTTCCTTTTTTTCCGCCCACGTCGAGCCTTTTTCTTGGTGGCGGCCCCCGAGGTATCAGAAAGCACAGAGGCACTGTGGATGCTGATGTCATCAAAGTCTGACTCCTCCAGGAAGTCCTCCTCACTCTGGAGAAGCACACACACACACACACACACACACACACACACACTAAAGAGCTCAGAGCTACACAAGAAATTAAAATAAAACAACTTTCACAGTAAGCGCAGCAAACAGTCTGGTCACTTTGATGCCATTGAAAATATAGAGTAGTGGAAGAATGAGCGGAGGGAGATGGCTGTGGAACAAACAACACATACCGAGGATGCTTTCTTCTTCTTCCCACTTTGGCCCGACTTTGATTTGGTCTTCTTGGGCTTGGGTTTCTTCTTGACCTCCTTCACAGACTTGCTTCTCTTTCTGACTCCTGGTCCTGAGACACACAGACGCGTTAACCCAGTGGTATTCTCGCTATTATTTCTGAAAATATGTGTTCAGTCACGCACGGTTCACTAGGCCTTACCCTTTCCCTCTTTGGTTTTGGCTTTTTTGATTGGCCCCAGCTGAGGGCTCGGATGGCCACTGCTGACAGACGTTGGCTGAGCCACGGTAACCGTTTCCACGGCGGCAGCCACAGCAGCAGCCACAGCGGTGGCAGATGCGCCTTTGAAGGGGTTGTTGGCACTGAACTCTCGCCACTTGGCCCCTAACACTGTCATCATCTTTGACATGGGAATCTTCGGGTTCTTCTTGGCAATGAGAGGCCTAAATAGAACCAAGGGGAGAGGAGACAACAACGGCAGCTTTATTATGTCACACTTCATTCCTGTTGATGTAATCTCTACTTCCCTCAGCACTGGAGGGAACTATGTCCTGATTTGCTGACATCCCACTGCCCCTTAAGTTTAGTTCCCCCTTGCTCTGCTGTGCGTCTGTCATGTTTGTGATTTGTCAGGCAACAGCTTGAGGTTTGGCACGCTGGCCTGTGAAAGATAGTGGGTCAGAGCACCGAGTCCCAGAGCCTCCTGGCTGTCACAGGCATCCAGCAAGCAGCTGACTACTCACAGGGGGCACTGCAGGAGCTCATGCTCCACTTTGTTGGAGCAGAGGTTTAGCTGAGCCAGACAGCCCCAGGTGAGACAGACTCTTTATACCAACAGCCGAGCTTTGTAGCACAAACAAAAAGAGCATTGCTCGTCACAGCACACTCTGGTCTCACTGTGGAGTTTTTGTTTTGGAAGTGTCAGTGAGGCTTTCTGACAATCCTCAGAAACAGGAGCAGAACAGAGTAGTTAACATAGGGAAACCCAGAGGCAAAATGAGATGCTTGCCTGAGGAACTGGCTGAAAGCCTTGTAGTTAGTGATGGTTTTATAGTCGTCCTCGGTGAAGCCATACTGAACGTCTTCCAGACCCCACTCTTGCATCAACTGGCTGGATGATTTGGGTTCCTAGGGAAATACAGATGGGAGACATCAACATTCATATGCTAAATAATGTTTAAGAACTGTGTTAATCACTCATACCCCTTTCAGAAATGGCCATCCCAAATAATAAAACAAATTGACTACGGTACTTTAGATCGTTTTAAAGGATTTTTGACATTGTTGGATTATATTTCAAAGTCCGCCTCCAAACAAAAACCTGTTTTTCTCTGAAGGGAGAAGGTTTCTATGTGACCTCTCCTCTTTGTTTTACCTTCACAACACCACACATAACATTCAGCATTGCAACCACCACTGACCTACAGACTACAGGTTCATTTGTATTATGTTGTTTTTGTCTTAGTTTCATATTAAATATGGTTTATATTGCTTTAAATCTTGTGTGGTCTGGCTCACTGAGCCTGGGCTGTGACAACATTTCTCCCGATGAGGAAACTTGAAGCCTCCAGTGCACATACGCTAATAATTGATTTTTCAGTGAAATAGGAGGCATCTTGTGTCGAGCAGATAATATTTTGAGATAAACAACATTCGCATTTTCATAGACTCTAGATTTTATAAATGAAGGAAAAAGGAGCAGGTGTACCTTTACCCATATCAAAAACTAATTATTATGTCTTAAAGCTTGAGGGATCTTTTAGGTTTCAGTAATACATTCTGCCAATCATTGTATTTAAGTTATTTTCAAGACAGATGTTCTTTTGGAAAATGACCACAATGACAGAAAAGAGAGTCTAATTTATTGATTACATATGTGTACATATTTATGTAACTTACTCTACTAGTTAATAAATGTTCATTATACTGTAGTGCTAGCATACCACAACGTAAAAAGATAATGGAATACAAATTAATTTACTCATGAATCATTCATTTATATATTTAGAATGTTTTCACCACTTTACCTTGCCGTCAGACAGACCTGTTTAAGATTACTACGGGGGAACTGAAGCCGTTTTATACTCACTTATACTCAGACTCCATTGACAAAAACAGTGATTTTACATCTCAGAACACAGAAGCTGGTCTGCTGGTCTCCCGCTGCCCGATCGGTAAGTGTTATCGTGTGACTTTGGTGTTTTAAAGGCTTATGAACTAACAAAACTAACAAACTAACCGATCGAGGCAGCGGTAGACCAGCAACTCCCGTGTTCTGCAAAGTAAATGGTATGGTTTTTGTCAATAGAGTCTGGTGGCTCTGAAGAGAGCATAGATAACGCCTTCAGTTTCCCCATAGTAAACTTAACACAGCTGTCTGATGGCAAGGTAAATGGTAAAAATATTCTAAATATGGCATACACTAATATAGATTTTTTTTAGATGGTTAAAATAAATGTAGCTTCTGCTCCCGTATACAGCAGTACATTGCTTAGCTTCGGTGACGGTAGTCCTGCCTGCTTCCCCAAACTGGGGGCGTGCCGACCACCATCTACTCTAGCTAATACACTGACTACGTGGATTTGCCTGCCCAGGCAATGCTGATTACATTTAGCTATCGAGCTAATTCTGGGACAGTCAATGATGTCCATTGTCCCTGTTAAATAAACAAATATATAATAAAATATGGACCTGATACAACCCCATATCAAACAATCTGAACTATCCCTTTAAAATCCATTTATTATTAGTATTATTATTATATTATCATATCAAGAGAAATTCAAATGGGACTCTAAAATTAAGACATTTTAGGCACTCTACGTATGGGCTCTTTATCAAATGTTGCTTTACCATACAGAATCCAGTAGAATACAAGAAGTGATCTGTTTCAGCCTCATGGACCTAGACTCAGACTTACCTTCAGGTTCCCATCATCATTGTCATCGTCGTCATCTTCCTCATCTCTCTTCTTCTTCCTGGGCTTCTTCTCTTTCTTCTCCCTTGGTTTCTTCTTCTTCTTTTTGGTTGGGCCGTACGTGCTACTCTCACTCTCAGAGCCTATTTCTGGATGTTCGCGTTCCTCCTCCACCTCTGAGGTCTCCTCCAGGTCGCTGTCAACTCGTGGCTGGATTTCTCCCTGAGGCATTTGACATGGGCACATTAACATTACGTATACGTAGAAATAAATGCACAATATTGGTTATTTGGTAACAGTGGGACATGAGAATGTGTGATGTTCAGATGGCTTTTGCTGTTCTCTCTCATTCTCCAGCGTGTAAAGATGTGTGTATCTTACACCTTCACAAAACTACAACTATATTTGTGCTGAATGAAATTTCACCCAAGCAATATTCACATGTCTTTGATATAGTCAGGAGCTCCTGCCAAACAGCTATTTTTACAAATGTAAACAGGTTGAATCTGACTTTGAATCTTGCTCTTTACCTCAAGATGCGACTGCGACTGACTGAAGCTCGCATCAAAGCCAGATTCCTCGGTCTAAACTGAATTCAAGGTCTGTATTTTACCATTGACACTACAAAGAAATGCTATCTCCAGTTAAGATGTATCCTCTGAGACAGAATTTCAAAGGTAGCATGATGGAAATATAGATAATTAAAATATGAAACTCAACGATAGGACGAATAAGCATGGGCATTCATTTTGCCAGGGGTTAGGGATTAAAGCACCCACAGCAGCCACCCACGCTCAAGCTTCTTGTTGATGGCATTAACATAAATTAAAGTACATCATTTCAAAGTGTCACTGCTTTACTAATATTATAATTCTTCTGCCTGTGATGAAATGCATAAATTATGACATTACAAGTCCACAGTTAGCGGTGAGTTGATGAGGAGTCGAGTCACAAGCACAAGCACGCTCCCCTTTTACACATGATAGAACTAAAAGGAAAACCAACAAACAGAACACCTCAGCCAATCAGTGCTCAGAGCCGATGTGTGGACTCCATCCTGCATCCTGCCTGTTTAATGTGAGACATCTGGACGGCTGTATAGCTAACAGGTGTTGTTTGTGTGATGAGGAATGTTGCATATGAACAAATTCACTGGTGCGTGATCATGTTTGAGTAAAAAAGGGGGAGAAAGTATCTGGTGTTTCTCCCAGTATGCACCTCTCTCCTAATTATTTGTGTTCTTGTGTGTGTGGTATGTTTGTGCATATACAGTGTGTGTATTTCTGAATCTTCCCTTTGATCTGTAGGTGTGTGTGTGTGTGTGTGTGTGTGTGTGTGTGTGTGTGTGTGTGTGTGTGTGTGTGTGTGTGTGTGTGTGTGTGTGCGTGTGTGTGCGCACATGCGTGTGCGTGCGCGCATGAGAGTTGTTGAATGTTTGCATGCACGTGTCAGTGTTTGTCTTTTGGACATTTTTGTAATTTCTCTTTTCTGTGTGTTTCTTTTCCTTTTGTGTAAAGATGTGTTTGTGTGTGTGTGTGCCTTTCATAAATGTATATGTACAATATGCAGGTTTCTGTGTGTGCACATGCTATGGAGTGAAAGCACAGCAGCTTTTTTTTTTTTTTTTGCTCTGCTCGCTGCCTGTTGCTCAGCAGGCCTGTGTGGATCCATGGAGAGACTTACAGGCGTTTTGCTCTGTAGCGCAGTGGAAAGCCTCACGTTGCCGCAGCGCCTGCCAACCCTACCAGCAGCCTGGCTGTGTTGCCATGGTGACCACATTTGAGCAGTGTCTGGCTCTCTCTCTTCCTCTCTCCTCCTAGTTTCCTTTCTCTCTTTCTCATAGCTTACCCCCCCCCCCCGCACGCCTTCCCTTTCTCTCACTTTCTCTCTTTAATATCACGCAGCCCCCCCCTCCATTATTTTCTCCATCACTCTCTCTCTCTCATTACAGCTCCCCCTTTCTTTCTTTCTTTCTTTTTCTCTCTCTCTCTCTCTCTCTCTCTCTCTTTCTATCCTGCCACTCACTCGCCTCCCACCCTCCCTCACCATCACACACACACACACACACACACACACACACATACACACACAAACTCTCTATCACAGTGCCAGCCAATGGAACAGTGCCATCCAATCAGACACGTTTGCATAACGAGCTTGTTATGCAGAGGCACTGTGGTTGCAGAGCTGGTGCACCAGCACCCGTCTAGACAAATCTCATTTATGCATAAGAACAAGGAGAGAGAGAGAGAGAGAGAGAGAGAGAGAGAGAGAGAGAGAGAGAGAGAGAGAGAGAGAGAGAGAGAAGAGAGAATAAATTAAAGATAGTGGATGGGGGATGGGAGTGGGGGTGGAGATGGAGGAGGAAAAAGCAAAGAAGCAGAACCACTGTTGAGACCAACTGCAAAGACAAGGTGGACCTGTTCAAAACCCTCACCATGGCCCAGAGTTCAATATTACACACACATCATACTGTAGGACTGGAGAGGACACTGGCAGCAACAAAGAGGGTGTCTCAACGTGTCCACTTTTAGAGGCAAGCAAATCAAATAAGTGCTGATAACATAATCAAATTAGATGCTTCCCCATAATGGCTCTGCCTTAGGGAGATTGCAGAGGATGCACGCAGAAAATGAGCAAAGACGTGGATATTCAATAAAATCTGATTCAACAAGGAAAAATACTGCTGTAAAAACACTTCATGGTTCTAAAACAACAGCCTCTTCTTTTTCCCGGGAATCAACAACAGCTCTCTGTTGACTCACAATTCTTGAGAGGATACCGAACTTATAAAAACAAGACAGAGGCTCATCTTAAAAATGAGTGTGTTTCAGCAAAATATTAAAGCTACAAGCAGCTCCCTCACAGCTTCATGGATGTTTTATTGTTGCCAAACTGCAGCCTCTTCCTTTTCCAATAAAATGAACTGTCTTCTATAAACGTCTATTCCCTTGATTTAGATTTTATTTTGTTGAAAGGGAGACACCACTTCACATCCACATAGTTCCTCTGTTTCACTGCCATTCCCGCCGCAAGTAGCTCTGACCTGAGACTGGGATGTGCCACTGACAGTCTCTGACCCCAATTGACTTTTGGCCCCTGTCTGACACCAACATTTGGGGATTGATTGGAAGTGAATTACAGCAGCAGCAGTTCCTCAGTGGGAGGGAGAGAGAGAGACCGACACAATAGGGAGAGTGGAAAGGAAGAAAGCAAAGAAAGAAAGCAAAAGATGTGCAGTTCCTTTGATGCAAAGGTAGTAACAAAGCAACGGCATCACGGTCAAGGCAGAGTGAAGGGAATGGGGATGTATGTGAGAGGCGAGAGGAGAGGGAAGAAAGAGGAGAATACAGAGCATAGTCTGTGTGTGTGTGTGTGTGTGTGTGTGTGTGTGTGTGTGTGTGTGTGTGTGTGTGTGTGTGTGTGTGTGTGTCTGTGTGTGAGAGAGAGAGAGGAAGGAGAGTGTCAGAGGGAGTCCCCCCCCCCCCCCATTAGCTCAGTGAGACCTAGAGCTCAGTGTTTACCACAAGCAGCCAAAGGGCCGGGTGGCAGCCTGGCCAGCCAAGCTCCTCGCAGCACTGCTGGCATCTCCAGCCAGCAGAGGGGAACATCCTGGCTGTGTCAGTGACACTGTTAAAGCTTTCGCCAGCACAGGCAGGAAAACGCACTGGGAATACAGTGAATTCCTGTAATCATTGAATGAAACATTCTTATAGCTTCACAGTTTGGCTCAAATTGCCAGGAAAAGTAAAAATGTTGATGAAACTTTTCCCACAACGTCGGAGCTTACTTGATGAGATGCCATCTTTGTTTGTCAAATTCTCCTTAAAGTTATAGATAGATAGATAGATAGATAGATAGATAGATAGATAGATAGATAGATAGATAGATAGATAGATAGATAGATAGATAGATAGATTGTTTAACTAGTATTGATAAAGCTGTAGATAAACCTATTGTGCAAGGTGCACTTAGTGCAGTTGTGATGTCTATGAGTCTTATCTAACACTTTAGGGTGACAGTGGACCATGTGTAATAATTAGTGCTGTCAGTTAAACGCGTTATTAACGGCGTTAACGTAAACCCATTTTAACGGCGTCAATTTTTTTTTATTGCGAGAGTAACGTTATTTTTGGCCTAGCAAACTTACGTAGTAAACTTAGTTTTTTTCACATGCTGTTGCAACAACTAGTAACATTAGAAAAACTACAACACCACACCGGATCTAGCTAGACTGGAAACAAAACAACAGGCACGCCGCACACACCTGTTTGGGCTTGCGAGCCGGCCAAAGAGTAGTAGGCTAACGTTAAGTTTTGAGTGGATGGCGAGCGTGAGACGCCAAAATGGATGCCAATAAGATTCTGAATAGAAAGTTTACTTTTAAAAAGTTGCCAAATGGTTCCATTGACAAGACCAAAGTGATCTGTGTGTTTTGTCGTTGTGAACTGAGCTATCGTCGCATCCAGTCTGACATACCACTTGATGGCCAAGCACACAGCTGATGAGAATTCTCCGCCCCCTCGTCAAAGCCAGGCCGATCCACTTTTCCATGTTGTTAAGAGCATTAAAATGAGAAAAAATAATGGGACAAAAAGAAATCTAGGGACATTTAGAATAGATAAAAATGTGTGATTAATTGTGAGTTAACTACGACATTAATTCGATTAATCACGATTAAATATTTGAATCGTTTGACAGCACTAGTAATAATGTAAAAGGTGTTGCTCATAAGTCCACTGATAAGTATCACCCAGCTGCAGTTGTCTTTTAGCCGACTGTTTTGATTTTCTGGTGTGTACCTCCTCAAATTCTGTGACCTGATCGCTATTTTGACAAGATGTCTTAAGACCAAGTCAGTTTCTTTGTCTTTCTTCTATTTTCCTCTATGTTTATGTACGCCTCTCTACCCACTGAGCCAACCCGGCCATGACCAAGTCAGTTTCCCCCTTGGGTTAGGGTTTAGGTTAAGTTATAGATGGGAGTTGCAGAGAGGACTGGTTGAGGGTATGACTAATTTGTTGTTTGGGTTCGTGTTAACAAGGGGAAGGGGAAACACAAATCAATGGGGAATAGACTTCAATACAATAATTTTGTCACAGAATATTGTGTAGCACCGGCCTACAGTGTCTGCTATCATTGACCTCATTTCCAGCTGTAGCAGGAGCTGTTTTTTTTGTAAAAAAGAAAAGAAAAGGAAGAAAAAAAGAAAAGAAAACTCAGATAAACTCACTGTATGCTAGTTTCCCAACACCAAATGATACACAGACAAAGTTAGCAACTAGCTGGTGAACACATTGGAACATTTTTGTGTGTTTTTGTGGCCTTACCGATGATGGATAATGCTAGCTCATGTTAGCACATTTTCAATGAAGTTAGATATTGCTGAATAAAGGACATTACTGACTCATTTCACTGCTGTTACATTTTAGCATTACTGTTTACCCATAATTATCACTTTTGCCCCAGTGACTACTGTGAGGCAAAAGTCACATAGGCTAGCTTTAAAGGTTTTGTGGTTATCTTATCTTAGTGATTAGTGATCTTACCATAACAAATCTGCTTTAATTATGTCCCTACTGTTAATGTTTGGAGAAGCTCCAACCTCTCACATGTTGTCTAAATGTTGCAGACTAGTCCACACATGCATGTGATAAAAGGGTTTTTCCCCTCATCATCCTTTCCGTAAAGGAAAAAAATGCTTTTGCTTGTTTGTATTTCTTTAAACCAATCACAATCGTCTTGGGCGGCGCTAATCCTCAAATGCAGCAAAGGTGGCCTAGCAAAATAAATAGCGGAGACAGCGGAAGAAGAAGAAGAGAATGCCGGCCAAAAAAGCAATCCTCTCCAAAGGGAGACTAATATCCAAGGTCTACATCCGGTGAGTCAGACTAAGTTTTCAGTGACCTAAAACGCAGTTTGTGTGTGGACGAATCGCCAACACGCACAGAAAAAGCTACAGTTTAAAAATAAATTGCCATTTAAGTGTGTACCAGGCCTAAAGGCTGGAGAAATTCAACTGTCAAAACCGCTCTGTCAGAGCGGTTTTGACAGTTGAATAGCACTGACTCCCACTGCTAACTTGGCACAATCGCTGTATTTCTGACCTACAGTCCCTGCCATCAGCACCGGCACCACAGGCACAAATCTACACTTTAAACTGCCCCTTGATGCCCACAGCTTACACTGGCAGTGACAGTGTAATTGCTGCCAACCTCCTCTGAGCCTGAGACGGTCCACTGCCTCTCATTTAGATGACAGAGGCGGTCCAGCAGCCAAAACACACCTTTGATCCAATTGGAGAGACAGTGGCTTGAGAAATAGAGAACACAGGGTGCAGCTTGAACCACAAAGCTGTTGTGTCCGAGGTCACTACAGATGGTGTTGAGTTTGAATTACACCTTACCTCCTTTTTCCTCTTCTTAACTTTGGGCATTTTCCCCTCTTTCATCTTTTTGGGCTTCTTCTTCTTCTGTTGTTTGAGGGAGTCGTTGTCAGAGAAGAAGCTGTCGAGGGGTGTGAGGGGAACAGCGTTGCGCTCCCCATCGTCATCCTCATCTGGACGCAGAAACAAAAACATTATCTGAGGAACACAATGTAGTATACTGTCCATCAACTATTTATCATAAAATGTAGAAATGTGGCTGATGATGTTGAGTTTGAAGACTTTACAGCCAAATCAGTTTGTAATGAGCCTGACTCGTTATGTTGAAAAATGCAGTTTGGCTTGAACACGGATTTGGTGGTAATAAAAAAATTAAATCAACAACAATTTTGTCATTTATCAAAGAAAAAATGTCAAACATTGACGGGTTCCAGCAACTTTAATGTGAGGATTTGCATCTTTTCTCAGTTTTATATCATTATTAATTGTTAATATTTGGGTTTTGGACAGTTGGGGAGACAAAACATATAAGTTATTTAACTTTTAACACAAAAATGAACAGCTTACTCTCTTTAACAGGGCAAAACACCATGGCACAAAACTATTTGTGACACAAACTATTTGTAGCATTAACAATTGTCCATTTACAAATTACACCGCCAAACAGCATGTTTTTATATTCTTCATTCATTCTTCCTGTGGACAGTGGTCCCAGGCATGCAACAACAACAACAAAAATCCTGAGAAACCGACAAAAAATTTAAAAATACCGTGATACAAACTTTGAGTCATACCGCCCAGCACAAGTAAAAACAAGTAATCCAAAAGATAAAAAGAAAGATTAATCAATAATGAAAATAATCATTAGCTGCTGTGAAAGAACAGCAAAGTGAAAGTCAGTTAGCCTGTTTTTGAAAATAAAAAATGATGAATCGTTGCCGGACTGACAGGAGCACTTGGCAAAATAAACCTCATAATCACACATCATTGAGTGTGTATCAACTTTACCCATCAAAGCACAAATAGATGGAGTGCATGCCCTGCTGCTAAATGGGATCTCCCTGGAGGACCACTGAGGTATACTGAGCAGATCTTCTGCCTTTAATGCTTGCTGGGACTAAAGCGACCTGCTGCTGGTTGTCAGCTGTACTGTCTCAGAGCTGCTGTGTACAAACGGGGCTGACTGCTGAGCGCAGCAGACTTCAGTGATGCCATAGTGGGTCACAGAGGAGTAAGTAAGGAACAGAGACAGTCCCAAACAATACATCACTATAAAGAGACACGCAGAGAAGTACACTCAGGATACAACCGCCCCGTAAAGGTCGATCTGATCTCGTTCTCTCTCTCCGACTGTCTTTCTGTCTCTTTCCGTCTCTCTATCTGCGTGTCTCCCTTTGCTCTCTGTGGCTCATGCAGACAGACTGGAGGGCATGAAATATGCAGCACATGTATCAGAGTCAATCAGCCAACACTCGCCCTGCAGTTTACCCCTCCCCTGGGCAGCTGGAGTGAGAAGTTGGGGAGGAGGGATTCCTGTGTAGTAGATACACAAACCCCACCAACCACTTATCCCCTATTTAGCAAAGCTAGCAGGAGGGCCCCCCCCCCCCCACACACACACACACACACACACACACACACACACACACACATACACACACAAACAGACATTACATACACACCAGTGATTTCAAAGCTTTAGTCAGGCTCAATGTGTTTTCTTTGACCACCAGATGAAGTGTATCATCCCTTCCTCAGAGCTAATTGGGGGTTACTTGCGCTTCATGTGTCCGATATTTTTAAAGTAAAGCTGCTGACTGACAACATTTTTAAATGGTTGTAATTATCTTAAAATTTATACATTTTACATGTAAAAATGCAAGTAGTAAGTTATGTATTTAAAAGCATCTAAAACAGCATTTACAGAAATACAATTGAATTATTAGTAGCTGATTAAGGCAGGATAACCACTAATCACTGATCTATCTATCTATCTATCTATCTATCTATCTATCTATCTATCTATCTATCTATCTGCCTCACACACAGATCCATGTGCTCCTCTCTGCTTTATGTCTCTCTTTTTAAAATAAAGCCTTGAGTTTATGTATTCAGTATCTCAAACAGGGAGCTCTTTTACGTCTCAGGTGCACAGTGTGTCCACTCAGTCCACCACTGTGGTCCAGATTGAAATATCTCAACAACTACCGGACAGATTTCCATGAAATTTTGTAGAGACATTCATGGTCCCCAGAGGATGAATCCTAAAGGACTTTCCCTGTAGCGCCACCATCTGGACTAATTTTTCACTTATTCTGTAAAATATGTCAACATCTATACTGGATTAATCACTACAACATTTTGTACAAACATTTATAGTTCCCAGATGATAAATCCTAATGATTGGTGATCCTTATACATTTCTTTGTTTTTCAGCATGAGGTTGACATTTGTAGTTTTGAGTGAAATGTCTCCAACAACTGTTGGATGGATTGCCATGTAATTTGGTGCACACATTCATGTAATCTTTTTTAATTTGCCCAACACATTGGGTTTAAGACCAAATAATGATTAGCAAATGTTAGCATGCTAAACTAAAATAGTGAACAGATGCTTAACATCAGCACGTTAGCATTGTCATTGTGAGCATGTCAGTATTTAGCTGTGATAGTTGTCGTTAGAAATCAAATAAAAATATACAAATGGTCTCTCAGTAATGCACCTAGTGTATAGGCAGGTGTGGCAGCAATGCAGTTGATTGAAAAACAAAAGATGTCTGTGTTTAACACCTGCAGTACATTGCCATGTAATCTGAAACCTGCCGACAGTAAATGGCCTGTGAAGTCCCCAAAGGGAAGGCCATCAGGGGGATGATAATCTCTCTGCTTGGTGAGTGAACCAGGCTGTGCCGGGTGTTGGAAAGGAGGGAGGGGTGGGGGGGGGGTCGCTCAGTCATGTGGCACAGGGAGGTCTGGCACTAGGTTCTGTTAGACAGAGGAACAAAGCTCCACTTGGCAAAAGAGCCTTCTGTAAAGTGTGGACGGATGACACAGACACAGTCCTGACCTTCCTGCAAGGGCTTGGCCACCGGACTGACCCATTAGAAGGGAGATTCATGAGCGACTCCCAAGTGAGGAAGCTAGAGTTTACTGGAAAGCACATTAGCCCTTTCTCTGTTGGCCCCTGTGTGGAAATGCCCACTTAATGTTGCCCAGCATTGCTTGCTAAGGAGGAGGAAAAATGGAGCCACCGCTTTTTCTCTCTTCATTGATCAAGTGCTTATAGCTTAGGCCTCAAACGCCTTCAGACAAAGACACTCATAGACTATTATAAGAAAATGTATTCATCAAAGTGATGGAAGGATAAAGACTAAATAGTACCATTAAAAGTATATCTATCATAGACAATATATGCACAAGATCATAATGTGTGCAATATACAGAAGCTATAAAACAGACTGGAATGCTGCACCGCTCATCCACAAATACACATTAAAAAAACGCATCTTTCATGCACAGGCTTCGTGCACGCGCAGCAGGGAAAAAAATGGTGTCAACTTTCACAGTGAGGGATCCAAAAATAGAGCTCTTTCCAATTGGGGATAACATTTGTAGGCACACCAAAGCTCATGATAATCTTTCAATTTTAGGGAAGAACAAAACAATTAAAACAGAAAACATAATGGAACAATCTGTGACAGTGTGAGCACCCGGAGTGAAACAAAGGGAATTAGGACACTTTATGTGCCACAACAAATAACGGCTGTGATAGCATAGCTTTTAGGGGTCTGAAATCCCCCTAGGATGTGCTTCTACATCGTTGTGTTTTAATTGCATGGAAGCATCTTGATGTCGGGAAAAATTTGACCTGGATTCCTGACCCTGTCTGTCACTTTGATGCCTGTTGATGGAGGTCGTAATCTGTCTGAACACTGCTTCCTGTATCAGCAGCATAACAATAGATTTGCAACACTTTTTGATATGATCAAAAAAGAAGACAGCAAAGACATTCACCACTGTTACAGAGAACCACCATACTGTCTGTATACTGTGGATATCTTCATATAGCCACAGAAAAACCTCCATTAAGACATAATAAATACAAATGATTGTCTAATTGTCAGTACATGTACCCTTCACTACATAGTGGGTCGTCATAAGGGATGACAATGTTAAAGAGTTCCTTTGATATGTTTATAGCCAACAACCTAAAATACAAAAAAATATCAAGGCAGACGTAAATCAATTTTGGCTGACACATGAAAACGTTTTGATTTTTCAAACTGGATTACCATTCACACATCCTCACTAACCTGCCATAACCAATTCCACCTTACCTCTCATATACATGATTAACCAACTACAGGGTTATTAGGGACACGCATCAGTGCTTGTGTTCTCCCTCAGGCTACGACTGGCAGTCATAGATGATGCTTCAACACTCAAACACTCCCTCTCTGTCTCCCCCTTCTCTAACTCTGTCTGTCTGTCTCTCTCTGTACTGCACACCATCCAATGCAAGCCTGTTGGTATTATTCTGGTTTATAACATTGTGTAGCCTATAGGAAAAAATGGCAATTCCTACAAACCTGTCAATTTGATAGAAAATCATGTTTTAGTCATAGATAGAAATGATAATATGCAGATGATATACTTCCATTAATATATCCCCTTTGTTGTGACAGTGATACAGTACTAAATGCACCAGCATTTGAGGCTCAAGACCTTTAAAACGAGCATGAACAATGAGCAAGAAATGCACCATGGAAACCATGTTGGTGAAAATGATTAATTAAATGTTTTGTCTCTAAATGTTCCTTGGACCTTTTCAGGAGATAGCCTATACATTGGACTGTCTAAAGTACCTTCATATAGACCAAAAACTCCTTTGTAATGTAGTTGTGTGTAACATTATCACTAAACAGCAATTAGAGGCAGACCAATGGCTGAAGACAACATTGCATTGGCTTTTTACACTCAACTTTGACTTTCACTCAATCTATTGTTTTAACCATGAAATGTTCCACATTGTGACGTGAAAGGAAAGAAGAGGGCAAAGCGGCATGTTTTAGATGTTGTCCTTGACATCAACCCATCGAATCAGCCGATGCCTCAGAGCGAGCTGCAAGAAGAAAATCTATTGACTGCACTGGCCAAATTGACCCCGTGGCATAAAGATTACTCATGCCCAGTAGAATGCACTTCATCACCTCAGCCTCTGACACACTAGACCAGGTAACAGATCCTTACCCCTTTCGGACTTGGTTTGACTGGGATGTACATTTTGATGAAGCTGGCTCCCTGGCTGCTCATGACAGACACCCTATAGTTACAAGTTTGACTGCATGTTAAAGTCATGGCAGTTCATCTCTTTAGCTAATCCCATCATTGGTTTATCATATCACCAAGCAGACATTATGATGCCTCTAGGGCTGCAACTAACTATTGTTTTCATTGTCGATTAGTCTGCTGATTATTTTCTCAATTAATGGATTAGTTGGTTTGACTAAATGTTGTTGTTTTTTTAAACAGTGAAGAATGTAGATCAGTGTTTCCCAAAGCCCAAGATGACGTCCTCAAATGTCTTGTTTTGTCCACAACTCAAAGATATTCAGCATATGAGAAAAGAAACTAGAAAATATTCACATTTAAGAAGCTGGAATCAGAGAATTTTTACTTTTTTCTTAAAAAATTACTCAAACCGATAAATCGATTATCAAAACAGTTGGCGAATGATTTAATAGTTGACAACCAATCGATTATTCGATTCATCTTTGCAGCTCTACATGCAGCAGTAGATAAAATCCAAATCTTAAACTACTACAATAGAAAACATCATTTTAGTCAGCTCAACACTGTGACTGGGATTTCCCAAACTAATCAGGTGCTTCAACTGTTTTACCAGCACAGCTATTAGGACAAAGAATGGTTGAGTGTATGGACACCGGCCATAAGCCCAAAGAAAACAAAATGACCACAATTTGGCAAGCGTCTTGTGGACAGGTCATTTATTAGGGAATCTTAACATCCCCTGTGCCTTGATTAGTTTTTAACATCTTTAAGGATTAGGAAATGTCAATGTATAGCCTACAACAATTGGTTCATTGCCATAGTGGTTGACAGATTCATTTTACAGCCACAAGAAATATTGCACACATTTGGCTGAGAACTGAAACTGAGCTGCGTGTCAAGAATGTGGGTTAGAGTTAATTTCAGTTAGTGTACAACCTAGAGCTAAAGGGATGTTGACGACCTGACCATGGTCATCATCAACAGTGCACAGGATCAAGGTAAAGGTAAAGGCACCATGGCACACCATAAGCACTGTTTACTGTAGCCTACACGTGGCTTTCACACCTCTGCGGCCATGCAGGGCTAGAAAAAAAAACATTAAAGTTGGAGCAGCCTCCTGATCACAAGTGGAAACAGCACAGCAACGCATCACATATAACAAAACCAACACGGATATGTTGTCGCTGTAGCCCATTTCTAGGCTACTTAAAAGCATATGCACACATTCATTGAGAAACATCACAGCGTACACTGACACAGCACCGAATAAATTGCCATGGTTTTAAACAGCTTCTCTGAACCAAACTTGTGTGTTTGGACTTGGAGCTGAAAGCCATTCACTTGTACACGCATGCAGCCTGTGAAAGAAAAGAAGAAGAAGAAAAAAAAAAAAGACAGCCTCCAGAAACCGTGCAGCAGGGTTTTCATCATGCCCCCAAAAATCAGACTGGGATGTGAGGACAGCCAGAGGCAAATCCAAAGACCCGATCCCACTTTTAAGACACTAGGTCGTGCAAAGAAATAATAGCATGACTGTGCTTATTGCACACCACCCCTCCTCCTCCTCTTCTCTGGTCTCAGGAACGCAGGACAAGCCCTTTTACCCGCATTCAAGGCGTAGCGGCGTAAAAAGAATCTGAAGGACACCCCGCCTCCCCCCTTCCCCTCACCTGGCATATCGTCTTCAAAATCCATGTCGTCTTGTCCCTCGTCTTCATTACTCAGCGACCCCGGCATCTTTATCTCATAGCCCCCAAACCCCTTTTAGGCTGAGAATACTGAAAGTTAACCCTCCAGACGCCGCAGCCCAGTCTCTTTCTTCACCCAAATACAAATGTAGGCTATATTCCTCGCTCAGTTAAAAAAAAAAAAATTTACATTTTATTTATTTTTTTGCAGTAAATCTGGAGATTTTTCTCCACGAGTAGAAAAAATTAAATAAAAAATAAAAAAACATTCATATTAATTTCCACTGATCTCTATCCAGGTCTTCCAGTCTGAAAAATAAGAAAGACAAAAATGGAACACACATGCCCAGATTGTGACGTCTGGTCTGTTGCCATGACGATGCATCCCATAATTTCACCCACAACTAGTTAGTCATGCTCTCTTAGTAACCACTCTAACTAGTAGTGTGCAAAAAAAAATAAAAAAAAACGCCATGCATGCGCCGCTAATAGGCGGATCCAGTCCCGCGCCTGTCGCCTGCCCGTTCCCTGTTGGAAGTCCGGAGAATGGAGACAAACTTCTGCTGCTTCACTGTTCAGGCACAACCTTTACTCTAAATATGAAGCCAGGCTGTAGGAAGGAAACAAACACTTGTTTGTTTTTTTCTGAAGGGAACAGGGTTATGTCATTTTTTGGTTTTGGTCTAATTTCGGTTTTAATTTGCGCCCAATATCTAATGTAGATATAACCAGTCAAAATCAATTCCATTTTTCAAACTTCCACTTCTTCCAGACACGAAAAGCCTGATGACTTCATGCTGTGAGCGGAGTCCTGGCTGCCAGTGGGCTAACTGTTGTCAAGGTTACCACAGCTGTAACAGAGGATGCCCCACAGAGAGCTCGCCAGAGAGAGCACGAGTTTCAACTGCACCTAAACGTATCAAAATACGCTAACCAAGAGCCGGAAGTGTCCTGAACGCACATGCTGCAGTGGAGTTTCATTTTAAAATGTTCCCATTGTGTTTAATTGTAGCCTTTTAAGTAATTATAACCAGCATAATGGTTTTGTTTCACCTTTGTCCTCTATTAACATAATGCACAAATCTACTTTTTATGTTAATGTTATTACTTTGGTGGCTCAGATATCTGTACACAGGGCACCAAAAGCAGAAGAAATGGATTCTCATTAGAGAACCCTAGTCAGGTTAAGGTACCAGAAAATAAAGGTAACAAAAGAAGAAAAAAAAAAAATAATCTAAAAATGGCTATTTAATAGGATCGTTTTAATTGTGCATCTAAATAATGATTATTACAACACAGCATACAGTGTTATGTTCATATCTCCAGTATGTACAGAAGCCTGTGTGATGCCCAGAGAACAAAAAGAAAAATATAAAAAAAAAAAAAAACAACAGATTTTCTTGTCTAGTTTGAAATTTTATTTTAAGTGGTGTGAAGTTTAATCTTCATCCTCCTCCTCCTCCTCGTCCTGGTTGATCTGGAAGTAGCGCAGCTCATAGCTCTCCTTGGTGTTGGCCACAACCCGCAGCCAGTCTCGGAGGTTGTTCTTCTTCAGATACTTCTTGGTAAGATACTTCAAGTACCTGCAAGAGATGAGGAGGAAGGGGATATCATCACAGAAGTATTAGTCAAAAGTACAGGTGGGTCATATTTATATTCCTAATCACTTTGAATCTGCACCAGAGTTTGCAGGTCTGCAGCCCGTTATGTGCTTGGACAAAGAAATGGGTGAACTAACTAATGTCAAACACAACTTGTAACTTTGTAATTGTATTTTGGATTAACTGGCCCGAGATCACATAAAAGGTCATTTGAAATAATGCAAGCAGTTTCCAAATTACTTCATCAAATTCAAGTATACGCAGATTAAGGCAGGGTTGTGCGTCACGTGCAGAAATGCATTCAATGCATATTTGAATAGAAGGATAAAACGGCAGATATATATATATATATATATATAATACGTAGGAGGTTACAAATAATTATACTGAATATACTAATAGCAACATCTCCCAGTGACTTCTTCCAGTCATATATCAAGTGCTCAATTTAAGAATAAAAGTGGCAGAGTCCCCCTCTGGTGGTCATGTTCCGGGCTCAGACAGAGTTTGAAGTCTTCATGCAGCATTTTATATATATATATATATATATATATATATATATATATATATATATATATATATATATATATATATATACACACACACTTTTTTTTTTTTTTTTTTTAAATTAGTTCATGCAAATTGATGTTCGGGACAAAATATTACATTTCGGTGACATTGTGATGATTTTGGACAGCGTCTTGTCGTCCTGTTTTTCCCACTTAAGCTTTAGTGGTATATGCCCATATACACAGTATATACCTAGAGTAAATGTGGATTTTGTTTGTGGTTCCTGTGCAACATCTTTCCCAAAAAAAAAGCAGATTAAGCCCAGGTAGATCTAGGACAACCCGCAAGCCTTGCCGAGAATAGGCCTTTTTAAAAAAAAAAGAAGACATTTTTAAACGCTAGGTCACACTAAGAAAAGCACAGGTGTAAATACAAGTAATGTAGCTGCTTTTGGTTTCAGGGTACTGGTATTGTGCATGCTGGCTAGAGGTGTTGAAATTAATCAAATAATCGATGCATCGGGATGCGGACATGGACGATGCTGCATCGATGCAGTGGCCCACCATAATCGATTATAACGCAATGACGTCGCTCGTTAATTTTCCGCCCGCGGCATAAACATTCAAATGAAAAATAACATGGAGAGTGGAGAGAATCACAAATTGAGAAGAGGAAAGAAAACACTGAGAAACTTCGAGAGACACTAGAATAGTTGGCTTGGAGAAGATCTCAGTGGAATACCGAAGCTGAAGAGGTGTAGCTACACTACGGCACTTTTCCTGTCTAACAGCAGTGGTTTAGAACAAACGTTGTGCTAGTGTGCCTGGCTAAAGTTGGAGCTAACGGACTAGCTAAAGTTGGAGCTAACGGACTAGCTAAAGATGGATCTAACGGACTAGTTAAAGTTGGAGCTAACGGACTAGTTAAAGATGGAGCTAACGGACTAGCTAAAGTTGGAGCTAACGGACTAGCTAAAGTTGGAGCTAACGGACTAGCTAAAGTTGGAGCTAACGGACTAGCTAAAGTTGGAGCTAACGAACTAGCTACATTTGGAACTAAGGCGGAGAGTTGCTGATTCGGAGGACGCTGATTTTGGACCAGAGAGGACGACAGCGTGTTTCCCTGCTGAAGAGGACTTTGCCGTAGCTGGTGACTGGTTTTCGTTTTCGTGTTTGAGCTCTGTTTCTTGGACTAACAACTAACTGTAAGTTGGATTTCTGTGCATTTGCGTCACTGAAGATAACGCCCTGCACGTCCACACAAGATACCATCAGGCCCTCAACTCTTTTTTTTTTCCTCCTCTTGGCGTGCGCGTGTGCGTGCGTGCGTTAACACAGTGGGTTTGAGTAAGTTTTACATTGAAACTGCTGAAATATTGTAGTTAGCATATTTGAAGGGTGTGATTTGTGTTTTTTTTGTTTTTGTTATTCAATCTAATGGCTAAATATTATTTGTACATAGTTACACCTTCATGGTAGCTACCTTAAAGAAATGAACCCAAACACTTCATCATTCCAGTCGAAAGTTACTTACTGCAGCTTGGGCATTGCACTTGACAATGCAAGTTTGTCAAGTCAAATATCCTAGATGGCTTTAATAGAAAAATGTTGATGCATCATGATATTGAATCGAAGACCTGATAATCGTAATTGAATCGGGAGATCAGTGAAGATTCACACCTCTAATGCTGGCTCACTGTCACAGCTTACCGGGACACTTTGAATACAACAGAGCCACCGTCCACGTTATTAGTAACACTTGTGCCTTTTCTACTTGTCAGAATGTCTGCTGTGAAAAAGGCTTGTGCTTTTATTTTTATTTATATATATATATATATATATATATATATATATATATATATATATATATATATATAGTGAGGAAAATAAGTATTTGAACACCCTGCTATTTTGCAGGTTCTCCCACTTGGAAATCATGGAGGGGTCTGAAATTGTCATCGTAGGTGCATGTCCACTGTGAGAGACATAATCTAAAAACAAAAATCCAGAAATCACAATGTATGATTTTTTAACTATTTATTTGTATGATACAGCTGCAAATAAGTATTTGAACACCTGTCTATCAGCTAGAATTCTGACCCTCAAAGACCTGTTAGTCTGCCTTTAAAATGTCCACCTCCACTCCATTTATTATCCTAAATTAGATGCACCTCTTTGAGGTCGTTAGCTGCATAAAGACACATGTCCACCCCATACAATCAGTAAGAATCCAACTACTAACATGGCCAAGACCAAAGAGCTGTCCAAAGACACTAGAGTCAAAATTGTACACCTCCACAAGGCTGGAAAGGGCTACGGGGAAATTGCCAAGCAGCTTGGTGAAAAAAGGTCCACTGTTGGAGCAATCATTAGAAAACGGAAGAAGCTAAACATGACTGTCAATCTCCCTCGGACTGGGGCTCCATGCAAGATCTCACCTCGTGGGGTCTCAGTGATCCTAAGAAAGGTGAGAAATCAGCCCAGGACTACAGGGGAGGAGCTGGTCAATGACCTGAAAAGAGCTGGGACCACCGTTTCCAAGGTTACTGTTGGTAATACACTAAGACGTCATGGTTTGAAATCATGCATGGCACGGAAGGTTCCCCTGCTTAAACCAGCACATGTCAAGGCCCGTCTTAAGTTTGCCAATGACCATTTGGATGATCCAGAGGAGTCATGGGAGAAAGTCATGTGGTCAGATGAGACCAAAATATAACTTTTTGGTCATAATTCCACTAACCGTGTTTGGAGGAAGAAGAATGATGAGTACTATCCCAAGAACACCATCCCTACTGTGAAGCATGGGGGTGGTAGCATCATGCTTTGGGGGTGTTTTTCTGCACATGGGACAGGGCGACTGCACTGTATTAAGGAGAGGATGACCGGGGCCATGTATTGCGAGATTTTGGGGAACAACCTCCTTCCCTCAGTTAGAGCATTGAAGATGGGTCGAGGCTGGGTCTTCCAACAGGACAATGACCCGAAGCACACAGCCAGGATAACCAAGGAGTGGCTCTGTAAGAAGCATATCAAGGTTCTGGCGTGGCCTAGCCAGTCTCCAGACCTAAACCCAATAGAGAATCTTTGGAGGGAGCTCAAACTCCGTGTTTCTCAGCGACAGCCCAGAAACCTGACTGATCTAGAGAAGATCTGTGTGGAGGAGTGGGCCAAACTCCCTGGAACTTACAGGAAACGTTTGACCTCTGTAATTGCAAACAAAGGCTACTGTACCAAATATTAACATGGATTTTCTCAGGTGTTCAAATACTTATTTGCAGCTGTATCATACAAATAAATAGTTAAAAAATCATACATTGTGATTTGTGGATTTTTGTTTTTAGATTATGTCTCTCACAGTGGACATGCACCTACGATGACAATTTCAGACCCCTCCATGATTTCCAAGTGGGAGAACCTGCAAAATAGCAGGGTGTTCAAATACTTATTTTCCTCACTGTATATATGTGTGTGTGTGTGTGTGTGTGTGTGTATATATATATATATATATATATATATATATATATATATTTTTTTTTTTTTCCCCTGCTCCTTCAAAATGTAGAGTACTTCCTGGGGAAATTTTTTTTCAATGTTTAGAGCACCGCAAACTAAATTCCACTTCCATTGGATCGGGCTAGTGGCACAAGCCTGTGCCGCAAAGATCTCAAGATTTGGTTGAAGTGGCTTTAAATCTCCCATTTCCATTGGCTAAAAGTAAAACATTACAGGAACCTTTGAGACACAGTACTTTCCACTTATTAACGGCATCTTATTTACGTCTCTATTTTTAGAATGAAAATACAACACTGACATACTGTAGTAGTCTTCACCCTGGGTTTGACTACATCAAGTCCATTCACAAATGCGTGAGTCAGTACTGTGATGTGCGTCCATCAAAGTCCTTACCTTAAATGGACCCTAATGCGTTTAAACCCCTTCAAATCCTCCACATTTTATTCCATCAATGCTGTAGTCTCGCTTTGCCAGACCTTCCTCCACAGCGCTGCGGAGGAGGGTCTGGCTAGGCCACACAGCATTCCGGGATGGGAGAAAAAAAACGTGCTCTGGTTTATTGGAATTTCTTTAAACCAAATCACACTCACTGGGCAGTGCTAAGCGCCGGACGCAGGTATGGTGGCGCTGCAAAAAAGGAACTTGTTTTGGTGGAACACGTGCACGTAGGGAGGCGAGTTCTGGAATTAAAATGGCTGTGGAAGTGCGCGATGAGAATGTTACTCAAAAATAAAAAGATATAGTATAATTCGATTGCCGGTTCTAGCTCCCGTATCAACCGGAGTTTAGAATGTCACTGTGAGGGACATTAGGCCGAAAATGAGGGCCATCCGGCGCTACCGGAACAACCATGTAAATTAAACGTTGTCGATATAGACTCCTTCCTGTTTTTATGGATTTATCTTTTAAGCAGATTAAGCTCATTTCAAAATCAAGTTCTGCCATTTTGAGCACATTTGTGATAAAGGCAAAACTGAACTCCATTCAGTTGACAATATTAAGTCATTGTTTTAAACATAAATGTTGGGCTCTGTTCTTAACACCTCACACACACACTAGGGCTGGGTATCGGAAAGTGGCACGGACTGAATTAGGTCGGTCCTATCCAAGGTTATAATAGTATCAATTTAGTTTTGACTCTTGGATTTTATTTTAGTTCGTTTTCAGATTGTGTTTGCTAGTTTTATAGTTTCAGTTTTTCTGAAAAGGCTTATTTTTATATATTTAGTTTTACAGTAGTTTGTTTTTGTTAGGGTCAGGCATAATGTCTCAGAAGTATGTACAGTGAGGAAAATAAGTATTTGAACACCCTGCTATTTTGCAGGTTCTCCCACTTGGAAATCATGGAGGGGTCTGAAATTGTCATCGTAGGTGCATGTCCACTGTGAGAGACATAATCTAAAAACAAAAATCCAGAAATCACAATGTATGATTTTTTAACTATTTATTTGTATGATACAGCTGCAAATAAGTATTTGAACACCTGTCTATCAGCTAGAATTCTGACCCTCAAAGACCTGTTAGTCTGCCTTTAAAATGTCCACCTCCACTCCATTTATTATCCTAAATTAGATGTACCTGTTTGAGGTCGTTAGCTGCATAAAGACACCTGTCCACCCCATACAATCAGTAAGAATCCAACTACTAACATGGCCAAGACCAAAGAGCTGTCCAAAGACACTAGAGACAAAATTGTACACCTCCACAAGGCTGGAAAGGGCTACGGGGAAATTGCCAAGCAGCTTGGTGAAAAAAGGTCCACTGTTGGAGCAATCATTAGAAAACGGAAGAAGCTAAACATGACTGTCAATCTCCCTCGGACTGGGGCTCCATGCAAGATCTCACCTCGTGGGGTCTCAACGATCCTAAGAAAGGTGAGAAATCAGCCCAGGACTACACGGGAGGAGCTGGTCAATGACCTGAAAAGAGCTGGGACCACCGTTTCCAAGGTTACTGTTGGTAATACACTAAGACGTCATGGTTTGAAATCATGCATGGCACGGAAGGTTCCTCTGCTTAAACCAGCACATGTCAAGGCCCGTCTTAAGTTTGCCAATGACCATTTGGATGATCCAGAGGAGTCATGGGAGAAAGTCATGTGGTCAGATGAGACCAAAATAGAACTTTTTGGTCATAATTCCACTAACCGTGTTTGGAGGGAGAAGAATGATGAGTACCATCCCAAGAACACCATCCCTACTATGAAGCATGGGGGTGGTAGCATCATGCTTTGGGGGTGTTTTTCTGCACATGGGACAGGGCGACTGCACTGTATTAAGGAGAGGATGACCGGGGCCATGTATTGCGAGATTTTGGTTGAACAACCTCCTTCCCTCAGTTAGAGCATTGAAGATGGGTCGAGGCTGGGTCTTCCAACATGACAATGACCCGAAGCACACAGCCAGGATAACCAAGGAGTGGCTCTGTAAGAAGCATATCAAGGTTCTGGCGTGGCCTAGCCAGTCTCCAGACCTAAACCCAATAGAGAATCTTTGGAGGGAACTCAAACTCCGTGTTTCTCAGCGACAGCCCAGAAACCTGACTGATCTAGAGAAGATCTGTGTGGAGGAGTGGGCCAAACTCCCTCCTGCAGTGTGTGCAAACCTGGTGAAAAACTACAGGAAATGTTTGACCTCTGTAATTGCAAACAAAGGCTACTGTACCAAATATTAACATTGATTTTCTCAGGTGTTCAAATACTTATTTGCAGCTGTATCATACAAATAAATAGTTAAAAAATCATACATTGTGATTTCTGGATTTTTGTTTTTAGATTATGTCTCTCACAGTGGACATGCACCTACGATGACAATTTCAGACCCCTCCATGATTTCCAAGTGGGAAAACTTGCAAAATAGCAGGGTGTTCAAATACTTATCTTCCTCACTGTAGCTACATATACGTAAGAAAAAAAATACATGGCTGGAGAATAGCCATGATCTTTTATTTTAAATCTTTTGCGCTACTTTAGTGTCCGATGTGAAGTGATTACAGCACCATCTCATGTCAAGTCCAATCTATTTCTGTGGTTCAATGTCACGAGAGTTGACGGAAATTCATGCTGTCTCCTTTTTTGAGAGATGCGTCGCATTAGGTGTAAAAATAAAAATATGTCTAAGAAGACAAGGCTCCATTCTATCAGGCTCGATGCACATAGTGCGCGAGATGCAATATATGCAAAATTGTTGCCAAGACAAATTTGATAAAACACTTGAACGTGCATGAAATAAATTGAAGAGCAGAAAGTTGCTCAGCGTTCGACCGAAAGAAGAACGGACCGCAGCCTACCGGTACAGAGCCTCCTTCAAAACCCCCACCATCCCGGATTACTGAGGACGGCGCTGTGATGAGTGCAATTTTAGCAGGTAACCGTAAGAGAAACGTACAAATTTAGCAAATTTGAACATAGTCGTTTACTTAACTTAATACTGTAATAGGTGCGGTGACTTAGCTCATGGCTATAGACAGCTAGCGAACTCAAAAGCAGAAAAGATTGATAGTAACTGATCACTCTGAACTAACATAGGTTAAGCTTTTTAAACTTGTGCTTATCCATTGGGTTGAGTGGCTAAACAGCTCAGCTATCTTTTTTTTTTTTTTTTTTCCCTCTTTACATTAGCCTCTGCCCCTGTCCACCCTGGTGTGAGGACAACGCCAGTACGTGGCAATCCGTTCACACTGGCAGAAAGAGGAAACATGTTTAAGGAAAAGCAAAATAAGTGCCACATGGCAGTCACCAACTTTATTGTTAAAGATTTGTTGCCTTTTTTTTAGATGGCAATACATTTGTATTTATTGATATGCTAACAGACAACTTTAAGTTGTGGTAAATTATAAAAAACAGTTTTATGTTATGAAGCTGCTTTGAGTAAATGCCAAGGAGCTGAAAAATAAAACTGAAGATTTGACCCATAATGTTCAGGGATGGGTATCGAGGTTAAGGTATTTTGAACGATATCCAGCCCTACAGAAGACACATTTTGGGTGGAGTATCACTAGAATATGATAGTAGAGATGATAATAAATAAAGCTATATTTGTTTGGTGTCTACACAGTTTTATTTATTAAATTTTATTTTTTGTAATTATTTGTTGTTGAAACATCAGCAATATTAAATGAAATTCACATTTTCCATTCTCTTAAACATAAAAATAATGGCAAATGGTAGGGATTCTAATTATTTAGCTGCTTCAGGAGACGTGTACAAACATCCCTTTAAATTAGACAACCGTTCAGTCGCCGGATGTTAAAACACCGATAAGAGCTGAATTGGGTTTTGTACCTCTTTGAGAAGGGAACTTCAGAGTTCACGGCAATTTTACTCTTGCTCCTTTCAATGGACACCACACCTCCGCCAAGGCTTCCAGCTTTGCCGTTCACCTTGATGCGCTCCTGCAGGAACTGCTCCTGTTAAGTGCATTGGACACAGAAAGTCACATCCAGCAAGGGTTAGTAACACATAACCCCGAAAGTAACAGAAATAATTCAACATTTCTGTAACAAATGGTTTGACGTACAGTTACAAAAGAGTCTCTTTCAAGTACTGGCAGGTGACACATTATGGTTGACATATGTTTTAGTTTCCATTAAAACAGTGGATAATAAATAAGTGTACTTTCTTTATTCCAAACTGACTGTAACCATCAAATCCAATGATTTGGGAATGATCCCCCCTGATATGACCGCAGTGTCTGACAGCTGCTGCTGTTTAACATTTAAGCTGTCTCTTGTGTCTAAACTGGTCTACTTACAAAGTTAGCAGCATCCATGATGCCATCCTCCACAGGGTGAGTGCAGTCCAGGGTGAACTTTAGGATCTGCTTCTTCCTCTTCCCACCCTGTTTCCTGACCACCTGCTTTTTCTAGCACAGAAATGGAGAATGTTACTCAAACAAGCGCAAACAACCACCATAGCATATGTAACTCTAAAACAGCTAGAGGACGCAAAAATAGCACAGGTGATTCGCCATCGTGTTTCCAGGGCTGTACACGACACAACTTTAAAATAGAGACCTCTGAATTTTTTATAATCCATACACGTTACTAGCCATGTTTCACTGCTAGCTAGCGTTAGCGTTAGCCCAACGTGGCTTTCGCCTAACGTTACACAGTAAACAAAACTAGAAAAAAAGAGGCTAAAACACCCGTGGCTCCTGTAACGTTATTGCTGTAACGTTACACCGGTTACATATACTTCTGCGAGTGCAAAAAACAAGTTGAAATACATCGTCAGTATGCCGTTTATTTGATCATTTTAGTACTCACAATCGGGGCCATGGCTGACACATTCAGCAAAAAGGAAGGAGAAAAGGCTGCGCAGGAACTATAATACCCAGCCGCCAAATCGATCGCATCGATTTATCTGGATTTGATTAAGAAAAGTGGATTCCAGGTGTACTGGTGCACTAGTTTAATCTGATACAGAATCAGCTTTAAAAGTGTCCAAGTAGTGTATATGTATAGAATACATAATACACATACAAGAAATACGCACATGTAAACAAATAGCTCTATGAGAATTGTAAACACAATAATGCAAAAGTGCAAAGGGGATAAATAAAGAATTTTTAAGGTTGGTAATATTTCTGAGGTAGGATATGGCAGTATAGTGTATCTTTGACAGCTATTTACATGTTTAAATGATGTGTTTACACATCACAACACTTTAAAATATATAATTTACTTGAAAGGTGGATGCTTGGTGTTACAGGCTTTGCACAGGGATTGGTCCTGACAAAATGGACTGGTTTAAGTGTTCATAATGGTGACAGACTGTCAATAAACTGTTCCTTTGGCTGGTTGTTTTGGCGAACAGTGTTCTGTAGTGTCTACCAGAGGGGAGAAGCTGAACCAGGTGAAATTAAATCTACATCCATGCTAATTATGCGCAACCAGTTTTTTAACAAAGAAATGACAACCTAGGTTATCATTTCTTTGTTAAAAAACTGAAAATGCCCCAGTTTACACCCCTTACAGGGGGTAAACTGGGGCAACAACTGTTGAAAGAGGTCAGACTTATCCATTACTGACCAACTGCATGCCGAATCAGTAATTTGTGAATTAACTAGGAGTAAATTAATCTTTCCCCAAAAATATATCTAGTTTAGCTTCTATTATAACAATGATTATTAGATGTAATGTTATCATTGCTTAATTAAGAAGAAATATTGCAACTACAAGAACAGAAAAACTTCAAACAACTGAGCCATCTTGATGAAGGCCATGAGATGTGGTTGAAAGCGCTAGAAAAAGCTAAGCAAGTGTACCTTGAGTCAAGATTATTTGGTAATGCTTTATTTTACATCCCTCATTTACTAATCATTTCTAAAATGTTTCTTGTTACAGATTATTTAAATATAGAACTAATTATAAGGAAAACAGAGACACGTCCACTTAAGTTCTTCATTTGACAAAATTATTTTTGTTTTATTTGTCTGCAAGTAAGCATACAATTCAACATACATGGAGAATGAAGTTTCCCATAATGAATGAATAATTAATTAAATGGGTTAAGTTATTTCCCCTATAATTAACACCAAATTATAAAGGTTTTTAATATCCAAGGAAATGATTAGACAATGATGGACTTGTAAAAAAAAAAAAAATGTGTTACCCGTTATTTCATGAAATGCACATTTTTGCTCTTGAATTAGAATTGGATAACCCCTCTAATTTATATATATATATATATATATATATATATATATATATATATATATATATAATAATGGTATTTGCCTTTATGCAACCTAACCAAGCTTTATTCATGCAGCACTTTTCTAAAAATGGCATGAAAATGTCACTTTATGAGGTTTTTTAACATTAATATGCGTTCCCCCAGCCTGCCTATGGTCCCCCAGTGGCTAGAAATGTTGATAGGTGTAAACCGAGCCCTGCGTATCCTGCTCTGCCTTTGAGAAAATGAAAGCTCAGATGGGCCAATCTGGAATCTCCTCCTTATGATGTCATAAGGAGGAAGGTTACCTCCCCTTTCTCTCCTCCTCTCCTTTTCCCACAGAATTTGGCCCACCCATGAGAGAGAGACATCATGGCTTTCAAACGAGCAAAGTGGCAGTTGGTCAAGTCCACACCCCCCCCCCCTCCTCTAGTGGCTGTAATTCTGCACCAAGGCTAAATTTCGGGAAAGAGATTTCAGATACAGTATTAGGGGACCACTGAGGCCTATATAAAAGCATCCAAAGAGCAGCATGTCTTAGGACCTTTAAGGCAATACAAATAATGCTTTATGTGACCAGTTGAAAGTATTCCTCTTTCAATGTTGCAGCAGATTCAATTATGTGCAATGCTGTAATTTCCACCCCTCTCCCTCCAGTCACCCTGCCTTGGTGTCCAAGACGTAACAACAGTGTGACATTAGAAATAGGACAACTGTCTTTTTAATTTCTATGGCACAGCAATATTAAATGTCCCTTTTGCACTTTGGCAACACACTTGGGGGCTGGCATGAGGTGTGTGCTGCCAGCTGCCTGGCGGAGGGACCCCGTCGGCCTACTATCGAAGAGTTTCTGCATTGCTGTCATTCCTGCTGGGAGTAGCTGATAGCACCACTGAAAGGTAAGACAGTGTCTCTCTGTGCTTTCTGTAGACTAGCCTACTGCATTTACAGTAGGATTTGTTGGCTGGATATAATGTTGGTGCTGACAATGTCTCTGATGTTATTTATTTGCCGTCTTTGGATTGTGTGTTGTCACTGAAGCCCTGGGCACTCATTACACATCTGACAAGGTAAGAAACAAAGAAAGCTTGTTTTTCCAAGTATTATTATTATTATGACTGTCTTGATCAAAGTGTTGCATATCAAATCGGATTAGCCTCTCTTATAATAACTGGAATATTTGGACTATAACACATGCTAAAGCTTTTTTGTTTAGTGATGTCATGTTGTGGCTTTTTAAACTTGTCAATCAAGTGCTACTAAGTTTGTCATTACTCACTCTATTTGCAGATGGCAGGAGAAATCTTTACCAACTTGGATAACCTGTGTAATGTGGATTGTACTAATATCCACCCCCTGGTGTGTCACATGTGCCATGAGCAGTACCAATCCCCGTGTTTATTGGACTGCTACCATATCTTCTGTGCCCGGTGCCTGCGAGGCCGTACCAATGACAGCCGACTCAGTTGCCCCCTCTGTGGGTAAGAGATAGCACTATCGGGACCAATTTAGGCTGGGAATAGATGATCGATCTTGAAAGCAGTGGAAAACCTAAACATTTGTTCTTTTTCTCCACACAGATTGAATTATAAACTGGTGCTCTGCTCTGAAACTGCTCTATTCAAACTTACAAGGAAAAATTTGAAAAATATGGAGATGCTGAGTAATTAGCAGGCAATCTCAAACTGTTCAAATGTGATTAAGATGTTTAAATGACTGCAAAATATAATTTTGCTCCTTGAATCCTCAGGAGGGTCAAACGTTTTGTGTGAAAAGCCACATTTTCCCCACAGGCCCCAGTTTTGGCCAGCATTGCCTCAAAGGGATTTGTTCCACATAAGTTGATTAGTAGATTGGTTTGGTTCGTGCAGGAGGTTTGAGGAGAATCCCATTGGTCTCAGAGAGCATCAAGCCTCTCTGTTTTGGCTTTAGGGGTGCGGCTCAGTGACCCATTGTTGGCCTGGTCTGGGCAGGACAGACCTGAGTGGCTGGAACAGCTGCAGGGTCATCCCAGTCTCTGATTTAGTCCTTGGCCCCAGCGCTCAACGGGGTCAGCAGGTTCCTCTAAGACCAGTCACACAGCAAACACAAAGAATACTGGTATTTGGCACTGGTGCCAGCAGCTTAGGGCAATCACAAGCAGTCACATGATACCAATCCATTTCATACCAGTCACCAGTCACCTTCAGCTCTGCAGTGTTAACTTCCCCCCCCCATCAAATCACAAAGGCATGTACAGAAACAACGTTTCAAAGTGATTATAAGGGAGTCTTTTCTACTGCGTCAGATACTTAACCCAGATTTTTCAATCTTTTTTTTGTGTGGATGCAGACATTTAAATAGTGATGATGGGTTTCGTTGTCACTGCATTATTCTCACCTGCTCGTGTCATGTCATTTAGATACAGTTTCATTAATTGATTGGTTGATTCACTTTATTATCCCAGAGGGAAATTGGTTTGCAGTGTGTCCACAAAATGTGACACGCACACTAAAAAACATACACATTTAAAAGAAAATCAACGGATAATCAGAAACATAGCCCGCACACGCAGTGAACAATACTACACAGCACCACCGTGCAGCGCTTATAAAGTACATATATATTATTATGAAAAACTAATGTTGGTCACACTGAGGACTGTTGTCCTCTTAAAATAGTGTTTCTGCCTAGGCGACATGTTACATTTTATAGTTACCCAGATTTTTTCCACTTGTCGACACAATATTATGAGGTCATTGTTGCGCATTAAATATATGGCTAAACCTGAGGCGACTTCCACATTCATCTGCCTTATAGCTATTTTATATTAACCTGCGTTGAGATAGATAATGTGTACTACTCAGCTGTATCGCTGAGTCAAAGTAATACCAACAGTGCTTTTATTTACAGCACAATGCACTGAGAGATGAGGGGAAAAAACCTTGGTAATCATTGCTTTTCTATGGAATAAATAACCTTGTGGGCACAGCTGTCTGGGCTCAGGCTACAGAGGCCCGCTGCCTGGCAGATACTATTTCTATCAGCAGCAGCAGTCTGCTAACAGCTGCTCACTCTAGAACCATGTAATCTAAGAATTCACTACTCTGCTATTAGTAGAACACAATAGATCCCCGTTGCTATGAAAACTAGATAAAACATGCACAGCAGACAGGGCCAAAGGGACATTAGCATCACTGCAACTGAATTCAAATGAGGCAAACAGCATTATGGTTAAATTAAATAGGCCTGTGCAAATGTGGTGAATGCGACAGAAAACTGGCCACTGCATCTGCCAGTGTAGTCCTTTTCTACCTGAGATGAAATGGTCATGTTTGAACTATTTTGGTTAACTAGAATTGGCTTTAAATCAGGACTGGTTAAGCTTTTGTTTAATAAAAAAAAAAACATAATGACAACTATTTTTGAGTTTGTTTTTTAAGCAAAAACATTCTGTGGTTCTCACTTCTCAAATGTGAGGATTTGCTGCTTCTCTTTGTTTTAAATGCTAGTAAACAGAGTATCTTTGGGTTTTGGGATTGATGGGAGGCATAAAGAAAAAAATATGAAGATGCCACCTTGGGCTCGGGGGAAATACTACTTCAACAAAATTATGAATAAATGAACTGATAACAAAAATAATAGTGAGTCGCAGCACTAATATATATTTATACTAAGACGATCCTGTAGAAACAGTCATGTGAATCTGTAAAAAGCACCAGACTTTAATCTATCCATCATAGTACAGTATACAATCTGGCTGGGAGCTCTGGCTTCGTTCCTTGGACTAATTATGCATAAATTAAAGGTAAACTTATCAATTTACATAATTTATTTAGCCGATGTCACGCATGTCACACAGTGTGTGGTTATCCGAGAGAAAAAGCATTATTTCAATCAGAGATAACAGGGCGCCATCTTCTGGAATGTCACAAGAATGCAATAAACAATGAGTTAAATAATTTCTGTTTAATAACAGCAGTATCCATGTTTTACAAATCATGTCACTTATATGCTTGCATGGATCTTTTCACGGTGCATGTAGACAACTTAGAATTCCTGTCACTGATAAATATACTGCTGGAAACAACCATTCACCCAGCATTTAACTTCAGATGTATGAAAATGGAACAAAAATATTGAGTGACATAAGTACTCCGTGTTTTTTTTTTTTTTTTTTTTTTTTACATGACATTAACCAATCATCAGTTCATTTAGTCCTTTCAGGTGGTGCTGGTAGTTAATTTGTCCTCTTGATATCCCTCAGTCTTCATGTCATTCAGGCCGAGGTCTTCATTCTGCTCAAACGTGCGGGTGTACTTCTCGATAGTGATCTCGGGATCTGGATCCGGGGCGTACACGTTCTGCACGTAGCTGTTCCCCGCTGGGTCGTCCAGGATGATGTGGACGTCCATCTCTCCGGCCATAATCTTGTCTATCTTCTCCCCGAACTCGTTCAGCTTCTGCTGCCGAGCGGCGGTGCAACTGTCGCCGCACATGAAGGGGTTCTTGGAGATGATCAGGTCTTTGATGTCTTTCAGCAGCCCCTCCAGAGTGGTGAACTTCCCGCCTACGGCTGCCATCCCCAGCTCAAACTCCAGCTCGGGGATGACGACAGAGCATGTCTCCGACTTGAGCACGTCCCGGGTCATGTCCGACGGGTCGGTGAGGTGCAGGGTGATCTTGGTGCCCATCTCCTCCGTACCCCCACCTGATTTCACCTCGTTGGTGCGATGGCCGCAGCTGTCACAGTTGGTGGCCATGATGATGACCTCCTTGAAGTGGGGGATCTGGACCAGCTTCATGTTGGTCGCGGCCGGCGCGTTGCATTCGGGGCAGTTGGTGTTGAAGGCCAAAACCTCGTCTCTCATGGCGTCTATGTCGTTGGCAGCCGGTTCCTCCTCCTCTTCCAAGTCATCATCAGCCCTTAGCCCCAGCTGCATGTCCTGCTGTATCGTCCGCTTGAACAGGGACACGGTCAGAGCATCATCTTTTTGAGGGGCCTTTGGGTTTTCCACAAAACTGTTGCCAGATGGATCCTCAATCACCAGAGTGAATTCGTTTTCGACCTCTTTTAACTGCCTCAGCTTCTGGATGAATTCGTCTATTTTCTCAGCCACCTCAGGGTCCGTTGCTCGTCTGACAGTTTGGTCCTGCTCCAAGCCTGAAACCGCTCGGTCTAACAGGCCCTCGATGGTAGAAAGTGCCCCTTTCTGGGTGAATGGAGGGATCTCAAAATCCAGCTCAGGGATTCTGGTGGTCGCACTGTCTGATTTAACAACTTCCCTGTTCAAGTCCTGCTTTGTTTTGACTTTGAGTGTGTAACACACGCCTTGGTCCTGAATCCGGCCCGCGGACTGGATCTCCGTGTTGGACCAGTCGCAGTGAGCGCAGCTGAAAGAGCTGATGATGACTTCTTTGAAGAACGGGATTTTGGTCAAAAGCAAACGTGTCATACCGTTTTTAAAGCAGTTCATGCACAGACTCTCGATCTCAGTGGGCTGCCAGTCAGCACCATCGGCGCTTATCTCTTTGAAAAGGTTCTCACTGCCCTCACCTCTCACATTGTCCTCGGAAATAACAGACATTTTTTAGTTAGTTAGTTAGTTAGTTTCCCCTCGGTAAACTAACTGTTCGGCGCTCCCGCTTGTCGTCGACTCGTTCAGGAGTCTATTTCTTCAGGAACTTTCTAGATGACAGATCGCAACACCGCCAAGCACACGCATATATAGAGCACACGACGTTGAGTTTGTTTTACAAGTTCTTCCGCATTCTCTTCTTCTATGGTGGATGTGTCTTTGAGGTCACTGCTGCCCCCCTCAGGTATTCTGCAGTAGTACAGAAAACATGACCTGCAACTTCCGCTACAGGCAGGTCACGTGTTTACTATTTTCTTTTTAACAATTTTTGGGTCTATTTAATATATATCTTGCACTGCACCGGGGCTGCACTGTCACGTTTATTTCCCTGTTTTCTGCTTTATTCAATTGTAGCATGCATATATATATATATATATATATATATATATATATATATATATATATATATATATATATATATATATATATATATATATATATATATATATATATACATAAATATATATGTAAAAAATAAAATAAAATAAAAATAAAATGAATTAAAAAAAACAATAACAATAGAATCAACAGAAAGAGGCAGAGAAATAGACATCAAGTGGAAAAGGCAGTTTTAAACAGATGTGTTTTGAGTTATAGGCTATATGTATCTGTTTATATTGCCTTATGCTTTTGTATACCTTGTCCTAATGTCTAAATGTTTACATTTTACGAACAGGTTTAAATTGTGAATTAGAACTTGCCTTGCCTTCAGAAAAGCAGTGGATGTCTGTGGGCCCCTTTTCTTTCATATGTGGAAAATCTTCAGTAGTGAGGCCTGCTAGATTTGTCCAGATGTAGAAGAGATTTTGTCATACTTGAGTTGGCTTGTGGTTTTAGTTGAAATTGTTCAAGTGAAAATCTAATATTTCAATTCCATGGATTTTCTACTGTTACATTTTTGATTGTTACTGATAGTAGTTTCTTTTCTTTTCTTTTTTTTTAAGTTGCATGGGAAAGAGCTCAGTGTTGCTGAATTACTCAAGACCATTGTGGAATAGATAGTAAGCTTTTTTGTTTCTCAAATTTGAGATGTGTGGTTGCCTTGTGTGTTATTTTCCTGACTTGTTATTGATTTTTAACTGTTGGTTGAGGGAATGTGGACTGAAATGGGTGTTTTTTTTAATGTTTTTGCATGTGCTGCAATCTTCTTTCAATTGATTTTGAATCTCTTGACATACAGAGGATAAAATATGATCCATTCATGCAATAACTTAAAGCTCCCCCATACACGTTTTGAGACACATACAAATACTAGATTTGAATAATAATCTACAAAAAAGTTCAGTTACCTTGCTCACTATTCTTAAAACACACATCTTCTCATGTCTCCCTATTGAGAAAAATATGTTCTATGAATGTGTAAATATTGTTCATTTCAAAAGTTCAACTACTTAAGTGTTAAGGAGGTTTCAAGTTTTCACATCAAACTTTTGCTCTCAAAGTTGCTTATCGAACCACGATTGGTTTCCAAACTACTTGTGATGACACAAAATCCTGTCTACGTCTATGTTTTAAACTCAGGTTTAAGGTGAGCACAAAGAAACCTTCTTCCTTCAGCAGATTAATGTGAAAACAGCCTTTTAGTGTCAAAATCTGCACATACATCATTCTGCACAGTGACAGACAACCACTCAAAAAACAGAAGTACAATAGCTAGTCACTGTTCTTCTTGTTACTTCACTTTCATTCTTAGTTTTTATCAGATCGATTCATTTAAATTATTTCTGGAATACATCAACGTGAAAAATAAAACAGATACTTGTTGCCAGTATAACTATTTTGATGATAAATGTCATACTTTTCTGTCTTGGCCACAGTTATCCATCCATAGTAAAAGGGAACAGCTCCCTCCCACCAGAGGACCGTCTGCTGAAGTTCCTGGTCGACAACAATGCGGACGCTGAGGAGACAGTGCAGTGTGCCAACTGTGACCAGGAAAGTAACACAAAGGTATGAATTAACAGACAGAGCCACATCAATATTCATAGTTATTAAGGTAAAGGTCACCCAAAAGTTGGGCCTGCATTTTAAAACACAACTATTCTCTGTGCAGCTGTAGTGACATGACAAGTGAACACAGACATTAGAAATAAATGTACACTTATGTTCCATGAAAGCTTAGCCAGGAGGTGTTAGTAACTCACAATAACACAGGATGAGGGGGAAAAAAGTGGACTTCAAGTCCCATAAATCCTGTAAACATCCAGACATAAAGACATCCGGTCTGCAGGGAGCACATGAGTCCTGGATTGCTTTATGTCTGAAGATATTAAGGAGAAACAACAGTTTAAACAGTGATGGATCCAGCTTTTCATGGACAGACGCTCCTTCATTACTGTAAGGGACAGTTTGTGTTTGACTTTTAATCTTTTTCACTTAAAGGTGCTCTAAGCGATGTCACGCATTTTTTAGGCTATGACATTTTTTGTCACATACAGCAAACATCTCCTCACTATCCCCTAGCTGCCTGTTCCCTGAACACACTGTAAACGCGGTCTCTGTCTAGCCCAGTCTCCACAAACGGCAACAAAAATCAAACCGTGCCAACCTGCACCACCAAACATAACAAACAGTGTTCCAGCCAAGTGACGTCACCCAACATCGCTTAGAGCACCTTTAAGTCTGTGAAGTGTACGTTACTGACACCAGAACCTTCGCCAACCAATTTTGTAAATGACAAAAAGCCACTGTGTCAAATATATTGTGATTATATCATATTTCAAACTATTTTGACAGCAAGTTTTTGTTTGTAAAGAATTGAGACAATCGACAATTGGTGCCGTTATTTTTTTTTGTCTCCGGTTCAAATCCTGTGCTGCCACAATGTCTTTTTTGATACAACCACTCGGGGAGCGCCAAAGTCAGAGTATTTAGAATTGCACACATAGTAGCTTTGAGATTTATAGTATTTTCAAATATTGCCTTGTGTAGCTTTAAACAATATAAGCATCGCTACACTTTGCCTTTCAGTTGCTTTTTTTCTTCTTCTTATGTTTCCGTACAGGACGCAGGGGTGATGTACTACTGTAACACTTGTAGCCAGCCACTTTGCAACGCCTGCAGGGAGTTGACTCACAAGGCCAGAATGTTTTCCCACCATGAGATTGTATCCCTGGCCAAACGCACCAGAGCCAAACACAGGAAGTGCTGTGAGTACCACCTATAATTTACTCCAGAAGAATAACAAGGCCAACAAGGCTCTACTTAGTTTTAAAAAGTAGTATGAAAGGCATGATGTTAATACTGTGTAAGTGGTTGACTTTTGTCAGCCAACCTTTGTTTGTATGTTGAAACCTCTTGTATCTATATTTTGCTAGTCTCACATTGCCAGACCTTCCTCCACAGCGCTGCAGAGGAGGGTCTGGCTAGTCCACACACAGCATTCCGGGATGGAAGAAAACCTGCTCTGGTTTATTGCCATTTCTTTGAACCAATCACAATTGTCTTGAGCGGTGCTAAGCGCCAGGCGGAGCCACGGTGCCGCTGCTAAATAGCCTCAGGAAGGAACTTGTTTTGGTGGAACATGTGTACGTTCAAAAGTTGTTTTAGTCGTGCAACAGAAAACTCAGATTGGACAGATAGTCTAGCTAGCTGTCTGGATTTACCCTGCAGAGATCTGAGGAGCAGTTAACCATAGTCCTCAGAAATCCACCGGAATTTAGAATGCCCAAACAAAGAAAGTAACTGAAGGTAACGGGCATCTGGCCGAATTTCCAGCAGCACCTGAACAATCCCAGAAACGAAACGTCGTCAATATAGATTAGCATTTTTGCAAACCTGCTCATTGGAAAAACAGAACACTTTAAACTCTGGCGGTCCTGTAGCCTGGAAATCCAGACCCAAATCCGAAAGATTAAGGGTCTGGCATTAAGTAATGAAAATGGCCCAATTCGAGGGGCGGTACCAAACATGCATTTGAAAATCTCACTGCACGCAATGGGATAACACTACGACCAATCACAACAATACACAGGGTGACGTATCAGAGCCCCATACGCTTAGCCACCAGCGGAGTTAACTGGTAGATTAAACTTTTGTCATCTGTTTAGCTCGCCTCTGGCCCGCCTATTTCAGATGCACCGATGTGATTGGTGCAGCTCGGCTACAAGGGCATAGTTAATGAGCATCATTACTGAATGCCAGAGTGACTCGCTGAGCAAATACTAATTGCGCTCTTGCGAGAACTCTGGATTTCCAGGGTAGGGTTCCTGTGGGCTGAGTTTAAAAGGCATCTGTGTCTCCACAGCTCTCCACGATGAGCCCTACATCCTGTTCTCAACAGAGAATCAGTCCATGCTTTGCATCAAGTGCTTCAGAGACATGCAGGTGTAAGTCAATCCAAATGTATGAGTGACATAAGTTCTTCTCTTCTCTTCTCTTCTCTTCTCTTCTCTTCTCTTCTCTTCTCTTCTCTTCTCTTCTCTTCTCTTCCCTCCGTCTCTCTTCTCCACATTAAATCAGGTGTGTTGTCTGTTTATCACAGGGAGAGTCGGACTCACTGCATTGATATTGAAACAGCTTACATGCAGGGCTGTGAGATGTTGGACCAGGCTGTGCTGGTGAGAGAGTCGTGTCTGTTTATCTACACATTTGGCATTATGAATAATTCAAGCACCCAGCAGCGGTGATGATAGTGTGAGATGTTGTGCAGGTGTACTCAGAATGTGTGTAGGCCATTGCAATGTAATTTGAATATATAAACAAACATATAAATCAGGAGTATTTTACAGCAATATGCAATATTTTGAGCATTGCTGAATTAAGCTGGGTCAAATACATACAATACAATACAATAATATGTTAGATTTGCACCATTTGATATGGTTATTTATGTATATAATATTTACATATATCCTTTTTATCCTTTTTCATATTATATTATATATAATAAGTGTGAAAAAGGCAGTATTAAAAAATACAATCGCTATTGTTATAAGCTTAAGAGGCAAAATAGCCTCAATGCTTGCGTGTTTCAGCTTGGAAGTGGTGATAAAGGCTCTGATGACATGTGTGGCATCGCAGTAACCTACATGGCTGTTCACTGACAGCACACCTCCTCCATCTGTAGGTGGTGAAGGAGCTGCAGACTTCGGCTCAAGAGGCGATCCTTCAGCTGCGAGCAATGATAGGAGAAGTGTGTCTCAATGTGGAGGAAGAAGAGAGTGCAATCTGTACTCTGTTCAACAGCTTGCAGGTTATATAATGATCCTGGTGTGATACATTTTATCAGCTCACTCATGAAAAGAGGAACTTCTGCACGCTGCCTTGAAACCGCCTGTCTCTTTATTTAAATGGACAATATTTTTTTTCTCATTCGGATCTTTTCCCAGTCGGTGTTTAAAATACATTTACAGTGTGTGTATGTCTGTATGTAATCATTTGTCCCTCATCAATCTACGCAGTATATTATTTTCAAATGTATCAAAAAGAAAAAAAACTGACAACTATTCAAACCCTTTACTTTGAAGCTTGAACTTTGACTCAGGTGCCTCCCATTTGTCTTGATCATCTTTGAGATGTTTCTACACCTTGATTGGTGTTTGGTGTTTTAAGCCCCCAACTTCGTCTTCCAGGCAGCGCTGCATGGAAGTCACTAGGGTTAGGTTTAAAGTTAGTGTTAAGGTTAGGGTTAGGTGCCTTTAAGTCGACGGTCGCAGCGCTGCCTTGATTGGATCAGAGCAAAAATCCTAAGCCATGAGGTCCAAGGATCAAAATGTTGTCCATTTCAGTGTGGTTGGGAGTCAGCGTGCATGCATCACTCTTTAAAAATAAATGCTGATTTCCAATAACCTTGCATCTAAATGGGATGTATGGGCAGTATCACTACACTCCTTCTAATGTCTTTAAATGTTTCACCCTAACCATTACAAGAATTAACATCGTTTCGTCGAGCAGCAAAATCCATTTTGTATAACTGCCTCTTTGTTTACTACATCAGGTTTGTTTATAAAGAGTACTTTAAAATGTCAGTTACAGAAAACTCGACCAAAGCAACTGTCACATACATCTTTCTGAAAAACATCCAGTCCTGAAATCCAAAGTCAAAGTGAAAAATAAGACTTAAATCCTCTTTTGACCTCAGTCTGAAGTGCAGTAAGTGGCTCTATCTGGGTCCATTAACACTGCACGGCCACTGGAGGTCTCTGTTAACCTATTTGTGAGAAAAGAGTGTATTTTCTTTGCACAACTAACATTCAAAGAGTACCGACACCCCACTGTAGATTTTACACCTATTTCTTTCCCATAATCTTGAAAATTCAATAGGTATTGTCAGAGCAGTGTAAGGAATAAATGGTCTGTTTCCTCTGTTCTCATCTGACAGGAAAAACTAGCAGAAAGGAAGAAGATTCTACTAAAAGCAGCTCAGAGGTAAGAGGAAACATATAAAGATTTACAGTTCCTATATGAAAATGCTCTTTTGTTGCCTCAAAGCTTGTGTCACAATATTTACTTTGAATTGAATGCTATTAGCCTGCTGTCACCGGGGTCATTTGATAGTTTTTCTATTGTGTCATTCTGCATTGTACTCTGGGTGATGAATAGCAGCACCCTGTTTGCTCTGGAATAATCTCTCTCCTCACCAAACACATTTTCTTGGGTGATTTTCATTTCAACTAAGTATGGTACCGAATTAAAACCACCTCAGTAGGATTACAGATTTAAAGCCAGTGGTAGCAGCTTGTGCCTGGATCCAATCAATGCAAATGCAGCCTGTAAATACTGTAAAGTATTGGTACATAAATACACAGTCTGTGAATTATAGACTTTCTCAAGGCCATATTATCAACAACAGCAACTGTTGCAGCAAAACCTGGATGAGATTTCCTCCGCTTTAAAGGGATAGTTCTTTTTTGAAGTGGGGTTGACGGTTGTATGATCGCAGAACACAGGAGTTGCTGGTCTACAGCTGCCTTGATCTGTTAGTTAGTTAGTGTTACTGTGTGACTTTGTTGTTATAAAGGGTTAGTTCACATTCACCAAAGTCACACAACGACACAAACAAACTATCCGATCGAGGCAGCGGTAGGCTAGCTACTCCTGGGTTCTGCGAGGTTAAAGTGCATTTTTTGTCAAATGAGTCTGGTGGCTTAGAAGAGAGCAGATGGCTATAACGGCTTTAGGAAAGGGTTCTCTGACGGCAAGGTAACGCTGTAAAAATATTGTGAACATAGCATACATTTAAACTGAGGTGGCTAAAATGCGTTTAGCTGCTGCCCTCGTACACAGCAGTACATAGCTTAGCTTCTGTGTTGGTACTCCTGTCTGCTTCTCCAAACTGGGGACGTGCCGACCACCATGTACTGTAGTTAATACACTGACTATCGATAAGTACCTCATACAACCCAATTTCAAAACATCCGAACTATCCCATTAAATAAAAACAGAGCACCTTTAACATCTGAACTACTGAGAAATGAGCAACAATGTTGCAGCACCCGTCAATGTGGTGTTGAGCCTTTTTTAACACAGTATATTGTTCTGAGAAAAGGATCATAACTTTTTTATTTTTCATTTGTGGCAGCCTACCACAATCTTACTTACTTTGCAGCTGCTTGTGTATGCAGAAACAAGACTGTAAAGTGAAACAAATTATTATTATTATTATTATAATGAATTCCCAAAAACAGGATAATGACTGCCTCCCAAACCATTCATTAAGCATTAAGTAAGTATCCAAACACTAAAATAAATGGTACAAATAAATAAAGTTTGATTTAATGTCATCCAAGGTTTGCGACCAATTAGTCTCTAAAATCAAAGTATGGCACATCAGTCAAATCTTGTGTGAGATTAATGACTAGCCTAATAACACATAGTGTATAAACAGACGTAAAGTGTATTTTATCTGTGTCTCAATGCTTTGTGAATCTGCCAACTCCCATTTCCAAATTGCAAATGGAAAAATCTGAATGAGAACCATTTCTGAGCACTTTTATTTTTCAGTGTGTGCTCCAATGTATGTGTGATTGAGAACAATTTTGTGCATGTGAGTGAGTGAGTGTATCGAGTTGCACTCTGTGGGGATCTTTAATGAGATTTTTTCTGTCCTCCATCTCTCTCCCTCTCCATTGCCTGGAAGCCATCCAGTGGCTGGGTTCCCGGAAGGGTGTTAAAGGCTATTTATGTCAGGCTTTGTGTGTCCGGCCCTGCGTCTGTGCATGTGTGTGTTTGTTACAGAGAAGACAGAAAGATTAGCTTCTGGAAATATGGACTATGTTGTTTGTGGTTGCACCTCCTGAGCTGAATCCTCTGAGTATTTCGGCAGCCACAGATGTGAAGGTGTAGCGTTACATGTTTGTATGTGTTGTGTGGTGTGTGTGTGTGTGTGTTTGCAGTCAACACGAGGAGAAGGAGAAAGCACTAAAGAAGCAGCTCTCACACCTTACTGCCCTCCTACCAACCCTCCAGGTAGAGTGAGATAAATCACACGATGCATCTAAAAGGGTTGTGGGATGATTAATGGAGTTGGAAAGAAGATAAAAAAAACTATGTTCTGATACACACATTTGTGTTCAGCTTTTGGACTTTTTCTTTTAACATTTTTGTTAAATATCCATAATATTCTGAGCTTTGGTGTCCTTGATTGAAACCATTTGAGAAGTTTATAGGGGAAATCACTCTCTAATTGAAACTGCTAACAACTCAGCAGGCTGTTCTCATGAACCATTCGCACCTATAGCTACCAAAATGAATGCACTTTAAATCATATGTATTACATCTATGTATTACTGTATGCAGCACATTGATTGCTGGTGTATAAGATTGCTCAGGTGGGTCATAAAACACAGGGCTTTTAAACGGGGGAGAAGAGTTTATGTCCCGGGGAGAACACAAGACTTTCACCCAGGAAACACATCTTTGTTTTCTGGGAGTTCAATTCTTATATTAACTAGTCCTTTTTGTGCCTAAACCTAACTGTTGCTGCCGCATAACGGCTGCCTTTTGTCGGCTATACTCAACTGCAACGGCCTCTGAAATGACTGGCACCTCTAGACTACATTTAACTGTAAAGAACACTAAACTTAACTTTCATGTGACAGGATATCATACGAATTGTTGTGCATAACTTTTCGTACAATATCATACGTGCCGATTTATGAGTGTGTGTTGCTCATAGACATCTAAAACATGACAAGGAGCCCAAACTAGACACTGTTTGTAGTTTTTAGGAGTCACAAGTCAAAAATGCTGCTTCAAAGGGGCTATACTCAACATTAAGAACATAGCAATAAACAAATATTTTCTATGTAAAGATATGGTGGAGTAATGGCGTCCTGAGAAGAGAATAAAGTCACACTCTCTCTGTGTGTTCTAATCCCAGATTCTCTGTTCTTTGTTTTGATAGCCCGTCTGGTGTCATGTGCATGTTAGTGCATGTGGCTGTGAAAAAACGTAGGTATTTCACATATTGGGGAACGGCGAGGGGTCCATAGAATGGGCTATGGAAATGATGTGTGCCGTTAGTTTTGGGATGAATTCAATACCATTTCATCTCAATTTCCGTCTGTTGGTGTCTCATATATTCCGCAGCTTGTCTGAACTCTAACCTTTAATCTGTGATGTGTTTAGGTGCACCTCGTCACCTGTTCGGCCTTCCTTAGCTCAGCCAACAAGTTTGAGTTTTTGGACATGGGCTACGTGAGTACAGCCACAGCAACTATGAACTATGTTTTATTATTATTGCATTTCATGAAAATTTGATCAAGTATGAATAAAGAGTTGCAGTGCTGCAATACAAGACACAGGTGGGTAAGAAAGAGTAGTGGGGGATGGGAAAGTGAATGCATAACTCAAAAAGTAAAAAAAAAGAGTATATAAATATATAAAAAGGAATAAATAATGGAAATTTAAAAAGATGATTCACTGCCTATATGTGATATGTAACTATGGACAACACATCAGCATTTCCAAGGCCACCCTGTCTATTGTACATGCATTGCAAAGAGCTTACAGTTTATTCAGAGAACATTTTCTTGGCAAGAGACAAGTTACAGTATTAGCTGGACTGAATTGGTCTTTAAATGGATGCTGTCCATAATGTCTCAGGTCACTGAATCCCAACTGGATGTTCTTGCTTACACAGCAACTCATGGAGAGGCTGAAGAGGATTGTGAAGCTCCCTCATCGACTGAGACCGGTGCAGAGCAGCAAAGTGAGTAGGAACAGCCTTCATGCAGGGCAGGAAAAGGTTGCATTCAGAATGTGATCTACTGCAGTGTTTTGATGAGTTGTTTCACTTGTTCCCAATTCAGTTTCACCTCTTTCTCCTCTGTGGCCCTGATGCCCAGATCCCATTATTCTTATAAGAAAGTTGGGTTCAGTGCCTTCTAATGGAAGCTTTAGTCATTTGTTCATTTATTCATCAGGGACAAGACACATTAGTTAAAGGTCCCATATAATGCTCATTTTCAGGTTCATACTTGTATTTTGGGTTTCTACTAAAACATGTTTACATGCTTTAATGTTCAAAACACACATTATTTTTCTCATACCATGTGTCTGAATATATATGTATTCGTCTGAAACGCTGCATTTTAGCGCCTGTCTCTTTAAGCCCCTCTCCAAAAAAAGCCCAGTCTGCTCTGATTGGTCAGTGTTTCCGGGTCTTCCACATCTGTGCCCTCGGAGTCTCTGCACCATCATTGCAGCCAGGGTATAACTGTAACGGCACTTTCTACCTATATATAGTGACATCACAACCGTACAGAAGTCCTGACGGCTAATTTAAAGGCACAGTTTTCAGAATACGGGCTGTTCTGAATACTTTGACTCTGAGTATTTAAATAGCACGTGCCAGATTTAGCCAAAAGGCTAATTTTAATCGGCGGTAAAGCAGTAAATCATAGAACATACACATACAAGTACATATAACAATCAGGCGTTGCAACGCCAGTTCTCCTATTCTTTTGAATGTGGGTAGAGTGTTTAGGCTGCGGCAGTGGGGACCGCAGTCGATGCTGGGGGAAAAAAACTGAAAACAGTGGCCTGCAGCGGAAAGTTGAAACAGACTCAGTTTTTGGAGAAACGCAAGCCGGCCGATTATGTAATCAACCAGCGATCGGACAAAACACAATGGAGTGGGGAACACAATAAAGACACAAATGTGCCATTGAAGTGACACTCCCACACCACCGCACAAACCAGCGCTAATCGCCGCAACGGCTGATTTGGTGTGAATGCAGCCTTATGTGTTTCTTTCTCTCTCTTGTTCTTTTTTTCTATTTTTCATATAAACATTAAAGGATAATATGGCAGAAATGTTTGCACATACTTGAAACTCTTTTTGAATTACTACTGGACAATGTGACTTTATCTCTGTCTTCCATTAGATCAACACGGACTACAGAAGTGAGTTTGCTCGCTGTCTGGAGCCCTTACTGCTGCTGGGTCAGCGCTGCCCTTCTTCTGTTGCCGGATCTCTAAGTGTTACAGCAAGGTGATATAATTTACCTACTGCCAAATATCACTGGAATGTAATCACCAAATGATCCAACGTTTGGATTCTTCCAAGTCTGGGCAGGAAATTTCACACTTGTAAAGAATCCAAACTCAAAATCCCCAAATGGTTTGCAAGTACAGATGGTAGACAGTGATGACTGCAGTGAGAGGAAAGGAGGCGCCATGCTGAGTCCCACTATGGCAATTATGGCAGTTATTCTTATATCTGTAAGCTCTCTACACTGATATGTTTACGTAACTCACCTTGTTCCATGGGGGCTGGGAAGGAGGCAGTCAATCTTGTTTTTAGGAAGCTCTGGTTTTTGCTGAGGCCAGGCCACAAACAAAGCCGATAGCATGGTAATGTGGAAGAATGAGTGTGGTGCTACATTGTCACAGTTCCTGGATGGAGAGGTTTTCATTTGGATGTTTTGTTTTACTTAGAAGAAAGTGTTACGTTTTAGTAACTGAAGGAACCCCAAATCTGAAAATGCCATATAGTATTTTAACTTCATAGATTATTTTGAGAAGTACATCAAATCATCAGTGAACAACCTTTATTAAAACAAATTTAAACCATCATCACTACCACTCAGAACAAAGACTTGTCCTTTCTCCTGCGCTTCACGTCTTTTCACGTCACGTACCCACACTCCCCTAACCGATTTTATTTCCACATCAATGTCCCCCAACTGTTCACAGGTCTTTAAGCCCACCCACTAATGCCAACATACTGACAACTCTCTTTTCCAACTTGCTTAGCGCCCTGCCAGTGCAAGATGCAAAGTGGGCAGGGTTTGGTGGCCAGCCGGCTGGCACTATTTTTATCGTAATTTCACAGAACTCTCCAGGATTCATCTGGAAGTTGGCATGCATTAGCGGTCGGGCCACTTTGTTCCTGGCCGCTGATGTCACAGCTTTAGCACGGGCAAAGGCTTTAATTTGCGTCAGTGATGGAAGGACAGAGACGGGATGTGCAGAGGATGACATGTGTATGGCAGAGAGAGAGAGAGGGATACATGTTTTAGACAGATCCTCTGTTGCATCAACACTGGGCAACAAGGAAGGATTAAGAACCTACCAGACCCCAGGTAAATGTATATGTATTTTATTATTTTTTCAAGTCATTGCAGTGTTGCAAGTGGAGTGTTCTGAGTATGTGACATGTGCCTTAACTTGCAGTGTGAACCCCCCCATACATTGAGCTTTTATAGTTGAGTGTATTCAATATTTTTGGTGATTGCAGTTCAAGAAAATGTGTTTTTTACAGACTGAATTGTCAGTATAGGGTCAGAGTTCTTCCATAGCTTTCTACTCTTTTCAGTGAATGTGTGATAATGCCATTGACACCATCGTTGCACAAAGTGGTCGACTTCACAATTTTTCAAGTCCACATGCTTCAGTTCACAGACAGAGGAGGAAATGAGCGTTTCCTCACCGTATGGTTGTTCAGAAAGCTGCCCACATGGTGTAGACTGTTATATGCGACTGAATGCGTTGTTGTGTCTGATATATCTTCAATTGCTGTCTGAAAGCTCTTACCTCCGCTTGGGAGCTACTAATGTACAATTGCAAACCGGGCAGGGATTGGTGGACGGCCAGCTGGCTGGCCCCATTTGTATTATAATTTCACAGAACAGAAGTGAAGTTGTACAGCCATGTTCTTTAATGCAACTGTTGCTGATGTTGCTTTAGTACTGGCAATGTCTTTAATTGGCTGTGTTGGGACACAGCATGAATGCTCAGAGGACAACATTCATATGGCAAAGTGAGAGGATGTATTTACACCTAGGCTATTGTAGAATGGCTTCAGGGCAGTTTTGCTTTGCTAGGCATGAAGCCAGTGAGATGGTCCCAGTTAAATGTTCATCTAGTTTTTGGCTATGTGCTGTGCATTCATACTTTCACACTCCTGGTGATGATGAAGAGATGTATGTGTTTTGGGTGACAGCAAGTTATTGATATACAGAAACATGACACACACACACACACACACACACACACACACACACACACACATATATATATATATATATATATATATATATATATATATATATATATATATATATATATATATATATATATATATATATATATGAATATATACACTACCGGTCAAAAGTTTGAGGTCACTTAGAAATGTCCATTCGACTCCATTCCAGACAGAATACCAGCTGAGATCAGTTGCATTGTTTTTTTAATCAGGGCAGCAGTTTTCAGATGACATTATGTGCTTACATAACTGCAAAAGGGTTCTCGACTGTTGTAGAAAGAAGTGGCTGAAGAAACGCTTGAAATTCCATGCTTTTTGGTCTAAACGTCATACCCAAATTAAAAGTGATACAGCTCCCATATACTCTGACACTCTGGGGTGTGCCTGACATATTTGGAAAGGTAACAATCAAGTTTTTGTTCCAAGTGTCAGGGTGATTCTAGGCCTTACTGACACAGAGTTACAGAGGCTAGAATGGAGGTTTTTTATTTCCGTCCAAGTCATACATCTGTAAAATGATTAGACTACACTGCTGTAAACACATCTGACAGGTGACAGACAACACAGGGCATTAGCCTCATGTCTCAGCTTACTACAGAAAAAAATCCAGAAGCCAAAAGACTCAAAAATGGATTTTATATGATTTTTTTTCTACAGATATATCTGTGCGTTTTTTGCGTTTTTTTTGCGCTTTGACCAACATATTCCATACAAAAAAAGAAACTTGAGAGAATTTAGAAATACATGTCAAGCAACTCAAAAGCAATAAGTGAAATGTTTTATTTCAAAATAACGTGAGGAAACTGAGGAAGTTACATCACAATAAAAAACTAAATTGAATGATTGAGAAAGTAAAGCAGAAAATATGTATTTTTAGCTAAGGTAGTATGTAGAAAATGTACACAAAGTTGTATATAAATCTTAATAGAATACAAAGTAAAAAAGTAGTGACCACTGTAGGTTATAATAATGAAAATTGTGGAGAACGGGTGTTGTACACAATTCCCAACTGATTGCAATGATGGCGAGCTCTGCTAACCAGTAACTGGTAAAAACTAAAAATAGATTTAAAATTCTAAGACTATGTACATGAATATGTATACGTCAGTAGTCAGAACAGAGCTGACTGTAAGTTTCCTACAATAGAATGTTATGGACAAATTACAGAGTTCAGTTTATTTAATATTAGGCTTTAACCCTCCTGTGGTATAAGAGACGGGTTTAGCTAGACGTAATGTTTTGTTGATGAAGAATAATGTCATCATGTACAGTTATGAACAGCGGTGGAAGAAGTATTGAGATCATTTACTTAAGTAAAAGTAGGTACTAATACCACACTGTGAAAATACTTTGTTACGTGTTAAGTAAAAGTCCTGCATTGAAAATGTTACTTAAGGAAAAGTAGCCAAAGTAATTGTCTTCAGGAAAATGTATTTAAACTATTAAAAGTAAAAGTCATCATTGTAGACAAATCCTCACATTTTAGGAACTGGAAACGATGCAAACAGTTCTGTCAATCAACTAAGTGTTTAATGGTCTAATCATTACAGCTGTGCCTGTAGGCCTGTATATTGTTGGGTAGTTTAATTTATAATAAAACATAGTATTTTATAAACTACATGTGTTTTGTGTGCAAAAATCTTAATTTGTAAAATAATAAGTAACTAAAGCTGTCAGATGAATGTAGTGGGGTAAAAAAGTACAATATTTCTCTCTGAAATGGAGTAGAAGTAGAAAGTGGCATGAAAAGAAAAGACTTACGTAAAGTACTGTACAAGTACCTCAAATGTGTACTTAAGTACAGTACTGAGTAAATGTACTTAGTTACATTCCACCACTGGTTATGAATAACAGAAAAAACACATTGACGATTATTTTCCCCTCCCCTCAGGCACCAGTCCCCCCTCTCCGTGTCCTGCCGCTCCCCGTCTCTCAGTGAGATGCCCCTGGGCTCGGTGTGCGGGCGAAGGCCCACCTGTCACCGCAACATCTGCACCAAGGTGCTCCTGGCTGAGGGGAAGGAAACACCCTTCACCGAGCACTGCCGCAACTATGAGAACACCTACAGGGTAAGAGCTGTGTGTGTGGTGACATTTCTGACAATTACCCAGTCCCTCCAGAAAAATGTGATTATGCAATTGCATAATTCAATGCATAATCAGCCAAAGTCCACATATTTATACAGGGGCTGCATTTTTTCAAATACTGCGCACTTTTGCCGCATAAATTGCTGATTTCCGCGCAAAATATGCAGGGCTTGCCTGATTTCATAATTCCCCCATTTTCGTTGCAAAAACGTTACATATATCTTTGCAGAAAGTTGAAAAATGTTGCGTTTACTTCACACAAGAGAAGCCATTTTCCCCTGTTGCCATGGGAACATTATGAAGTGACGTAATTACGCGACGTGAACATCATCGAACAGCTGCAAACCCCGCGATGAAGCCATGATGAAACCGCAATTTTTGCAAGTTCCCGCAATTGCATCGCATAAAATTGCATAAATATTCCACATATTCCATCGCATTTTTTAAGAAAAGGTGTTGCATAATCAAGGATTTTTGCCCGCAACAATCACAAAAAAACTCATTTTTCTGGAAGGACTGATTAACTGATGCTTTTAGCCAGAACAACTTTTGAACAAGACTTAAAAGAGTCTACGGCCATGCTAGCAGCTCTGTGAGGCTGTAGGCACAGCGGGGCTTTGAGCTAAATGCTAACATGCTCCCAATGCCAACATGCTGATGTTAAATTACCATGTCCACTGTCTTATTTTTAGCACATTGCTAACATTTGCTAATTAGCACTGAAAAGAAGGCTGAAAACAAGAGGCTTAGTTTTGCGAGAATTTCGTCATAAATCAAAGTATTGGACCAATTACAATTTTAACTTGATGATAGCGCTTGGTGAGAAGTTCACAGATCATCAAAGTTATGCTATGGGGAACATGAATGTTTGTACCAAATTCCATGGCAATTGTAGAAAGTGAATTACACTTGAATGCCAAAATTGTGAAGAACATTACTAGGGGGGTCATCATCTAATAATAAAATTATAAATAATTAACATTATTTATACACTGTAAACCCAGATTTAGCTGTAATTAAACTTTTTAGTGAACATGAAACTTATTGTTTCATGTTTTGTTAAAAATCATATTGATTACTAAATCACATTAGTTGTTTGTAATAATCATCTTAAGTATGCAATGTGCAGATCATATTAAGCAGAGAATGTTAAAGGGGCGCTATGCAGTTTTGGCCATTTCTTCGCTGTTTTCTCGCTTTTTGCTCACAGGTTTCTCTATAGAGCTCCCCCCACAGCTTCGGAATAGATATTTGGCAACACTATGTAAAAACTTGCTCGGTCAGTCTGCCATTTCCTCTTTTTCTGTTCCTCCGACAATGCTTTCCTAGCTTTCTGCTTCTATTTTGCCGGCTCAGCCATGATGATAGTGTGGGAAACTCCATCGCTAGGCAGTTCCTGGATGGGGGCATGTATGTGTGCAGTGCCAATTTGTTACATTGCGAGACCTGATATCACGCAATACTTCCTGACACTGAGGCCAGCGGCTTGCCGGCCAAAAGTTGCAAGGGTGGTGTTTCTGCTCACAGGCGCCAGGGGGAAGTGAGACGACCACCATTCAACCCGAAAAAAAGTCATATAACCATTCCAATGACTCCAAAGCTGTTCAGTTAAGGTAAATTAAGCTAAAAAAAAAACCTGTATAGTTCCCCTTTAAGTTACTGTATGGGAGGGACGGGGTCATTGGAACGGTTCTGCACTGAAGCGATGCAAAAGCTCATGGGGAAAAAGAATATATGTTCTGAACAGTTTCTGTCCTAGTTAAAGTGTGTTTTAAAAATGTTCTGTTACAGTTTTAGGATTGCATTTATGTTATGTGGGTTTTAGTTTTGTATAATTGATTTAGTATTCATGTTCATCTACATTTGTTGTTGCACCATGACCGGGACTGATGGGCGTCTAACATCTACCATCCACGCAACTAACTTTATGCACTCATAGCAAAATCTGTGAGGCGTGAATGCATGCGTGCATGCGTTCGGACTAAAAAAAGGTAGTACATGATCTTGGTAAGCAATTTGACAACATTGTAGTAAATATCTTCAGTGCATCAAAAAGCGTGCTTGTTAAGATACCGGCAGACAAGAGAATACAGCACAAATTAGTGCACATTAGTACCACAATGAAGTATTTGAACCTCATAATTAAATACAAAATCAGGGAAAAACTGCAAAAAGGTCCACTTGATGAAAAAAATAACCCCTCCCCCCCCTTCCACTAGGCTGACTAGGGCCTGTACACCTATCTTGAGTGTCATGTCTGATGTGCTGTACAGTATGTCTCTGTGTTTATAGACTCTCCAGACAGAGATTCAGAATCTGAAGGACCAGGTCCAGGAGCTGCACCGAGATCTGACCAAGCACCACTCCATCATCAACACAGATCAAATGAGAGAGATCATGGACAGATCGCTGCACATCGACAGCCAGATAGCTTCCCAGCACGCCACCGTGGAAACTATGAGAGTCATGTTTGAAGAGGTGCGTCGAGTGATACCTGGATGATGACAGGCACTTCTGACAAACAAGTTCCTCTATTTGTCCTCAGTCAGTACCTCTAGCTGCATGCTAACAAGCCAGCTCTCACCCATTGTTATAAATGGTGATGGCTAGGAATGCAAAACAGAGGGCAAAGAAAAGATGCAAATGTCAAGGTGTCCCATGAGTTGCATTACTGCAGTGCATGTGATACGTTATTTCATGAGAATCAACTTAACCACATTCTCCTCACAGATCTGGGATGAGACTTTCCAGAGGGTCACTAATGAGCAGGATATCTATGAAGGTTTGTCTTCAAGAATTGAAATGTATCACTCAGATGTTTATCTCTTTCACGTTTTGTATTGTGATGCCCTTGTTTTAATGTCGTTTGCTACTGATTTCAGCCCAGCTTCATGACCTGATGCAGCTGAAGCAGGAGAACTCTTACCTAACCACGATCACCAGACAGATCAGCCCGTACATCCTGTCCATTGCCAAAGTCAAAGAGAGACTCGAGCCCAGGTGTTGTATTCCGAGGATATATTGTCCATCTGCCGCCATATTGGGTGACAGATGATAGTGATTGGAGGGGTAATGGAAGCTCTTGTTGCCTCCAAAGTAGCTTTGATATGAAGTACCACTCCGTGAAGCGTGGTAGTGTATGTATAGTATTGGTATGGATAAAGACAATGACAGCAACAAAACAATGTTGTATGTCGTGTAAACAAAAGTCAATGCATCCTTTTCCCACTTTTAAAGCTGTTTGGTTTTCCTTTAAAAATGGCATCCGTTAAAGTGGAGTTAAACATGAAAGCCGCAGTGGGTAGAATGCAAAAAAAAAAACACCAGAATTTGAAGGAGAGTGAGACCTCTTCCTGCAGCTCTCCCTCTCCCTCTCCCTCTCCCTCTCCCTCTCCCTTGTGTCGCAGCCAATAGGAACGCTCGCTCTCTCTTTGAACTGAACTAAAGTGAATTAAACTTGAACTGAATTGACCAAAGTCTCCCGTTACGGGCTAGATTTACTAAAGCCTGAAAACACAGCAAAGAGGAGGTGCAGAAATTCTTTTCTCTTAGACCACTGAAATAACAATATGGTGAAAGATTATGGAATGACGCCAGAAATAAAGTGGCTACCACAGCTTTAAAGGATAAGGCTTAGTAAATGAATGTATTGTCAACAAATCCCATGAACAGACCACAAGCAATGGTGAATTATTTATTGTAACAAGTATTCTCTGTGTAGCTTATTTATCTGTGTCATAGAGCTATTATTATAAAACTATCAAAAAAATATCAGTGAGCCCCATTGTTGCACTGGTTGACATGTTCCTTCATTACCATGAACACACACACACACACACACACACACACACACACACACACACACACACACACACACACACACACACACACACACACACACACACTGTTCTGCTGACGTTAATACTTACTGGAACTGCACATTTGTATTAATCTGCAGCTGAAAATAGTCCACAACAAATGCACTATTTACTCCTGTGGGCGTAATGCTTGCTAAAGAGTCTGAACCAGCAGTTTTCACTCTTCAGTAGGAGTGAATGGACTTTGATAGGGATGTTGGAAAGTATAGAGAGATGGACTTAACACTTTGTTGGTTTTGTTCTTTCCGTGGGATTTGCTGACAGTAAGAAAAATACAGAATAACACCAGCCGGGTCCTTTAACAGCACCAACAGCTAAAGAAAATTGTTTTATTTCAAAACATATTTTCTAGGTTTCAGGAGCCTAAAGAGCACCATGACGACCGCACAGAAACAATGCTGAAAATCTATGAAGACGGCACAATCGCTAAAGACAGTCAAGACAGGTACTGAAATATACTGTGCTCAGTATACTGTGCTGTAGTTTGTCTATATGTAAAGCTGTAGATTTTCAGCAAGAGAAACAAGTAAGTTCAAGAGCCACCACAGAAAATACATAATTGTTTTATGATTCAGGAAGATTTCAAAACTTTATTTGATGATTTAAGCACCGCACTCTGTGGTAAAATGTTTCCAGTCTCAACAGAATCTGAATGAAAGTTGACTTTATTGTCATTGTAAGTACATACAACAACATTAAAAGTGCTACACTGTGGTGCAAAACACACATTAAAGGTGCAGTAGCTAAGACTTATAAAACTAACTTTCTGTCATATTTGCTGAAACTGACCCTATGTTCCAGTAGAACTACATGAAGCAGTGCTCCTCTGGCACCACCTACAGCCTGTAGTGCAATTTTCTCCCTGTTCAGATGCACCAATCAGGGCCAGGGGGGGTGTCTAACTGTGTGTCAATCACTGCTCATGCACAAGCATTCATTCTCCCCTGTGGGGGGAGGGGCTTAGGAGACTGTTTTGAGCTTTAGCAGAAAGGGGGGAGGGACTTTGGAGGGAAGTTGTCGATGTTCAAATTTTTTGGCTAAGTCCTGGATCTTCACAATCCTACCTACAGCACCTTTAACATTAGAGTTAAGAGGAAAAAACATTTGACTTGTATTGCACATTATAGTAAAGTGTGGCTTTAGATTTCCTCTGGCTGGGTTATATCAAAGGACTTTGGAATGGATTTTATCTGCAGAACTACAGTAAGGGAGAGGCAACCCAAAGCAGTTTGTGTCATGATTTATGATCTTTAGTGACCGGTCTTGTTTCACCACTCCATCATTAATCATATATTTGGTACCTTACGAAACCACATGGGCTGAATATTCCAACAATGACACTAAAAAAATTGAATTATCTAAATTTGTGATAATGAATATTACATTAACCCTTGTGTTGTCTTCCAGTCGACAATGCAACTTTTTGTTTTTCAGGGTCCAAATTTTGACATTTTTGTTTCTTTTATCCAAGTACTTTTGTCACGTTTTTCGGATGTTTTTGTCACATTTTTTCTCTGCTATTTTGACATTTTTGTATTTTTTTTCCCCTCGTTTTTTGAAAATTCTGATATAGAAACTTTTAGAAAATGGGTCAAATTTGACCCGAGGACAACAGGAGGGTTAAATAACAGCCCTAGGTTTAGAAGTAGCAGTGTAGTATAAAGTATAGTATATAATCAAAGTCTTCAAATAGGACCCCCTCGAAAAATTAGATGCTACATCTCAAGGGGCTATCCTTTAAATAAATTCAGATAAATATGTGTCCATGCATTGGATTTTGGAGTCAAACACCTATTTTATTTGTGTTTGACAGTGACAACCAGACCTGTGTCCCAGACCTAGACAGACACAAGAACAACCGCCCGCTGATCCTCGAATCGGGGGAGAGCTCTGTCAAGACCAATCGTCCGGGCAGGCCGAGGGTTCCCTTGGAGACGGCCAGCCACAATGAGATGCCTTCTTAAACACCATGTCATTTGATTCCCGGACCCCCCTCTCCCTAAATGTGCCTTAACTCAATCATAACAAAACCCAGGACGGTATGTCACTTATTCTGCTGTCCGGATACTGCACATAACAATTTCACAGCAGTGTGGAGCTGTCAACAGCTCCAAAGTGAGCCCTCGAACAGACACTAACTGGAGATAGATGCATGGAGGTCAATCACTGTCAGAGCGGGACATGGACAGCCTCCTTGTTCAAAATGGACAAAGATAACACCATTTAGAATGACTTAAAACAGAGTGAATAATCTTTTACTTTTGCTTTGGCTGTTGAAATGATAAGTATGCTGAGAGTGTGTTATTATGGCTCTATCTTTTTTTTCCCCCACAGTGTGTGTGCAATTGCTTTTTGAAGTGTCTATTCTTTGCATAAAACATTTTTCATGGGGGAACACTGGAGGCTGATGATGAATGACTGCCCAGGTCCGATTTCCCAGAAGATTGTTGAACCGGTGTGACAGCACAGATGGAACACAGCAAATGCAATGATGTGTGTGTCATTCTGGGTGTCAGTGTAGGTCACTCTGATGTGTGTCTCGTACAAAATGAGGCAGTCATTTCCAGGATTGTCCCCCCCCCCCCGACCCACCCACCCTGTAGGTTCTACATCTACATGCAAAAAGTGGAAAAGCTAGAATGGCAGAGGTGTGCGAATCTAACTGGCCTTGCTTTAACCTCTATCTCCTGCTAGTTTTTTTAGACTCCACACTCATCCTCAATATCCCAGCCAACCAAGGCGCTGTCTACCGCAGGGATATATATTTCTCTTGGTTTGCCTCTCGACTCCATCACACGTCAGTGTCAGCAGCATGCTTTAAGGCATTTGCCCTGCAGGAAATCAGCAGGAAACTTTCCATTTCCCTTACCTCCCCTTTCCTTATTCCTCCTCACCCACCCCCCCCCCCCCCCTCCCCCCCCCCATATATATTCTTATTACTTAATTAATCATGTTGGTATTTTAAACAGATGCATGTTGAAACTGACAAGAAGAATATATATAAGAAGAATACTGTTAAGGTATTTACCCTACCGCTGCAAGGGCAGGGGGATCTAGAGGAGCGACCATGTATCACCAGAATAATTTGAATTTGAAATGATTTTCAGGAGATAGTTTTACCTACCCTAAAAGCTTTTTGAAGGCCTTTTTTTTTTTTTGCTAAGAAAAACAACATATTTAAGAAACACAGAGCCTAGTAGACAGGAGTGATTCAAGGTGAAACCTCCCCAGCTGCTACCAGCACCGAGACAGGAACGGCCCAGATTCAGGGCACAGGTAAGGATGATAATGAGGAGCTAGACTGATGGCTTCAGCACTCAGAAGAAAGTTATTTACATCACACAGCCAGAGCTAAAGTGGGTTTGTTGAGTGCCGCCGCTTCCGAGGAAATATTGGGGTCATGCTGGCCTTAAGGAACAGTCCTGCTCTGCAGAGGAGCCAGAGGTGCACATTCATTAAACATACATTTGTGACAGCAGAGTAACAAATGGCTGTGCCTCTGCTTTGGTCCTGTGCTCCCTCCCCATGGTCATTCATCATCTGCACTCATCGAACTACCAGGTCCATGTTCACTGTTCATTATTCTCTCTGGCTCAGTCTCTGTTGGGCTCCCTCACCTCCTGCTCGAGGTTGGGAAAAACCCAGAAGGCTTTTCACTGCCAAGAAAAAAAGGTTTTTTTAGAGGCATTCATGGCACATTTGTAGGTAAAGCTTATGGAGAGATGGTTCTCATTTCTTTACCAATTAAGGCAGGTCACACCTTTGCTCCATTCATTTGACAGCAGGTGCCAGTGTAGACACTTCAAGAAGGTAGAAGCTGCCTCCAAGGCTTCATTTTTCTAAAGTCTAAAATCTCAATCACACATTATTAAAGATAGAAGAGAAAAGAGAAAGATACGATAAAATGAAAGTTTAATGATCTCCTTGGAAAAAGTGGGTCACTGAAGAAATATAAGAGTTTGACATTAAGAAGAATACAATTAGAGCAAATAGAGCAGATTGAGGATAAAACCACAAATGGTTTTATAATGAGGTTGAGGAAACAGTAAGGAGTCTTAATTATGCTGCTCTTGTTAAAGGCTCCAAAGATGTTACTGACTGAAGAAAGAGTTGTGGCTTTCAAATAATATGAGAGCACAGTGGGGGGCATTACAGAAAAGAGGATTAGCAAGTGAAGCGGATGTGTGGAACCCAAATTCAAAGAAAAACCTGGATTTTTTTTTATTTTTTATAAAGGAATAGTTTGACATTTTGCTTATTTGCTGTCTTGCAAAGAGTTTGAAGAGAGGATTGATACGACTCTTGTGTCAGTACGGTAAAAACAAGACTGCAGCCAGATAAAACAGGGGGAAACAGTTAGCCTGGCTCTGTCCAAGGGCAGCAAAATCTGCCTACCAGCACCTTTTAAAGCTCAGTAACTGACACATTACATCTTTGTTATTCAGTTTACTTCCAGATATTCTTTTTGAATTAGTTTGTGGCGGTGCTTTTTACATTGTCTCCATTTTCTCTTTTTATGCTATTTATTTTACACTTGCTTCTGTGTGAATATCTGTCTTCAGATCTCCATCGTCTTCATTGTAAATTGTTGTGATCTGTGCTTGCCACAAAAATCATGCACATGCAGATTTCTTTGTTGTTTTAAAGAGTCCATTGAGCTCTGAATACTTTTTGTGTAACGGCTTAAACGTGATAACCTAAAGTTGTTGGCCGTACGGTTTGAGTTAGGTTGTTAGTAACATTGGCAGTAACAATTGCAGGCGCACCTCTGGGACTTCCAAGTGAGGTGTCGACTGAAGGACGTCGGTAGATTGCAGCTCTCGCCGGCGCAATGCCCTTTACATGCTCCAGTCCACACAGATAGCAGTTTAGTCTAAGATGAGCTAAGAGCTAATACATCCATTAAGATGCAAGCTGTGTGGGTAGACGCGCAGCCGTAGAGATGATAGAGCCGGGAAGGCAGGGCGAGGATTATGTGGCCAACATAGTCAACAATGCTAACGCAGCTATAGGGATTACTCACTGAGGCTATCGGGGAGGCGCAATGTTTTAGAGCACTGCTTACCGTGTTAGCACGTAGCTTTAGCAGTCAAACAAGTGGAGCCGTTAGCCAGTGCACACCCAGCCCGGGTAAAGTTAGTGCACTTAGCCAAGCGGTGCTGGGCATCTAACCAATGTGACAGAAACACCCTATTAGCCGCTGAGGCAGAATGTGATATAACGAGCCGGCCCGAAGCCCGAGGTAGTGAGTGAGCAGCCAGATGGCAAATGACGGTGAACCCTGAAGCTCTCCGCGGGGTTGTGGAGCTGCCGAACCCTCTGGCGGCTGCCTGACTGCTGCTGCTATGGGCGGTGTTGGGGATTTACCTTCTCTGTGTCCCCTCTTTTGGGACAATGTGTCTGACTCCAATAAAAGACCTATATATTTTGCGCATTTGTTAAATTGGCATTACATTGTTCCTAAGGAAGAGCCAAATAAGACAATAAGATAAAGTCAAATACATTCGTCAAGCATCGGAGTTACAATAAACAGATCTGTGGGATCACAAAGCACGCAGACACTAAGGTTCCCTAGCAACAGACAAATATCCGGAGCCGGTCCACGTATCTCTAGACTGTCAGACCTTGTGAGCCCCGTTCTATCCTTTCCCTAAACTCTTATACCCCCCCCTCACTCTGGGGCGTTGTCTTCTTGTCCTGCACCAGGACTGTTATCTGCAATAAGCATACACCAAAACACACTTGGTCTCTTGTGGAAACTTTTTACATTTTTATTATATTTATATGCAAATATTAAGAACATTATTCTACAGCGAAGAAGAGAGCGCAGCTGCTCTGAGGCAAACTTTACGGGTGGTTTACAGCCTGGCTGTCATTTCCTGAATGTTTGTCCCGAAAAGCGACTCCATGGAGAGAGAGTGGTTCATTACATGGAGGCCCGACCGGAGCTTAGCCTTTTGTTTATCTTTCTTTGGACTCAAAGTTGAACCGTCTTCTTTCTCTGTCTGTTGGTCCGCCATTGTGAGTCAGCAGTAATGAAATGTAGGCGCCCGATTAACCTATTGTTTCTTGGCATCTTTCCTTGTCGGAAGTTCCCAATTTCCGAGTACAATGGAACGCAGCATAACCGGCACTGTCAAGTCAAGCACCACCTGGGCAGACGGGGAGAGACCACCCCCTGTTGACTGATGTAAAAAGTGTCACTAACTGTGAGCTCCATTTGAATTTAGGGCGGGAAAGTCGCCACAGACACTCAGATCCTATTACTTGACAAAGCAGCAAATACAAGCCCTTTCATAGGTGGGTGTAGTGCTCAATCGCCATTGTTTTAACACACTTTTTGATAATTAGGAACATATGTTGTCTTCCCTTCAACCTTGAAAAAATCAACTTTTTCCAATGTTTTTAATTTTTCTTCTACACATTTTCAGCGCTTATTTTTATTTTCCCATATTTTCTGATATAAAACAAAAATTTAAAACGGGTCAATGTGACCCAAAGTCAACACAAGGGTTAACAGACAATTAAGTAGATGAAAATCTTACGGACAATAACTTTTAAAGCTACAATGCGTAGCTTCTGTCGCCCCCATGAGGAATTCTAAGTAATGACACCAACGCTGTCTGCACGTCCACATAATACAAGCCTTCCGTGATCGCGCACAGCCCCCACCCCTCCTCCACGCAGTTGGGGAGGAGGAAGATTAAAAAAACATGGAAGAGGTAATTATCTTCACTCGAGTTTCTGTGCGCGAAAGTCGCCGGACACCACAATCTTCTGAACACAGCCATACTGAGAAATACAGAGAGAGTTGTGTGGAGCTGATAGTCTTATTTAGCTTTGTAGCAACTAATTTGGCAATGGCGTGAATGTAACGGACGTTTATTAATATCAAAAATGTAGGCACTAAAGTCAGGCTTTACACAGTACGGCCAGTGTTTCTTAGCCTCCTTGCAGAAATCCCCCCCATGAGAAAACAAGCAAAGTATTTACTGTGTTTTATTTAATTTCCAACATTTAAAACCAACCCCTTCTTTTCCTAATCAGGGATGTGTTGACCCCCTTCTCTTCCGGCTGCTGTGGACTGAATGGGTAATTGGAATCAATTTTGATGCCGTTATCGCCGTTGACAGATGTGCAAAGCCGCGGTGTGAAAAGGTCAAGGTTTAAGAGAGCCCTTCCAGGGCACTCAAGATGCTTGACGCATAAAAATGTCATTCCTGAATCAATTTCACATGTGAACACTGGTTTCATCTCCGAGGGCATTTGGAGCATGACTTGTTTTCTGGCCACTGAGCAGCTCCAGGCAGACTATTACTCTATCACTTGATTTACTGAGATCTTCCCAGGCCAGGGATTATTTCTTCTGGGCAGCTAAACTCAATTAGAGATATGTAAGTCAAAGCATGTCAATATTCTGTATCACTCACTGCTCCCCCATGCTGTATAATTAACCCAGGAGTCATCGCCAAGGATTTTCATCTGACCCCAGCAGCTCTCAGGGTTATATTTGTATTTCCGTCTTCTTGGCCTACATCTGGAAATGTGTCAAGGAGAAAAACATGCCATTTGCATTTTTCTTTGTATTTATTAATTTTAAAAATATTTTAATATGCAAAGATATTTCAGGAGTCTGCGCTCAGTCTGAAAGCCTTGCTTTCGAAGTATCAAGAAAGAAAATATCCTATAAATATGAGAAATATATATATATATATATATATATATATATATATATATATATATCATATTTATAGGATATTTTCTTATATATATATAGTCTGTGTTCAGTAATAAATGGTAAAATAAGGTTGTATGGCTCTGATTATGGTATCCATCATTATCAAAATACATCAAGAAACCTGCAGCACACCTGCAAAGTCTCAATATTATTTGAATCATTATTTACCTCAGGCACCTCAGTCACTCGTCATATGTGCAGTTATATGTTCCAATTATAAAGAGGCAAAAAATTTAATTTTCACAGTCATAGAGTTTCTCAGGAACAAACAACATGAATTCCTTGGTAAAAAAAAAAAAAAATCTATTGGTCACAAATATTTAAAAAATATTGGTCACCTCTTAATACAGAAGTTTCTTATTGTGTTGGAAGTCTGCAGTTCTGAAGCATACACATTAATTCAAATCTCTCCGGGGATTGTCACTAATGTAATAACAGAGCTGACAAATTGAGTTCCAGTTATTGCATCGACCAACAATGGCAACCGGCGAGCGTGTCCTTGACTCGGCGGAATCACAGGCGTGAGCATAAGATGTGTCAAACCTACATGCAAGACTCAGGAGAGCCAGCCCAGCAGCTTCTTATTAATCAACAGCTTGTTGGGCTGCTGGCCATACACCACCCCCTCCATCTTCACCTCCTCCCCGATCCCTTCTTTCTTCTCATTCTCCACCTTCAATCCCCCATCCCTTTCCTCCATCACTCCTCCTCTTCTTCTTTTTTTTTTTTTAACAGTTTCTTATTCCAGGAGCTCAGCATGAAATCAACAATTAACACAGTGATTCCTTAATTAAGACCTCTGCCTGACGCTTCTACACTGTAAACCCAGATTTGGTTGTAATTCAACTTTTTAGTGGTCACTACACTACTTATTCTTTCATGTTTTGTTTAAAACCATATTCATTACTAAATCACATTAGTTGTTTGTAATAATCAGCTTAAGTATGCAGTGCACATATATTAATCAGCGATAACTGAGGCTGTTTAGTTTCTGTATGGGAGGGACAGGGTCGTTTGAACTGTTTTGTGCTGAAGTGATGCAAAGGCTCATGGGAAAAATAGATATGTTCTGAACGGTTTCTGTCCTAGTAAAAGTGTGTTTTAATAATGTTCTGTTAATGTTTTGGGTGTGCATTTACATTATCTGGGTTTTAGTTTTGTATGGCTGTTTTAGTGGTCATATTTATCTACATTTATTGTTGCATCATGACCGGGACCCGGGTGGGGACTGATGGATTTTGGGCAGTGAGTAGGTACTAGTGGCATGTGCATAGATTGGAAACTAATAACTATGTTACTCATGAATGACACCATTCAGCTCAATGGAACATTACATGTATTTTGTGTATGGTTATTCTTTCTGTTCTATTGGAGCAAATATATTGAATACATTGTTCTTGCAATGATACTGTCATAAAGAAAAAACAATATTTATAATCACCAATTATTTTTTTAGTAGTGACAAGTAGTCTACTGTGACATAGTTGTTATGTTTCTTTGCATGTTTAAAGCTATAGTGCATAGTTTCTGTCTCCCCATCAGGAATTCTAAGCAATGACAACAAAACTGTGTGTCCACATGATACAAGCATAGACTAAAAAAATAGGATACAAGCCTTCCGTGATCGCACCACCCCCACCCACACCCCTCCTCCACGCAGTCGCTAGTAGCCACGGAGGATTAAAAAAACATGGTAGATTCTTCAGAAGAGGTAATTATCTTCACTCCAGTTTCTGCGCGCGTAAGTCGCCGGACGACACCAGTTTCTGAACACAGCCATACTGAGAAATACAGAGAGAGTTGAGTGGAGCTGATAGTCTTAATTAGCTTTGTAGCAACTCATTTGGCAACGGCTTGAAGATCCAGGACTTAGCCAAAGAATTTGAACATCGACAACTTCTCAGTCCCTCCCCCCTTTCTGCTAAAGCCCAAACGGTCTCCTAAGCCCCTCCACCCACAAGGGAGAATGAATGTGTATGCATGAGCAGGGATTGACACACAGTTAGATACCCCCCCTGGTTCTGATTGGAGCATCTGAACAGGGAGCGGTGGATTTTTTGCAAATCGCACTACAGGCTGTAGGTGGTGCCAGAGGAGCCAGATTTTTTTTTTTTTTAATTACCAGTTTCATATAGTTCTACTGGAATATGGGGTCAGTTTAAGCAAATATGACAGAAAGTTAGTTTTATAAGTCTTACCTTCTGCATCTTAATATCAAAAATTTACGCACTAAAGCTTTAACTTAACATGCTTATTTTAGACAACATGACTCCAGAAGAAAATAATTTATGTTTATAAATTATTTTTAATAATGACTACTAATGTAAACTTGATTTGTCTACTGCATCAACTTACCGCTCTGTCTTTTCACAGTACGTCCAGTGTTTCTTAGCCTCCTGGCAGAAATCCCCCCATGAGAAAACAAGCAAAGTTTTAAGTTTGTTTTATTTAATTAAAACATTTAAAACCAACCCCTCATTTGCCTAATCAGGCATATGTTGGCCACCTTCTCTGCCAGCTGCTGTGTACTGGATTGATAATTAGAAACAACTTTGATGCCGAGGTGTGTAACATTTTACCAGGTTACATTTTGTGGGGACATTGTTCTGCCTGTCTCCCAGTGCAACATGACGGCGGCGGCTTTAGGGTTTTGATCCAGACAGACTAATGCCAAAACGTACAGAACGCAGTGTTTGCGGCTCATATTTGTAAAATGTACTCTGAGGTGTTGAACAAGCAGCTGTTGTGGTACAGGGTAATATTAGTATGTGTTTATGCATATGAATGTGTACAAGATTGCTGGTTTTGCTGATGGAGTAATATAATTTCCATTCATGCTTTCTTTAGAGGGTAATGAGGCACTACTACATACACAAATAAATAACAAGGCTGTTACCTCAAGGAACTATGGCTTCACTGCCTACATATTTGAGGATAAAAGACCATTCGAGCTAACCAGAGTTTCTGCTTTGCAATAATGAAAGCCATCAGGGGCAGACACCTTGACTGAAATTTGAAAATCAAGTGTTTTTACATTCCAGGTGCATACAGTACAGCATTGTCACTTTAATTCATATTATTATTAAATTAATTCTTATATTTGCAATGCAAGAGGCAGCAGACACAAAATAAAAATTTCACTTTCATAAAGCTTTTAAATATATTTTTACATTCCTGTGGCATTTTAAGTCGAGTGCTGTTGTAGTGTATATTGTACCTAGTGGCCGAGTTGAGTTTTGACAAGTTTTGGCACTCGTTAAAAAAAGCTCTAGCTGGTTTAGCTTTGGGAATGTGCACAGTAGAGTGCAAAAAAGGGCGAGTACAGGAAAATCAGGAAGATTATTGTCTTGTCCGGTTGGATGAATAAAAGCAGGGCAAGCGCCAGTATTTGATAAGGTGAGGAACGTTTGTGAGAGCCGTGTGGAGGCAATCCCAGACCACTCCCCCCCCCCCCCCCCCCCCCCCCCCCCCCCCCCAGCCCATTTAAACTGAAGCTACTGTAGCTGCCCTACTTTAGGATGAACCTTGAAGCAAATGAAAAAGCAAGAGGAAAAAGAAAAAGTTTTCTTGTTGGTCATGTTAGCTATTTCTATGGTTTCCCAGAAAAAAAAAATCTTAGAGGTATCAATATATTACAAATTGTTTGAACCATACAATATGATTTTTTTTCCACAGTAAAATATAATATTTTAGTAATCTCTTACAGAACATAGTGTAATGAATCATTTAGCTTTATTAAAGTGGCCTCTGAATTGCTAACTCATACTTATGTTCAGTGTTCCTGGTGCAAAAATGTAGCTTTTTAAATATAGTTTCTTTATTAAGAAGGGATTTATAGAAAAACATGTTGTTGCCTTTCTGCAGGTCTTTCTCAATCCAACATAATCTGCAAGCACCAGGCAGCAAGTGCTCGTTTATTTGTTGTCAAAGTGCAACAAAGTGTTGTTGCAAATTCTGACTTTTTGTCCATGATGGCGCCATTTTATCAAGTCATTACACAGAGCTGTTAAGAGTACTTCATGTGGTATTGCAGTGATTTGGTAAGGGGGTTCTTATAGGCTCACTGGATGTGGAACTATACGTTATGATTCGATCACAAAGACAGTATAGGCTAGTTTGTCTTGAATTAAGGTATAATTATGTGAGGAATGTAAGCAAATAAGGTGCCTTTTATGGTCTATACAAAAAAAATGAAAAATAAAATAAAATCCAAATGATGCAATCCAAATGATGCAATCAGTCAGTAAAATCAACCCTGCAGCCACAGCATCCGCTTTACTTACGCTCTAACCACTATCACCATTAGGGAATCTATACACTCTACAACTGAGTGCACACTTCATTCAGTGTTCTATAAATAATGTGCAGTATTACACACTGTTCACTGAACTCTGTGCTGCTGCAAATATTTAGTGTGAACATTTCATGGTTTAAAACCCTTCATTTATCATTTGTGATGTGACAGAACTGCCTCCTATCTGCTGTCCTTATGCAGTATAGGAACATATTTAAACAGATCAACAGCAATCAGAGGCTGCACAGTATGTGGACTATAATTTATTGAAACAAGTTTCACATTACAAGTGAGTGTTTATGGCAGTCTAGAGGCCCTTTACTTTTATGACAATAAGAATAATACATTTGAAATGGTTTTGAAATGAGAAACATTCATAGTCATGTTTATCTCTTTTTTTTCTCAAAAATCTTAGTTTTACATTTTATTTTTCATAGTTACATTGCTCGATACCAGTAGACTTAATACGGACATTGCACAACAAGATAAGTGAACAGTGCCGTCTGTGTGCTGCACTGCACTATGAAGGTCTTGCTTATTTCTTGCTCATTTATGAAAAGAAAAGCCTCTAACTTCAATTTGGTCATTGTGTCTTCAACTCAGTCAAAGGATTTCACAGCTCGTATGAGTTGAAAAAGTACAAAGGCACAAGGTAACTTCTAAGGCACAACATTGAACATTCGTTCCAACCCTCTTGTGTTAAAAACGGTCCTGTGCTTCAAACATTGCTGTGCCATAAAGCAAAAGAGGAATTGGAAAATAATAATGAAATACTGCATACAATGAGAATGTAATAATTTACAGATCACAAAGAGAAAGACTCTTAATATGTGTAAGTGCCACGTTTGTAAAACTGACTAACTTGGAAAAAAAGTTAACTGACACAACAGTTCCATTCAACAGCTCTCTACCAAAATAAGTAGGTGGCAACAACATGAACACAGCATGGGAGTGTTAAAGCAGTGCTTCCTCTGTATTTTTCAGCAGCGATGTGCCCACTCAGCAAAAAAAACATTGTAACCTTTGAAGAAAAAATTCAAATGGGTTTAATTAAGCCACATCTCATTCTTAAAGCCATACAGAGCTAATGATTTACCATAATAAAAGTATTCAAATTGCTGTCATGGCTGCAGTCTGCAGCAGACCCGACTGTACAAAACACAGGGACCAATGTGGAATCGATTGCAAAAAATTGCCCCTAAGCACTGTGCTGCTGCTGCTGCATAGAAATTCAAAAGGAAAACACTGCATTGTTCACTGCCTGGTTCTCTCAGTATGTGCGGACTGCTGGTTTGCTCTCCTGGGGCGGGTTGAAGGGATTCACTGGGCTGGAAGACTCATCCTGGTGGTCAATGGACTGGTAGGCATCTCTGTTTCGCCATACAAAGGGGAAACCTGCAGAGACAAGCCAAAAGTCTTTAAAACAAACAAACAAACAAACACACACGTTTGTGGCACTATCTTTGTGGGGACCCGTCATTGACATAATGCATTCCCTAGCCCATTACCCTAACCTTAACCATCACAACTAAATGCCTAATCTTAACCCTTACCCTAACCAAAACCATAACCTAATTCTAACCCTTAACCCTCAAACAGCCCTTTAAACTTGTGGGGTCCAGCATTTTGGCCCCACAAAGCTGTCCGGACCCCACAAGTATACTGGACTTCTGGTTTTTGGACCCCAGGAATATAGTTAAACACACACACACACACACACACACACACACACACACACACGCACACGCACACGCACACGCACACACGCACACACGCACACACGCAAATGTATTATTCATAATCATATCTGCTTAGAATCACTACGACTAATTAAGGATATTGCAATATACATTTTAAAACTGTCTACACAAGAAAAGAATCATTAGAACGCTTCTTATTCTTTCTTACACTCATTTCTCTTTAAACAGATTCATGAAAAAGTTAGGTAGATTTGTTAACTTGACTTGAGCACCTGGCCCTCTCTGGATGAAATATAGATTACTGTTGGAAACTGTCTTTGCCAACATACAGTAAAGCACACACTGCCTCTCACTGACAATGGGGTGAGAAAACAGCAAATTCAATTTTTTTATTTATTTTTTTAAATCTTTTGAATGGTGCTGAAATTCCACCTATTTCATTACTCTCTTTTTAAAATCCACTACAGTGTGACTAGCTACTTGTTCTGCAGTCAATTAAAGAGAAATTGACCTCAGGAACAGGCTGCCATCAATGATCTGAGAATAGGCCTGAAACATCTCATGTGAGCTGAATCTACTAATACGTGTTTACCCAAAAACTGTGCATGCGAGTTCCTGGGTGCTTTATATTTCATGTAAACATGCTTTATAATGAATTCTATGGAGGCACTTAACTGACATAATCCATCTGAAAAGTCTTATGAGACCCTTTGATACTCTAAAACAAACAGCCGCAACTCTGACCCGGCCAGAATACCAATGGCGATGGTTTAGGAAGTTCAAAGGCCTGCTCACTCTTAGGTCTGCATGGCCCAGAGTCCTGTGACTGTCAAACATGCACATATTAATGCTTACCAAACAAGCACTTTCATTGCAGAAGGATTAGAGGATTTGCTACAGCATATATTCATTTTACCAATACTGTACAACTGTGATGTTTATTATTTTAATTTGCAAGATAAGAAATACATTAATAATTCTAAAAAAAATACATAAAAAAACTGCATTATGTTGCTCAACAAACCTTCAATAACTTAAGTCCTACTCTGAGTGTGCATCTTAAACAGGTCACATTCATTGGCTATTATAAGTCAACATTACTTTCATTATGCTGATTTAAGAATGTGCACCATCATGCAACTTTGCTTTAAATATATGCAAACAGAATACGCAAAGACAAATGAGGTGTCTGGAGAGTAAAAATATGAATAATACATAGATGCAAACTTTCAGAAAGATATAAACATATAATGCAATAGACATGAATACAAACATACTGTACTGACAAACACAGCTATGCAAGCAGGTATGGGAGGGTAATGAGGACTGATTAAGGTGGGAATTGACAGGTGAATTCATATAAATAACTAAATAGAAAAAGATGGACAACAGAACATTAAGATAATAATTGGGAAAGAAATACCAAGATCAAAAGTCAGTTTCTTGTATGTCCTGCAGCCTCATTTGCAATCTTACTTCCTGTGTGGGAGAGGATGGAAGAGGATGATTGGAGAAGAGAAATGGTAAAAAAAAAAAAAAAAAAAAAAAAAAATTAGGAAGAAGCCGGGAATCAATAGCGGCGGCCAATAAAAGCACTGTCACCACTATCCGTCGTGCATCGACTGTCCACAGAGGTCTCTAAGTCTGAGAGGTCAAAGGTCAGCAGTGGAGAAGAGAAGAGACACAAGACAAATAGTCAAATCATAACAGGAAAAACATGAGACAACACAAGTGTTCACATGACAAAAAGCACGACAGAGTGACAAACACACTGGGATGTTAGAAATGACGATATACATGAAAAGAACAGTGAGGATTACACATTGTAGGGAACACAGAGCATAGAACACAGAACATCAGGGCACAGATTCACTTATTAGCAATTATCAAAAGGTATTTATCAATATTAATAAAGTTATTATTATTATTATTATTATTATAATAATAATGTATATACTGATAACTTCATCAAATTGAATTGACTACGTCACTACAAGCCAGCTGAGAACATGCAGTGCAGGTAATTAACAGTTACTGTTGCTATACTTATCCAGCTTGATGGTCGTCCTGGCTGGCACAGTTTATATATACATTTGACAGTGATAACAACAGATTTTTCCACTCAAAATTAGTGGTAATTTGTGGCACAACGGGTCCATGCAAACAGATGTAAACACACGCTAATTAACGTTAAGTCGGTGAGTTGGTTAAAAACTCCATCTCCAGCTGAAACCTGCAAAAGGGTTGGCCTCAGAAGTAGTTAACGTTAGCCTACTACTATAGGTGGTGAGCTAGTTAGTTAGGCATGCTAATGTTTGCAGCTTACATTAGAGCAGACACCACACTGTTTAATCCATTCTTACCATGTTGCTCTTTTTGTTTTTTTTCCTTCTTTTTTCATAACTCATATACAGTACTGCTTATTACACGTACTACAGTCCCATGCACACTGCTTTAGCATGTAAAGAAATCCAAAGCCTGACATGCCTAGTTATAGCGATGCTTGAACAATGTTCATTTAATGATAAATGTGTGATCGCTCAGTCTTACAGCCCTTATTCTAATCACCAACTTAACAAAAAATAAACACACACACACACACACACACACACACACACACACACACACACACACACACACACACACACACACACACACACACACACACACACACACACACACACACACACACACACACACACACACACACACACACACACACACACACACACACACACACACACACACACACACACACACACACACACACACACACACACACACACACACACACACACACACACACACACACACACACACACACACACACACACACACACACACACACACACGATTGCCTGATTCCCAGAGTGCTTGGTGCAGCAGGGAACCATGTTAATGCCAGCTATGCAATCAGACATCAATTAAAACACACATTGTCTGAAACTAACATTAGGTGCACTCATCAGTCACCACGCAGCTAATCACTGTCTAATGGATGTACCTGCTGCGTGTCTGTGGCATTAAAGCAGAACCACAGACTGAGCAGATTCATCAATATTAAATTATCCTCCAAACAGGACAATCAGGACACTGCAGTGCTGCTCGCAATGCAGGAGAAATTTCATTACTTTTCGTAGAGTGTAGTGTAATAAATTACTTTTTTAGCTGGTGATATGACAGTTAATAATAAATGACACACTTGTGGTTTATTTTTGTTCTTTTTATGAAGGCAAGGAAAGCTCACTAGCTCAAATTTCCCTGTATGGAACCATTCTCACTACTAACATCAAATCATTAACTGCAAAGGATGAATACAACCAAGTTTGGATAGTGCTTTTAAATTAAGGCATGAGTAACATTTTCAAGGACTTTGGAGTCCGGCAGACGTCACAGCTCAGTGGGATTTCTGATGGAAAAGCTCTCAGCAGAGCGAGTCCAAGTCCCCAAAATCAATGGCCACACACAGCTAATCAAAGACCACATCTTGAGTATCTCCTGACCAGTCAATGGTACGTATCATTAGTTTGCTCACAAGGAGAGAGATTCTTTTCTCCGTGTTATGTGCGGATCTGCTCTTGTATTTTTCTTTTAATGTCAACCTGCCGGGGACAGCAGATGAAAATTAGCCTGTATGGCTAAATTGGGAACATTTACAGTACATGTTGGACTCAAGTGCTCATGTTAATTAATGTGCATTGTCCCTTCCTAAATGAATAAACAAATATGTACTCAACGGCCAGGAACGCCACAAAACTTCTATTTGCAGCTCTGGACTCCATCTCTGTTTCTATTTTTCTATCATGGCAGATCATACATTTTCAGCCTGCATGGGTTTAATATGTTCCTGCATGCAGTATAAACTGGTGGCCAGGATGACACACAAATGTTATAAACAACTCATGGAGAAATTATTTCCCTGCCCGGCCGAACTGCAGCTCAGATGTCTTGCTGGATTGCAAGTCTTGTGACTGTAACTAATTAGTTTGACTGTGGAATCATCTGCCAGTGGTTCAGAAGAGTCTTTCCACTGTGTGTGCTGCACGTGGCAGGCCTTTCATAACAAACAGCATAAAACATAGGGAGGATCTCAAAGTGCCTCAGGACACATGCATCACACCGTACCACACACAGGGCTAGCGGTCTCTTTTTTTTTGCGGGGAGGAGGAAACCTTAGATATTTCTCACTGGTTTGGAAATGATGATAGAACATGTGCACATTATGCATATTTTTTGTTATGTAATGAGTTCTTCTTTGAGTCATCTGCTCCTCAAAAGGAAATTAGATCACACATAAGTCATTAAATAATGATTGAATCTCAGTAGGATGCAAGATAGCATTAGTTTTGTGTTTAAATTCCTGTTGATGTCTATCAGAGCTAAAAAAAATAATCAGCCTTATAGTGGCATACAATAACTTCCTCTAAAGTCTGCAAACTCCTCACGTTACTGCACTTGACTCATCTTGCAACACTTACCAAAGTTAACGTTGTAATCTCCTCCACGCTCGCGGTACATTTGGTAGACGAAGAAGCAGGACACAGGTTTGAGCAGCAGGTTGAGGATGGCCATTCCCTGGCTGAAGTGAAACAGACTTCCAATCTCTGCTGCAAAGTCATTCCGCGGGTAAAAGATCCCAAAATGGACGATGTCGGTCAATATCGTCACGACCATCCCCAACAGAAACTACAGGAAAAAAAAAAAAAAAAAAACGTCTTAACAAACACAGATGACACATCAGGCTTCTTTAATCACCGTATACGTCAGTCTGGAAAGGACGCTCATGCTCGGAAGTGCCAACACATCTCTGGAATTAAACCACAGGGAAAGATTCCTTGCAACATACTGTGTGAGGAAAATAAAGTCATTAAGCCAATTCTGATGACAACAACAATACAGATTTCTACGGGGAAATTAGATAAAAACCTAAGTGGTGCCAGAAAGTAAGAATGGAAAATGCAATAATAAAATTTTAATAAAAACACTGCATTTAGACATTTTTCCATTGACATTATTTTCTGGGGTAGTCAAATCCATATTATGGGATAAGAAAGCATTTTCCCAAAGCCAGAAATGTGAATTAAATATTTGATTAGTTAGCAAAAAGATACATTGAAATCACTTAAGACATTTGAGAAAGTGAAGCCTGGAGTTAATACATGCAGTAGTCTTTTGACTTTGATATGAAGCTGCACCCTCAATCACGAAGAATCCACTGCATAAATGATTTTTTCAACTTTTTTTTCCCCAATTTGCCCGGCTTAACCTACCAAGCTCTTTCACCGGAAGCACCCCTGGACTTTAAAGGTCCCATGGCATGAACATTTCACTTTGAGGTTTTTTAACATTAATATGAGTTCCCCCAGCCTGCCTATGGTCCCCCAGTGGATAGAAATGGTGATAGGTATAAACCAAGCCCTGGGTATCCTGCTCTGCCTTTGAGAAAATGAAAGCTCAGATGGGCCAATCTGGAATCTCCTCCCATCTCCTCCTTATGATGTCATAAGGAGCAAGGTTACCTCCCCTTTCTCTGCTTTGCCCACCCAGAGAATTTGGCCCACCCATGAGAAAGAGAGAGATATCATGGCTTGCAAACAAGCAAAGTGGCAGTTGGTCAAGGCCACACCCTCACCCTCCACCTTGCCCCCCCTCTCTCCTCCTCAATAGCATTTAAAGCTACAGACACAGAAATGGCACATCCTAAGTAAAGCTCATTGTGGGACTGGCTCTAGTGGCTGTAATTCTGCACCAAGGCTGAATTTTGGGAAAGAGACTTCAGATACAATATTAGGGGACCACTAAGGCCTATATAAAAGCACCCAAAAAGCAGCATGTCATAGGACCTTTAAAGTAAACAAGGTCGGAGGCTTCCTAGGGTTACTTCCCAATGGCAATGACAGAATCCAACACTGTCAAAAGAGACACTGGACAGCCATTTATTTCTTGACTCTCCAGCTGTGGTGTAATTTGTCTGGCATGTAACACCCCTTCACAGCCAGCGATTCCACAATGAAAGACTTTGACTAATGCTTAGACGTAACTAATAGTCAGACTTCAGATAGACGTCTGAATTCATCTGCTGCACAAATCTGTCTAGTTCTTGACTATCTTAACCCTTGTGTTGTCTTCCCGTCATCCATGAACTCGTTGTCCTTCCAGGTCAAAATTGAAAATGAACCCTTATTTTGCGCTTTTTCAATGCTTTTTTTTTAAAAAAAAAAGGTTTGGTCACTTACTCTATATGCACCACTAACACCAACTTGTGTTGGTTTTATAAAAAGTTTTATACTTATGCTTGGAACACTGGTCAACAAACCTCATTTATGTGACATTATACCTAAAGTTTTTGTTTAAAAAAAAAAAGAGATTATGATTAGAGGATGTTGAGTGGATCACAGAGTCACAGGCTGATTTATGTCACAGTTTAGTCAGGACACTGTTTGAAAACTGATTGAAACCATGTTATTTTTGGGCAATTTGGTTGAAAGAAACCCATATTTCTGATTTTTTTTTAAACGTTGAAAATGGGTCAAATTTGACCCAAGGAAAACACAAGGGTTAAGCAGGACTCACTTGCCATGAATTCTGGGTAAATTAAGACTCTTTAAAAAGTAAATAAACATGCCTGACCGAGCAACCGTGTCACATTGCTCAGCTCTGTTCTCCCCAGCAGAAACTGTAATCTTATAGAGGAATTCAACAGTTACAATAAAAGGACATTTGTTGGGAAAATTCAGCGACGACTGTAACAATACAAAAACCTTCCAGTAGCATAACATCTCAATATAGAGCTGAGAGGCTGTGGCTCTCTTCTGCTTACTCATCATCAGTGTTGTTACTGTACTTAAGTAGAATTTTCACGTATCTGTACTTCACGTCGTTATTTATATATTTCTGAATCAAAGTTTTTTCCTTTTACTTTTTATAATGAAGTATACATTTAATATTAGAAACCTTTGATACTTAAATACAGCAAATATCAGATACTTTAAGACTTTTACTCAAGTGATATTCTAAAAGGTGACTTTTAACTTCTACCAAAGTCATTTTCTGGTAAGATACTTGTACTTTTACTCAAGTATTGCTTTCAAGTACTTTATACAAGACTGTCCATCAGTCAGTTTCTTTGGACAAGCAAAAATTGCTAAGGATGTCCTCATTGATATATATTTCCAACAGGTTACTGCGCTCTATAAAAACGCTCCACAACATTGTTAGCTAATCATGAGCTTTTTTTTCGTCATTTGGTGCCACTGGTCAGCATGTGTCAATGATTGTTACCGTGGGAAAAATAAATAAATAAATAAATAAATAAATAGTCATAGTTCAGAGTTAGGGTAGGGTGGTGCGTAACTTTTACTCTTAGCAGGAATTAAGACTAAAACATGAAACGGCCCCTGGTTCTGTAAACTGATGCACCATGAAAGCCTATGGTTACTGAGTTCTGTGCTGAATTAAGAGAATGCCATCTTTCTCAAAGGGATGCTGACAGATTGTCCTAGATTCCACAGACAAATAGGTTAGCACGGATATGCATTGCTGTGCCTATAGTTAGACTCATGTACGCGTCACATGATGTTAAGTTTGCAGCCTGCGTGAAGGAAACAAGTGGAAGAAGACTCACCATGAGCACGGCATCGATCGAGTCCCTCTGTGCAATGGCCCAGACCCCGACAGCTAAAACACCAAAGTTTCCCCAAGCAAAAGAGGAGGGCAGCGACACCATACATCCCCTGCAGCAGACACACAATTCATAGTCACACATCAAGAATACACAAGTATGGGACGTGGAGGTGAAAGAGTAGGCCTGAAGAGTGAGAGTGTGTGTGTGTGTATGTGTGAGAGAGAGAGAGAGAGAGAGAGAGAGAGAGAGAGAGAGAGAGAGAGAGAGAGAGAGAGAGAGAGAGAGAGTAGAGGAGAGGAAAGAAATTCCTCAGGTTTGTGAAAAAAAAACTGTTCTGCCACTCACCATACTGTAAGCAGCCAGTGCACCAGTACTATGGCCTACGACGGAGAACAAAAGACAAAGTGTTAAGACCTTTTTTAATACTTTCCCTGTGGTCTAGGACTCTTCCAATCCACAGACAATTTCAATGTTGACAATTGATCCATCATACATATCAACTAAAAGCTCCAAACATTCAGTGGCTCCAGCCTCTCCATAGTGAGGAGTTCTTGTTTTTCTGTTTTATAATCATTGTAAATCTGGATTTCTTTGAGTTTTGGAAGTTGGTTGGACATTTGAAAGTGCCCCCTTAGACTCTGGAACATCTTCTCGCTATGTTTTACATTGTAACCCCATAGACCAAGCAATGAATTGAATAATTGGGGGGGAAAGTATTAATAGCTTAATTGATCCTGAACCAGTTCAGTTTATGTGAGCTCGAAAAACATCAGAGCTAGAACTAAACGTGAAACGTGATCAATTTGTACCTGCCATAAAGTGTGAAGCTGCATCACAATTAATGATTTCACGGCTCCACAGTGCTGGTTTGAATCTTTTTTTTTTTTTTCAACTCAAGTTAGGAATCAGAAAGTGACTCATTTTCTCCAGAAAAATCAGTGTGAGTGATCCTACAGCTACATTTAAACATCTTCTTCTCTGACTTTTCACATTGCATGTCTAAGTTTTTGAGCTTTGAATAAGAGGTTTTCAAACTAATTTTGAAACTTTTTTAGCCTAGCTACAAAAATAACACAAAAGCATAATTCAATTGAATGGTTCTCCCTTTTAAAAAGGGACATGACATGCAGGCATCAGTTCACTTATATGTTACTTACAGAAAAGGTGGAGAAATCAGAAGTCAATATGTGGTTCATGTGATAAATAATTGAAACATGTTTATTTCCAGATTCATTGTCAAAATCACTGTATGTCAGTTTGTGTTTGATGTTAGTTTGAACTACAAAAATATATCACGTTAATATCGCATTTAATGAGCAGATGTATGTTTGTGTTTCTAACATCCAATAATGCTATTTACTCTGTCCATAGGCTTGCTGCCCATCACTGACAACATAACTGCGAAGTCTTTGATCTTTAAATGCACTTTAACATATTTTAAGAGGCTATATTCCAAATAACTAAACTTTTTTTCTACCATTTAACAAAAAACTAAACTAAACAACAAACATCAATAAATATACTTTTGACTAGTTTACTGTGATACGTGTAGGTTGCCACACAGAGGGATTACCAATGATCAACAAAGTTGGCATCAATAACGCCTGAACAACTGTAAAGAGCAGGCTACCATACACACACATACACACCAACATTACAACCAAGCAAAAACCGCAAACTCACCTTTAGATTTATGGCAGGGATTTCCATAACAAGCTGTTTGGTTCAAAGCAGATCTTTCTTTATCCGCTTCACTGCTTCAACTTGTTCAGGGGGCTACATGAAAAGCTGCTACAAACTTCTCCGTAAAACTCCTCCTCCCTTCAGATCAGCCTGCAAACACAAACCATGTGACAGCAGCCTGACTGCCTCCCATGTGACTCCCACCCTCGCCTCTCACTTCTTCTTCTTCTTCTTCTCTCCCCCCCACTCACTGTGAATGAACGGGAATGTGGCATGTCTGTTTGAACGTTTAAAAAATCTAAATTAAAGTGCTGGAGCTGCTCTGTTTTTCTAACATAGAAGATAGACTATTTGGATTTAGAATTAAAAGTTGTAGATATTTATGCTCGTGTATTTGGCTATTTTTTGCTGGTCAGTTGAGTGAATTAACATGACAACACATCACATGTCGGCAGCAGTGTGATGATTTGAAAAGCTCTTACTGCGGCTGATGGAGGCTTTTGATACAATCACACATATACGTTGAAGATGAACACAGTGTAATTTGTGTTTATATTTAATATCTTTAAATACAGTATATGTAGTCAATTAGTCATCAGTCAGTTTTGATATAGGCAAGTTGAAAAATCTCCAAAACAATATGTAGAGCTTGTAGCTCAGCCTCAGCGGTAGTCTTGTTTTTAGTGCTAATATTAGCGACTTTTAGCACGTTAACGCGCTAAACTAAAGCTGGTGAACGTGGTTAACAGTAGGGGTGGGAATCACCAGACGCCTCACGGTATGATATCATCACGATTCTTATGTTAAGATACGATATTATTGCGATAATAAACATAATGAAATATTCTGCGATATGTTAAAATGTATTATTTTTTTTCCAACTTCAAATTATGTCCCCAAAAGGAAACATTGTCAACATCTGTTTTATCAAAGATACATTACTCTGTTTATTAATCTTCAATTTGATTGCTGCAAAATGGGATTGTCAAGCAGACAAACTGACCAACACACACACACACACACACACACACACACACACACACACACACACACACACACATATATATATATATATATATATATATATATGATATAGATCGATACTTACCCCTAGTTAACATTATACCTGTTAGACATCAGCAGTGCAAGGAGGAGCGCAGGTCCTTCATTCCAGCAGCAGTCAGACTCTTTAATACATCATAATGTAGCACTGCTAGCTGTTTCTTTCATCACTGGACAATATTCTGCACTTTGCGTATTTATTTATGTATCACTCTTTGTTACCTCCAACTGTGCAATATGTCATATCTATTCACCAGCACCTTGCTCATCTGTATATCTGTGTTTATATACTGTCTGTTTATATAAGGGTGTTTATTTTGTAAACATGTCTTTTTTTATTACTATTATTATTATAACTGATTCAATTTTCTTGTTCATATACTTTATGTATATATATATATATATATATATATTTATATATTTTTTTCTCCTATGTCTACTTAATGTGTATTTGTGTTATTCTGATGGGTGTACATTGTTTTTTCTTTTTTCTTTTGAGCTGCTGTAACAGGAATTTCCCCAGTGTGGGATTAATAAAGTCTATCTTATCTTATCTTATCTTATCTTATCTTATCTGACAGAACAATAGTGCTGTGCTTAAGTACAGCATTGCTGTAGACCAGTGTTTCTCAAATCCAGACCCAGCCTGTACTGTTATTAATACAAACATTATGAAGTGTGATGTTTTCTATTTTTAAATACATTTTATACCGATCAATAACTTGTTAGTGAAGCTGAATATACCAACAGTTGATATCTCTCCCCCTAAAAACATAAACAGTTTTGGACTTATTTTAACAACTGGTTATTAGAGAGAAAGTAGGCTAACGGAAAAAAAGGTACCCAATTCCAGGTAGTGTAAATACTTTTCTCTCATCTACTCTCACCTGTTGTTCTATGACTGAAGTCCCAGCCTTTGGTAACATTACAGCAACTGAGCAAATCCATCCTCTAAAGAAGACCTTGCTAGCAAGGGGACGTTGACTAATCTCTGAGGTCAAGAATAAAGTTGCATTCTAATACTCTTTATAAGTAACATATACTAGAGACATCTACTTTCACCTTTTCACTTTTGGCTCCTCATCTCTCACCTTTCAAAATGTACAAATTCATGAAATATTTGTCACTTCTGGGTTCTGCCACTGACATTCACCCTCCTCTCTATTGCGAGTCTGAAATGACGTCAATATCTGGATTGAAGCGCTATTGACCTTTGAACTCATTGTAAGTCCTGGTGGAAGAGGGCAGCAGCCAAATCTTTAAAATGCTAATGTGGGATGCCTTTGCGGTGATTATTTTTTTCTACAATTCTGACTCATTCCTTTTGTGCTTCTTATTCCTTATAGGAAATGATTCATTGTGTGCCTCAAGCATGGCAGATGGCCCCTGCACTCCTGTTTTTTTTCCCCAGTGTGAACCCTGACCTTCTGCTGGCCTCTGACCCCTGACTCAAGGTTTGTCTCTCTGATTGAAGTATTTATGCTTTCAAACAACCACATTTAGCAGTCCGAATACGCTGTGCTGAATGAATTTGTATGCTTATGTGTGTCAAAATGAGATTGCAGTGGGACAAATGTGGGACATGACATTTAATTTGAGGTAAAATGCTTTTAACCATCAGAGGAAAAGCAATCATTAGATGTAATTGCAAATAAAAGATCCCTTCTACATGCTGACCTGCTGTGACAGACTTGTCAAGTCATTGACAGATTGCAATGCTAGAGCACAGCAGTTTTCACACTCAATTTATATACATTGGTATTAGGGCTGCACAATTTGAGGAAAGTATATGATAACATTGTTGAATATCTTGCGATAACTATGTTACTTGCGATAAATAAACATATATTAAAGTGTACTCAGTCCTGCATTTCTGCTGTTTTCAGTATTCTTCTAAAATACAACAAATCGCTTGTTAAGTTTAACACAAATAAAAGGAAATCATTTCCAACATTCTTTTATTGAACAAATTGAGACCATTAGATTGAATAGAAAAGGCACCACTAAAAAAAGAATAACATTTAAAGGAACACGCCGACTTATTGGGACTTTAGCGTATTCACCGTAACCCCCAGAGTTAGATAAGTCCATACATACCCCTCTCATCTCCGTGCGTGTTGTAACTCATGTGTACGTTTAAAAGTAGTTTTAGTCGTGCAACAGAAAACTCTGATTGGACAGATAGTCTAGCTAGCTGTCTGGATTTACTCTGCAGAGATCCGAGGAGCAGTTAACCATAGTCCTCAGAAATCCACCAGAGTTTAGAATTCCAAGCGGAAGGTAATGGACATCCGGCCGAAAAGAAGGACATGGGGTGAAATTTCTGGCAGCAACGGAGCAATCCCAGAAGTGGAACGTCATGGATATAGACTAACTCATATGTAAATTGTTGCACCTGTGTCTTTTTCAGAGTTCCCTGATCTTGAAAAGTTGGGTTAAAATAGCAACTTTGGCAATTAATTACTTCAAGGAATTCTTAAGAAAGTGCCTTTGTGGTGTTGTTGATGTGAAGCTACAGCTGTGGGGGATGTGGCTCTGTGTAATCTATCACTTGGCTGGCTGTTGGCCACCTGGTTTCAACAGGGCAGTCCACCAGCAGGAGCACTCTGTCAGAGGGAACTATTAAAAATACATCACTACTGCTTTTATTCTGTAGCTGTAAATCAGGATGACACAATCACAGTCCGACTGAGCTGCTGGTTAGGAAAGAAAAACGAGTGTTACTTTCTCCATCTCATCAAATATTGATAGATTCTCGGAGAGCTTGTGTGTTCAGATCAGAGACACGTGTGTACGAGTGTAATTGCTGCTACTTGCTCTAATGTGACGTAAGCTTGGTGTTAAAAGATTTTGAAAGAGATACGTTTGGAGACAATGAGCTTCAAAGATTGCAGCGTTCATTTGATCACATGGTGCCTCAATACTGACCCCAAAATCCTCATTTTCAAGAAGTCAGTCCTGATTTTTATTCTTTTATGAATCTCAACGACAAACACATGCTCTTACCTAGTGGTACAAATATCTAATTACATTTACTCCAGTGCTTTACTTCAGTACAATTTTGAGTTAATTGTACTTTAATTCTGTTGTATGCAACTTTATACTAGTTATTTCTGCCACATTACTGTACATACACTTACCTGTACTATATATGCTCTTACAAAACATGTATATTTATACTACTTTGTAGGCTATATATCTCACTTATAGTGTATTCATATTTATACTAATTATACTTCTTCCCTACTAACTTCTTGTTTATTATTATGTATTATGTTTATGAGTTGTTAGACTTTCTCTCGAAACTCCTCACGTTTTCATTCAATGAATTGCTCCAAGCCCAAAGTTGTAAAATTATCCAATATTTCACAACCAACGCGAAGATTAGAGAAAAGCCTTAAAACTAGGACAAATGTGTGTTGCTGAACTTTGTAGTCTTTTAATTTTACTCCCATTTTTCAGCTCATGACCTCCCAGATTATATAGAGTATATAAAGTAGTTCAAACTAGTTTTCCCTGACGCAGGTACAGCAGTAAAATGCTGCTTTCACATTGATGAATCAGACTGTTATTATAATAAATGTATTGCAATAGGGTAAGTTGTCTATAGGCTATATGTACCCTATGTAATTTATAAGCATTCTTTTTTTTAGTCTTATGACACAACATCTGTTAAAGTTACTAATTTAAGGCCTGAAACATGTCCTTATAAGGACAAAGAAAAAAAATCAAGTAATAAATCATAAAGCCTGATATAGATTAAGGTCAATGTTTCAGATATAGACAGGTATATACCACAAAATGTTTATCCTAGTAAGTGTTTAATCATGAAAACAAAAGAGACAGACAGACAGACACAATATCTGGACAAAAATGTGTTTAAGTACAGTATAAATAAAACATATATTAAGACTGTAAGAATGTAAAAGGAAGGTCAAACAAGCATCTTTGTTTATCGTTCTACCGTTAAGTACATTTGAAGAGACGTGGCGTCAAGTTAACAAAAAATCGTTGGCAATTCAAACACATTCATATTTACAAGGAAGGACAGCAGGCTGGGTTCAAATCACATTTACAAATCATTTTTAAAAGCAAAATGTAGCCCACACAGAAACTATTTTAAGCCCATTTTAGAATAATGTCTGTGAGTGAAAGCTTATCTGACTCCATTTGAAAGATTCTGAACCAATAAAAGCCATCCATTTGGGACTCTAAGCATCAATGCAATACTTTAAATGATCTGTAAACATTGTTTGACTCAGATCAGCAGGACAGAGACAATCTGGTGCAGGAAAAACTATGAGAGACATTTGAAAAAGGGTTTCCCAAAACAAAATAAAATGTACTTTTGCTCTAAATTGAAACCAAACCAACAGCCACCCTTACTGTGGTGAATATTAACACATAATGTATGACATGTTTACAGATTTGCCAGCCAAGTGAATCATTTACACCAATTTAAAACATATAAAAAACATTGGACTGAGTGAGCTTTAAAAAGCCTTCTTTAAAGACATGTACATATGCTTCTGTAATGATGCTGTACTGACCAAAACTGAATGGAAACTGTATTGATTTGAAATAAAGTAAATAAGTGCTTAAAGACGGTGATTTGCTGGTTCATCCCACAATGCAACAGTCAAAAAGTACATCCAGTCAAGTCACCTGTTATTTAGTTTGAACTGACCAGATGCGGACATTTTGATGTTTTTCACTGTGGGATCCATTTGAAAAACCAGCAAGCCGTCACCTTTTAGCACTTAGCGGCATGTTAGCAGTGTCATGTGATGTCTTGGCTGTACTGCCAGAGTAGTCACATTTCCCTGCTCCTCCTCCATCTTGTCCTCCAGCTCCTCTTCCTCAGATAGTGATGAAGCCTCCTTGGTCACTGCTGACTGACTCTGGCACCACGCAGCGACCCCTCCTCCTGGTCACACGCCGCTTCCGGTGGAATTTAGCATAACAACGAAACCCTGAAAGAACATTAAAAAAACGGTTAGCTGAACAGGTTAGTCTGACTGGTTTGGATGTGTTGTGAGATACAGAAAGCTAAGGTGAATAAATCAGAGGAACGGCAAGTCCTTAAATAATTTGACATTAGTTTTTGGATCACTTAGACAGCTAAGAATGTAAAAATCAACATCTTGAAAGTGCTAATGTACCACTGTGATCACTTTTAAATATTTAGAAAAAAAATTGAGCTCAGAGTGATATTCACGCGATACGCTTGCGTGTCGGAAGCGTTTCCAGGAAAAATAGAATACAAAAAGATGTGTATATGTCATTTTGACACAAATACATATTAATAAATGACATTTTGATGTTTGAAAGTCTCTAGGTTTTGACAAAAATGCATATATAAATGTAATTAAAAAAAAAAAATTGATTTTCAAATATTGCACCCGTCAATACAAAACAAAATATTCTGAAGCCTATTTTGCCGTCAATACTGCCGGCATTGTCTTTGCTGTAATCAAATCAGTATATATTTATGTTTAACATGAAGTATACTACTGCTGGAGTGCAGTAAATCAATGAGAAACATACATGTGTACAGACAAGGCTAGCAGCAGCAGCGCCGCGTCAGACACCTTTCTGGTGTGTAAAGACAGAAAAATCCACGCAGCTGACACGCAACAGAAACGCCACGCTCACGCCATGCAGCCAGTGTGTAGCCAGCCTTAAGGTCAACATTTTGGGATACATGCTTGTTCACTTTGTGGCACTCTCACTGAACTTGTGATAGCATGAAAAGCACAGGTGGAATTAATAACATTAACTACGGCTCATTAAGTGTCCCAGTAAGCTATTCCAGGGAGCCAGCATGACGGACCTCCACAAAGTGGAATTCAGCTTTAATTAATGTTATTAAATACACCTGTGCTTTTCCTGCCGTGGAATTTTGCACAAACATTCATGGTCACCAGAGGGTGAATCCTACAGACTTTGGTGATCTCCTGATTTTTCCTCTAGCGCCACCATGAGCTTGACATTGAGCATGCTCAGGACTTATACATGCTATACACACTAATGGAGAGATGTCAGAGTGAGGGGGCTGCTCCTTGGAGGAGCGCCTCGAGCAGGTAGGGGTTTTGTGCCTTGCTCAAGGGCACCTTGGTAGTACTGAGCTACTACCACCCCAGCATTTAGAAAAAGCACCACAAGAAGAACACAATGGAAACTGTTTCCAGGGGACATTAAAAAGTGATGCACACTGCTGGGACACACTGGATACGCTTATCGTTGTCATGAAGTTATTGAAGTTGGCTACTGTCCTTGTAATCACATGAGAGATATTATAATAATAGGCAAAGGCCAACACTAGGTTAAGAGCAGATATTTGCAATTATATCTGAATCATGCGATCACAAAGTTAAAATAAAGAAACTAAACTTAAATTTTAGGTCCCTACCAATTTGTCTATTGGGCTTCATCTGCCTGCCTGGGTTCAAACCTGTATCTCTACTGAGCCATATACAGTTCTCCTCACTCACCTTCCTCACACATGCAGTCATCGTAGCATTTGTTGTTGAGGCCTCTGTTGTGAGGTTTACACTCGTGTTGTCTCAAGTCACAACAAGAACCTTTAAAGGAACAAGCACATTGCATTCAACAACCAAACACGTGACATTGCCATGTAGATGATTCATATCAAACATAGAAAAACAAGGTAATAACTTCTTTAACTTCTTTTCAAGTTTTAAATAATCTTTAAAAGCTTAAAGCTATAGTGTGTAGTTTCTGTCGCCCCCATGACAAATTCTAAGCAATGACAACACCACTGTTGTTGCATCCACATGACGCAAGCCTTCCATAATCCTCCACGTAGAGACTTTGGTGGAGCTGATAGTCTTAATTAGCTTTGTATCAACTGGCTACGGATGAAACAGACGTTCATTAATATAAAAAAAAGCCCAAATAAATTCTGGTATGGTAAAGAAACATTATATATTAAGTATTTTACCTTAAAATAACAGTTCCAAATAATTTCTATGCTACACTGACTTGTAATAGGGAGAATGGGGCCGCTGTCATTCCCACTGCGCCCCCCTTGCATTGTACAAGTTGCATTGCGGTCAGGAGTGGCATGTACATGCAGAGACTGACCTGGGAGACAATCCAGGTGGTGGTCACATGGCTCAATGGCATCAGCGTCTACAGTCACATTTCCACTGCTGAGGTTCTTACTCCGCCTCTTGTCTGCAGCAGAATAAAAAAATAAATGAACAGAGCAGTTTCTGTCCCTAGCATGATACTAGGGATAGCTACTGAAATATCTCAACAACTACTGGGTTGATTGATATAATGGAAGACATTCATGGTCACCAGAGGGGAAATCCTACAGACTTTGGGGATCTCCTGAATTTTCCTTTAACCCCACATTGAGCTTGACATTTGTGGTTTTGAGTGAAATATCTCAACTATTGGATAAATTAAAGTTGAAAGTTCTGTCGTGCAGTCAACCACTTTCGTCCAGACTAAAATATCTCAATCACTACTGAATGGATTGCCGTTAAACTTTGCACACATTCAAGGGCCCCTTGGGATAAATTCTAATGACGATGGAGATCCCCTGACTTTTCTTCTTGTGCCACCAGTTTGAATACATTTTTACTTATTCAGTAAAATATATCAATGACTACTAGATGGATTGGCACTAAATTTGGTAGAGAAATTCATGGTGCCCAGATGATGTATCCTAATCATTTGATGATCCCCTGACATTTCCTCTTACACCGCCATGAGGTTATCAAAATATCTTAAGAACTTTTGGATGGATTGCTGTAAAATTTGGTACAGACATCCATGGACCCATGGGAAGGAATCATAATAACTTTGATCCCCTTTCATCTAGCGCCACCATCAGGTCAAACTTTGTTGGATATTTTGGTTTATGACCAAATACCTGCAAAACTAATGATTACTTTGGCATTCTAACATACTAAACTAAGATGTTGATCAAACATTGTACCTGTCATCATCCTGGGTTTTATTTTCTAGAGTCACTTCCCATGTGTCACTTCCCATGTGATTTAACTTCCTGTCTTGTGTATTTCCCACCTTTGCGATTGTCTGCTCCACCCTGATGTGTTTCACTTGTTCATCAGCCCTCATGTCACCTGTCTCTCATTTCGACCCATGTTACCTTGTGTATTTACAATGTGTGCTCCCTTCTCTGGTGTCAGTCGTTGTTAGTGGTCTCAATAAGTTCTGCCTGTGCCTATGTCCTAGTGTTCCTGGATATTTCCCTGTTTTCTGTTTTGGATTACTGCCTGCTTAGCTGCACTGTGTTTATTTTTGTCATAAAATCACTGAAACTCTGTCTGCTACCTCCTCGTCGCTTCTATTGCATTTGGGTCCAAACCTGCCACTCCTGAAAATGTGACAATACCTGCCAAACATAAACATGCTAGCATTGTCATTGTTAGCATGTTAGCATGCTGATAACAGGCATTTCTCTTAAAGAACCAATGTGCCAGAGTACAGCCTGATCTGCTACCATGGCTGTAGACTCTGTCTTTTTATTTTCGTTATATTAAAATAATCTGGTACAATAACGAGTTTGATAGGGAATATTTCCACCAATCCTGTCTTGAAATCAGAGCCTTTTATGACCACACGTTCACAATTACAGATCATCACTAACCTTTCTTCCTGGAGGACGGCCAGGTGTCCACAGGTTTCATGTCCTCGTAGTCTGTCCAATCAAAAAGCGCCATGTCCAACGTTGGCATCACCTCACCTTGTCCTTTTCCTTTTCCAGTCCTCTGAAAAAAAGGAAATGTAACTTAAATTTCAGATTTCAGTGGGAACATTTGCATACCGGCTTGAATCACACTCTGTATAAGAAAAATCCAAACAGGAGCGCTTAAACATGCTGATATGCAGATCTATAAACACCCATAATAATCATAATAATATAATCCCATCTTCAATTAGTTTCAGCATGCTGTGTAAATTCTGCCTCCATGGGAATATTTAAAACATCTTCTGTATCTATCTATTCAAAGACAACTGTGAATAAGAAGATGTGTATTAAAAATGAACACTATACAGCATAATGCTGCTGAAGAGAATACATTAAAGAGTTCAATTCTGTCTTCTCAGATTAATGTTCAGTTACTACAATTACAGACACCACAGCAGTGGATGACTATGGTTTGATTTGTTGACTGTGTTTTCTATCAATACTGCAGGTTGACACGTTCAGGGTGTTCTTAATGAAACACATCGGACTCGTGTTGTGACGAGCAGCAGTAATGATTCATAAAACGCCCTCACAGAGTCAACGGAGACAGAAGCAGAGCTTTAAAAAACAATCGATTGGTAACAGTGAACATGACTGCCCACAGACTGGAATACAAATATATATCACATAATTTGTGTTGTAAACAGATATACAATATACAGATGTATAGATTGAAACATACAATTCATTACACACAACCGCAGGCAGCAGGCAACTAACGCAGCATGCAAGTGATCCTGTTGTGGACATTTTATAATTCCTGTGCTGTATGTGGGATTTTAGTTTTTTAAGATGTTTAAATGTATGCATTGTTTTAAAGTCAACCACTTTTTTTTGGCAAAAGCTTCATAGCATTGTCTTTGAAAGGTACTCTTAAAAGTAATTTCTTACATTACTCTGTTACCTCCCTTTAAAAGTAAGTCGTTTACAAAGATTTTGAGAGTATTTCTTTCCTTATCAAAATCAAAATCAGAAAATGATGCATATAATTTTAAGGATAGCAGTAGGTTTGTGCTGCCACTGTAGGCGTGTTATTAATCCTGGTTTTGTCATGTTTGCCAGTGTTATACTACTACTGATCAGACTAACAAGTACTCATACCTGAGCGACAAAAAAAATCTATTCACCTTTCAAATTGACCAATATGCAACACTTTTCTGATCTTTCACTTGATTTGGTCAAAGTTTGAGGTGACTAAAAGTACTTGATTAAGGTTAATGAAAGATCTTGTTCATCGTTAAAAGAAACCAATGTTGACTGTTGGTAGGATAAAGAATGCAAACTGCAGTCTCTGATGCTACAGTCAATCTGTACTTTCGCCTCGTGCCCAACACCGTAAAATGTGAACAAAAGAAGAATCAAAGCCTCATTCTAAGACATCTAAAGCTAATTAAGACATTTTTGTTCCCCAGAGAATACACAATTGACCTTATATCTCTAATTGATGACTTTGCTATAAAACAAAAGTCATTCGTGGATTACTTCTGCAATAAAAGCCATAAAACTGTTCTCACACAGAGGAAGCAAAATAGAAATGTTGGACAGTATAATTAAGTCAGCAGGACTTTGAGGCGTCTCTTGAGGAATTCTCGGTCCACAAAAGACATCCATCAAAAAATAAGAATCAACCTCTACATAGAAACAGATCCATATTTGCTCCCTTTTACACTAAGGAAATAAGCCTATATGTTAATATCAATTAGATTAATTGCAGAGGGCTATCTGCTTTTGCTTGGCTGCTCATTAACCATCAACGGAAGATCGGAGATTAATTAAGAAGCCTTGACACATTCTCGCGCGCGTGCGTCAATACAGGGTGGGTGAATACAGGTTTATTCAGACACACAGTATGTGAAAAATAATGTGTTTTATTATTAGCATAACATGGGACCTTTGAATTGCCTTTTAAAAAAGGCAATGTTTAGGGTGCCAGGGACAATAGATGAAAATTAACCTCCTAACTACGGATAATTAACAGTTATTATTTTCCTGTTAATCAGTGAGAATAGGCTCGGTCCAATAATAAAATTAAAACGTAGTTCATCTCAGTCAGGTCATACAATGTCTGAAAAGTTTATTCCAAATCACTGGACTGGAGTCTTGATTGAAGATGTTTCTTCAGTTTTAACTGTTGTCACAATAGTATTGGTTTTAGTAGCTGGACCTGCCCCTATGCTGGATGAGGTCACATTGGGATTTATAAATAGAACTGAAGAATCCTTTCTGAAGAACGTCTTCAATCAAAACTCCGGTGAGGTGGTTCCATTTCTCAAAACAAAATGCTCCGTCGTATTATTTTTCTATATTGTTGTCATTCCTACTGATTAAACACCTCAGTTTAAATATAACCTGTGAATGTATTTCTCAGCAACAACTTTACGGTGTTGACTTGAACAGCACTCCACAACAAAACACCTGTCAATCAAACACGGTTTGTGATCCTGTAAAACTGAGGAAGATATTTCCCACGGACACCCTACAAGCTGTTGGGTGTTTGTAACAGCAGCTGTGACAAATGTAAAAGCTTTCATGAAGTGGACGCTGGCTCAGTATCTATTGACATCAGGTTCCATCTTATCTCAAAGAGTCTCATTTGTAACAGCTCCAAGATTGAAGGAGGCTGGAGAAAACACGGGTTGTTTTTTTCTTCCCTTATAAATGCTGTTTATGCATACTGTTGAAGCCTCATGTTGGGTGAGTGTGACAGGTGGTGAGTGGAGCCCCACGCATGATTCTTCAGTGCATGTGCCCACAGTCGGACACGAAAAAGACTCTCCGTGCTCACATACATTTTGTCCTGCCATGGTTTTAATTAGGGCTGTCAAAAATTTAATCTAATAAATGACATGCTCTGTGATTAATTAATCGAAATTAATCGCATACATAATTAACGGTGCCTGAACTGATACTTTTTAAGAAAGTAAAAAAAAAAGGAAAAAAAAGGGTACTAAACAACAATTGGTGAGATTAAAGAATGGCTTGTTTATTGCTAAGGCCATATGGTCAAAATTAAATGATTTAATAATAATGTATAACAATAACTTATTTCACTAGTAAATTGCTGTTGAACGACAAAAACAACCACCAGATGGGAAAAGGACATTTACAATAACTTCAAATGCACCACGATGGTGTAGTTTACCAGTTTCATTGAACGCACCGTCTGTGTTGTTTTTTCCGATGGCAGCTGCAGATTGTTACATACCGGTGTTGAATCCTCTACAGTAAAACACAGTCAAACTTTACACCGTTTAGCGTTAGCTGTTAGCATTTTAACTGTGTTTAATCCAGCTACAAGCTAGCGGTAGGCTAACGTTAGCTGCTGTCGAGTATAGTGTTAACTAGCTAGTGGTAGTGTAATATTAGCTGCTTTCGAGTATAGTGTTAACTAGCTAGCGGTAGTGTAATATTAGCTGCTTTCGAGTATAGTGTTAACTAGCTAGCGGTAGGCTAACGTTAGCTGCTGTCGAGTATAGTGTTAACTAGCTAACGGTAGGCTAACGTTAGCTGCTGTCGAGTATAGTGTTAACTAGCTAACGGTAGGCTAACGTTAGCTGCTGTCGAGTATAGTGTTAACTAGCGTCACGCGCAGCGGTGTTTGTGTTACCTGTAACGTCTGTTTCAGAGCATCAGAGAGAAGAGCAGACATATCAGTGGCACCAGATTTCGTTAGCCAGGGTTGGCAGGAAGAAGACTTTTACAAGTAAATGTTCCAATTAATGATCCATGCAGCACATTCTCGTCTCCCTCCTTCATTTTACAGTCCAATGGTGGCTAGAACGGCTCAGAGTCAAACGTCGATATGGAATGGATTAATCTGCGTTATTTTTTTGAACATGTAATTTTTTCTCAGATTAATTAATCGAAATTAACGCGTTATTTTGACAGCCCTAGTTTTAATAAAGGAACATGAAGGTAGTTACAGAAAATGTGCTGCTGGACTCTGAACAGTATGATTTTGATCCCAGAGGCGTAGTTTTATTATATAGAACACTGTCATATCTATCATACGTGCTGTGACCAAGAGCCATTTAGTTTGGCCTGCTGGAGGATATTTTTCACAGGCAGCACTTTCAGGTTCATGCTGCAGTGTGTATCATTTCCAAGATGAACTATGAGGTTTGCTGCAGCAGAACGGCAGTAATGTGGCCCATGTTCACTCTATTTCCCCCGCACACTGGAATCACACTGAGGCACAACAGACGCAGCCTTTAATAAGCACTTGGTTTCGTTGGGGTTACCTGGGGTTTGGTGGAGGCTGGGGGCAGCGTTGGGGGATGCTCGTTCATCACCGTGGTAACCATGGAGGAGCCAGAGCCAAAGACGGCCACGATGGGGGAGGGGGACTCACTGGGTGGGGTCAGGCTGAGGGAGGAGGAGGCGGCAGAGGAGGAGGAGGAGGAAGAGGAGGGAGAATCCTCGAACAGATCTCTGTCCCTAAATGCAGAGCTCAGCTCAGGCTCTGGAAGAAACCCTGGACAGACAGAAAGAGACAATCCTGATGTCATGGCTACTACATTCAAATTCAAATTGGTGGTGTTTGTTGTTTGTGGTGGAACCAGTTTCTTTTTTTTTTTTGTCGGCTTGCAATGGAATTGTAGATGTTTAAATTTCCCAATTTTCTGAGCACTTTCAGGACTTCTCACCAATGTCAGCTTAAAACTAAAGAAATGGTAATTTAAAGATACAAAATTGGGCGAACTTCATGTGCTGAGGAAGATTTTGTGATATGATCCAAAGCTAGATGGGCCATGGTTAGAGTGCTGTGTCAAAGACGACATTGGCTTTATCAGTCCAGGTTTTCAGATATCTACTACTAGTACGGCCACCACTTCAGTGCAGTGGAGGTGGATAGAATGTCCTGTGTGCTGCTCACAACATTGAAAAGTCACATTTTCAAAAATCCAACCTGGAGTTAACATGCAGGACATTGTTAATGATATAATTGTATGAATGATGTGAGTACCATTACATCTGCAAGCCATGACAGTATGCACAATCAAGACATTTTATAATTTACAGCTCACCTTTTCCATGCCGTTCTTTGTCACGCCGACTCCCTTGTCTCCTGTGCTCAAAATGGTGTCCGTGCCCATTCCCGTGTCCATGTCCCCTTCCTTTGCGTGTCCCCAGAAGCTGATTTTCCCGGGTTTGGGACGGACTCTTCATACTCATTCGAGCTCTGTCTCTGTCCCTGCCCGGGCCCATCTCCAGTCTCACCGGGCTCAAACTCTCCAGGCCCGTCCCATCATCCTCAGGCCTAGCCAGGGGGTGCATGGGCCTGTGTGAGAGCAGCCCGGCTCCACCTTTGGCCGCGCGGGCCCCCTGGCCCCCGTGCCCTCCACGGTCCCTGCTGTAACGGTGGCCCTGTGGACCTTGCAGAGGGTGCTGCAGGGCGTTGCTGCCACCTGCTGAGGTCTGTCTCCTCTTGCCGTGAGGAGATCCAGGCTCAGCGCTGTGTGACAGTGTCAGGGTGGCAAACAAGAACGCCAGGAGAAGACTCCAGGAGAGAGCCATTGTCTGTACAGCACAACGCCACCTGCTGGAAAGAGGAAATACATCTCAATACTGCACATATTCTGCTTGTAATTAGATTCAACTAACAAAACTTTAGGTAGATTACATCATACAAAACATCCTGGCGGGCATCTCCTGAGTGAACTCATTTATTTATTTGTTTAAAGATTATTTTCAGGGCTTTTATTGCCTGTTTTAATGTAGAGCAGCTGAAGAATGACAGGTAAAGGAGAAGGAAATGGGATGACGCGCAGCAAAGGGCAAAGTGTGGGGTGGCTGTGGCTCGGAGGTAGAGTCGAATTGCCTGAAGAAAACAAATGAATCAAAAAACTACTTTGAAGTTATTTTTCAAGAAAGAAATGAGGATTTGCTGCTTTTTGTTGTTTATATGGTTTTGGACTGTTGGACAGACAAAACAACTAATGAGAAGACATGACATTTCGGAAATAGTGATTGAAATTGATGATTACACTATTTTCTGATATTTGATGAATCAAATGATAAATCGATTAATTAATAATAATAATAATGCATTTTATTTATATAGTGCTTTACATGGTACTCAAAGACACATTTAGCACATTAAAAACAGAAAAACAATAAAACCAACACATAAAACAAGCATATTAAAAGCAATGAAAAACAATCAAACCAGTAACTAATAGGTGAGAAATATAAGACTATTGTATTCTATTGCATGATAAAAATGGTGAGGTGGCCAGAGGAGAGGAAGAGGTCATTGGTGACTTTGAGGAGGGCTGTTTCAGTGCTGTGTTGTGAGCGGAATTGATTGAAATGGTTCAAACAGGT
>CM042319.1:27261935-27541935 GCA_023566125.1 Zingel zingel
AATACAGTAGAATCAACAGAGGTGGAGATAACAGCACAAGCTAAGCAGCACCACAACGACATGACCCTTCAAAAAATTAATTTTCTGTACATGAAAGAAAGATGCGAAGCCTCCATAGAAAAAGAAGGCACCATGCGTCAACCCCCATCAAATCTAAGGCCTGAATAGACCTGTCATGTGAAAGAGAAGGCGGGCGGTGGTGGAGGGGGACCGAGTATCTCAGCACAGCAGTGCCCTGTTTTCCTTTCTCAAATTTTCATGTGCTGCTAACAGGTGGTCCTTTGAGGAGAGGATGAGGACGGTAATGGAGCACTCTGGGTGGCATTCCGGGTTTTAAGCACAGTCTCTTGTGTGTGATAAACAACCTCCGCGAACAACACAGCCTCCTGCCAGAGTCTGTATTATCCATGGCTGTGTGTTGTAGGAAGAGCACAGCAGGGTGAGCATCTGCTACTGAGGCGATGGGAGGCCAAACAAGTGGCCTGGAACTGACGACTCTCACTCCAAAATGAGATAATCCACCGTTTGAACGGAAACATTGAAACAGTGCCGATTACTGCGATTACTGGGCGGCTTTAGCTGGGCGATATGGAGAAAATCAAATATACCGATATTTTTGACCAAATAGATATTGCGGCGATATTGCAGGGTTGACAATTGGTGCTTTCACAAAATATTTACACAATGAGATTTTGATAAATAATCATCAGTAATGTGAATATAATCACTAAGTGGGTAAAAGCAAATAACAGAACAGCTAGAACAGTCTGGTAAGTTCAGAAAATTACATCACTTTACTGTAATGCAGCCTCTAAAACCAGGAAAAGACAACACTTATGTCACATTATAATATCCAAAATTTAAGATGGTATCTAGCCTTATATATCGATATATTGCCCAGCCCTACTTTAAGGGCGTTACCATCGTTCTTGGTTGAAAGAATGAAAAGGCCCTTAAAACCTGTTTAATCGATCTTCTAAAGGGGTTCTACGTAAACCACAGACTGTGTAAAAGAAGTAGAAGTAAGCACCGTGATGTCAGCCATTGGTTTGCGGACTAATGTTTTGAAGCCTTGAGTTTGGCATTTTGGTTGTCGCCATCTTGGTTTTTTTGAAGCCAGAAGTGATCATATTTGGATGAGAGGGTGGAGCTTGGGAGGAGAGAAGGGGTGGATCTGACTGAGAACCTGAGGACACTGCCGTGGTAGTAGTCTATATTCCGTTACCTTCCACTTTCTTTGTTTTAGCATTCTAAACTCTAGACTGTGGTTAACTGCTCCTCAGATCTCTGCAGGGTAAATCCAGACAGCTAGCTAGACTATCTGTCCAATCAAGAGTTTTCTGTTGCACAACTAAAACAACTTTTGAATGTACACGTTCCACCAAAACAAGTTCCTTCCCGAGGCTATTTTGCAGCGGCACCCTGGCTCCGTGCGGTGCTTAGCGCCGCCCAAGATGATTGTGATTGGTTTAAAGAAATGCCAATAAACCAGAGCACGTTTTGCTCCCATCCCGGAATGCTGTGTGGACTAGCCAGACCCTTCTGCACAGGAAGGAAGGTCTGGCAATGCGACACTACCGTGGTAGCAACCTTTCGATCACAAGGTAGCCACGCCCGAAAGCAGGCCCTGCTTTATGGGACCATCATTAACAAAATGAACATCATTGTATGTATTGAATAAAACTTGAAACTAGCGATAGCAAAGTGCTTACTGACGTAATAAATCAAGTAAGAAGTGGGCTCATTTTCTCATAGACTAGACTTTAGAAAGCATACAGGTTCATGGCACGTCCGCATTGGTTTCACTTTTCACGAACACAATACTTTCTGCCAACGTTAAAAAAGGTTTTAGTTAATTTGCTGGAAAACATTTCTGGTTTGAAGTGAGCAGGGCTCTGTTGGTAAAACATGATATCACATATTTCTGTTTCTATTTAACAACGTTTAAATCCCATTCTGATGACAGTTGTTATCTTGTGCTGTCAACAATACCTGATGATCAAACGCCACCCACACTGTCCTGCAGAAGCAGAAGCAGATTTTAAATTTTGAACCTTAATAAATAATACCTAAGGATGTTTTTTTCTCCAAACTTTAACTTTAAATGTTGTTTATTTAGTCATGAATATTTATTTCTTATAGACAAATAACTGAGATTTGTAATCCAAATTGTCAAGGGCTTTAACAATAATTAGATTCTCTTTTAATTTAATATTTAGAAAAGCAAAGTTGAGCAATTATTTATTTTTCCTCTAAAAATGTATATGAATGAGTATTTCCACTTATAAATGTTTGACTTAAAATGATTTATTATTTATGTATTCACTTAGTTATTTAGTTTATTTGATAGGGACAGATACAGTAGAGACAAACTGAATCCAACTATCTGATGAAGTGATCATAGCAACACCCGTCCGTCCCGAGAAAGGCTTTTATAAAACTAAGAGATTACAACAGTGAGGTAAAAAGAAGGTAAACTGCATGCAGCGAAATACAATAAAGCCCACATTTAAAACATGACATGTCGTAGCTATAACATGTAATGATTTTAATGTGTTTGCATAAAGGCAGAGGACAATAGCTGACAGTCACTTAGATTTTTTTCAATTCTTTTTTTTTAATTCTTTAAAGTCCATATACTGAAAAAAAAGTGTAGAATAAGGGACTGCACAGCATCTGTATTCATAAAAAACACTCCTCAATGTGACCACAGATTTAATTGCTTGATCCACAAATAATTTTCAGTGAAACAAATAACTCAAGATGCATAATGATCATTTGCTTCAGCTTTTACAATCACAATTAATCCTGATTTAGATGTTGAACATTATAACTCCCATTAAAGCAGCACCGATGATATAGTGACTTTATAGCCAGTGAAATGCCCTTACAGCCAACAGAACAACAACTAAATTGGAAGTAGTGGTAATATTTCACAGTAGTTTACCAAAATAAAAATAAAAAAGCAATACTATAAAAACTTTTTTTTTTAAATGCATGTGTGTGTTGCGCATACACTGTGCAGTTTACGCGGGGCTATTAAGGTGTGTCGAAAACATCCTCTATGAAGTGAAGAGGACGCTTGTGATGTCAGGGGAAATTTACAGTGCAGAAGTAATCAAATAAAAAGCAAATAAATACATAAAAGCTCTTGGACAACATTATCTCACTGAGCTCATTCAGGATTTTTGTCAGATCTTGAAGTCGTAATATTGAGTTTATGGATGTGTGACCTCAGCAATGTATATAGAGAAAACATGAACCACAATATAAAATATAAAGAAATCAATATTACATGTGTTAGGAAGCCAGACTAGGAGAGCTAAAATTGGGTTATCATGGCTTTACATTTTGTTGGAAACACAATATATGTGTGTGCCAGAAGCTTTTCTAAGCACAGCGTACAGTGCGAGACGGCCACCAGGGACACATGAATCAGAGCAGAGTGTGTTAAGTGTGAAGTGATAGGTAATCTTGCAAGAAATTGCAAAGGGGGCACGATTAGAGGGCCGGATGATTAAGATCTGATGAGTTCGGAGACCGCTCTCCAGTCTGCGATCAAGCGGTGTGTCCCTTAAGCAGTTAGTTATAAATATGTATAAAATATACTTAACAGTGAGTGGACCCAGGTCTGTGGAAGGTGAGAGAGAAAAGGCAGCGAGGCGACCCTGGTATTAAACTGCTGTATGTGTGCATCTTTTTTAGCTTCACCTGCTGTGACACCAAACCTCCAGGAGCCATCTGCTCCTGTTGTTTTATCTCTCGTAGCAAGCAGCAGGGCCATAAGGATCCAGCAAACAAAGACTCCAGACACAGGCTGTTAAAGCAGAGCTGTCATGTCAGGCAGAGGCTACCTTCAAGATTCCCTAGCCACATACTGAGAGATTAGAGGTTTAAAGGAATAGCTCCGAATTTTGGGAAATACGCTTATTCTCTTTCTGGTAAAGAGCTAGATGAGAAGTTATGTCAGAAGCCAATTAGGGTTAGCATAAAGAAATAGGTGGGAAACACTCAGCCTGGCTCCATCCAAAGATAACTAAATCTACCTACTGTACCAGCACCTGTAAAGCTCAATCAACACAAGTTATCTCGTTTGTTTCATCTGTACAAAATCCAAAGTTTGGGTTATCTGCCCGACTATTTCTCCAAGAAGTTACTGCTCCCAGTTAGGAAAATAGTCCGGGACACACAGGTCACTGTGGGAGTGTGTGGCTGCATGGGAACAAGCTAAATATCTCTGAATATTCACTGAGCTCCAGCTAAAGTATCTGCTCTAAACAGACATGACAGATAATGAGAAGAAAAATGCAGGATTCAATATAATAGTCACAAAGAAAGAAAAAAAAACGCATTATCTGTTGTGACACAAATACAATCCAAACAGAGCCATTCCTCTCTTTCTAGAGTAATAACGCTGAATATTTGATGCATAAACACTTACTTTTATATCTCTCATCTCGTGTAAAATAGGTCTTGTTTGCGCCACCAAATTATCATAAGTATCAGCTCAATAACAAGCACCCAAATTACAGCTCCGGTTAATGCCTCTGCATAATAAACACCTCTGCCAAGCTGCAGTTAACGTCATAAAACTTCATTTCCTCAAGGGCCAATACGACTGACTTCAGCAATATAAAAGTGCTTTGTCTCCAAAAAAAAACCTCGGCAGACAATATAGGTGGGATTCACACTTCGACTGGGAGGGGTTTTTGTTTTTGCAGCTTTTTAGGTGTGTATTGGATGGCAAAGGCCCCTGGAAGCAACACAGGGTGGTAAAAAAAAACAAAAAAAAAAACAAGAGCCATAAGGAAGGTCCATCTGTCAGCAAGTGAGGCAGAGCAAGAGAGCAGGGAGACACCAAATGATTCAGTGGTAATTCGGTCGCAGGTACAACAGATGTGGGGCGAGACCAGAACATTGTCACTGATGCATGGTAACATCAGCAACATCCTGCGATGTGGCCCCCCTTATCTCATGTTTGAGTGCACTGAGGCCTGCGTACACACACACACACACACACACACACACACACACACACACAAACACACACACACACACACACACACACACATACTCAGAGACTTTCTTACAATCAAGGCATGGACACAAATACACACTCACAGCGGGGAAACCTCTTCCAGACACCCACATAGAGGCATGTTCCAAAAACGCTGTGAGACACAAACAGCACCAGAAGCACAGCAAGAGGCGTCCCACAGAGAGGAGAGAGAAAGGGAGAGACAAAAAGGGAGGAGGAGGAGGAAAAGGAATGGGGGGGAGAAACTGAGAGGAAAAGGAGAAAATAAGATGTAAGGCAGAGAGAGGGGAGACAGAAACGGAGAGGGAGGGGAAAAAAGAGAGAAATGAAAGCGGGAGAGAGAGACAGAGGGAGGATTTATTCTGTCTTAATTAGAACAAAGTGTCGTGGCATCTTTCATTTCATGGCAGATAAGGACGCCAGCTGAAACAACAAAGCTTTGGCTTCCGAAAACCAACAACAGAACTTGTTCTTTGCTAACCGGTGAAACGGGACACCTGGGTCTGTGTCTGGGCGCTCTGCATGGGAACAGTTTGACCGGTCAGCGGATGGAAACACTCCTCTTCAGAGATGATCAAGTGAAGCATGTAAACGCATTATATGAACCCAAAGCCCCCCCCTTCTACTTTGGTGGAAGCGAGCGGCGTTGACTGCCTGCCAATGTTGAAAGAGTCTTGATCAAACAGATGCAGCCACGCTTGGCAGTGGCGTACAAGGCCAGTTTCACGCCACGGTGGAGGAGACTGGATGCAAGTTTAGCAATGTAAGCCTTTTTGGCTTAAACTCAGGATGAAAAGAAACAGAAGATATGTGCTTGTGTAGCTGACCGAAAGCACAAAATGGAGGCAAACTGATTCTTTAAAGGTTGTTTGAGACAACCTACTCTATATTTTCCAGATGCATGTTAAAAATTCAGATGATTACATACACTTTTTCTTTTTTGGGAAAATAATTAATTAATTTCCACTTGAACATCAAATGATGTCCCTGGGTTATCTTTTAATTTTCTTATAATTCACTTATTAGTGATTCTGAGCTGTATTTTGGCCCGAGGTCGACTCACTATGGGGTCTCTCCACACTCCTGATCTAATGCTTCCCTGCTGATTGAGCTGCTATTCATTAACGTTATCTGAGTCCACAAATATTGCTCCTTCGCAGCCCTGTTTCACTTGTAATTGCATGGTGTCACACTGAGACTCCTAACTGTAATCTCCCTCGGTCTCCCCCTTCCTTTCTCTCTCTCTCTCTCTCTCTCTCTCTCTCTCTCTCACACACACACACACACACACACACACACACACACACACACACACACACACACACACACCGTTCTACACTGTCTTTGGTGTGCATTGAGCAACAATGAGCTGTCAAGAAGAGATAATGGCTGCAATCATTTCTGATTCTCCTCACCGGATTCAGCCAATAAATCCCTTGGTGATGTGATTGTAAAGCATGACAGCAGCAGGACATACACCACACATCACTAAAGTTCAATAGATTATCGGCTTAACTCTGTTTTTACGGTTTCAAACCAAATCTAATCTAATTCGCTGTTTGCGGACAGTCACTCTTCCTCTCAAATAGACACTCTCTTTTGTTATCAGTGAAACTGGAAACAAAACCATTTGCATGAATTAAGTTATTAACTTTTGTGACATTATTAAGATGTAACATTGATGCGTTTTTACGCGCAGATGGAAATCAGATGGTAGGCTACAGTAGGCTACATATAACATAATGTAGCCTAATATAATGAGGATCCTCCTCAATCGCTGCAGGACTGAGAACTATGGATAACATGTCGTAGCCTATTGTAACACAAAATAAGGTAATACGAGATATATAAAATGGCATAGGCTAAATGATCATAAAGTCACTGCAAACTCCTCTGAGCAACCCATTTAGGCACATTAAAGAAAGGATAGCCTACTAATGGGTTTACGTTCCGCAAAACGATCATAACCAACTCAAACACTTACTGCGAATAACACAATTATGTATTAAGAATAACAGGTCTAACTCCTTACCCGCGTTTGTTTGTTTGTTTGTTGTAGTTTCCCTTCGTTGTAGTTTATGGTTTGAATAGCAGTTCAAGCATATGGCTGCAGGCTGACAGCGGACAGGACCGACACACACACACAAACACACACACACACACACAGCAGCAGCACCTCTGTATCCGCTCCCCGTGCACCCCGGGATGTGCCGAACATCCGGACTGTCTCCTGCTTCTTATGAGGAGAGTCACCACCTGCTCCGAGTGCGCGCTCCCGAGTGCGCGTCCGTGTCCGGGGGCTGATAGTTGTCTCTCGGAGAGGCTTGTCCCCAGCGAGGGAGACCGGACGGACGGAGGCAGCAAGTATTATTGGATTGATGCATTGTTGGTGGTATCAGGACTTGACGTTCATTTTCTGGAGGGAGAAACCAAGATAACAGAGGCTGAGAGATCAGAGATGTGTTTTTCTTTTCACAAGTGATGATTGATGTAGTGATGTAGTTCTGGTCTGGGGCTCCTTGTTTAATGGCTTGGGCTGCATCATTCAGGCTAGTTCTTAAAAGAGTTCTCCACCAATTTAGCTTTGCACTAGAAAGTTTTAGGAAAAAGATCCAAATCGATGCAGCAGAAACCGATTTTGTGTTTTTTTTTTATTCCACTTGTTCTTCTTTCTTGTCAAAACCTGGCGCCTACATTACCCACAATGCAACATGACCGCTATTGCAGTGATAAAGAACTTCGGAACCCAGTACAACCAGGGCCTTAGAGAGGATTTTAGAAACACCCCCCACCACTCTCAGAAAGTCTGGAGCAGAACCAAAAACATGTTCACTGAATTACTGGTATTTTCATATTTTATTGATTCAATTAGGCTACTGTTCAAGTTGTTTTATGAAGGTCTAAATCAGGGGTGTCAAACATACGGTCCGTGGGCCAGAACCGGCCCCCGAAAGGGTCTAATCAGGCCCACTGGATGACTTTGCAAAGTGCGAAAATTGGAGAGAAGTAATTAATTCCATTTCCAAATGTACCACTTTCATCTCAGAGAATATCCAAGTTCTTTTTCCGTAAATTTGGCGACTTTAATCTTAGAAATTCTGAGTTTTTTCTCGGATTATTACCCCTCTCTCAAGGGTCCATAACATACTTTTTTTTCTACAATGGCCTTACAACGCCGTCGTCGCAGAAGCAACTTGCGTTAACATCAAGCTGACAAGAAACTCTGTGGCAGATACAGTTTCTGATCTTTCTGGAGTGGTTTACTGGTCTGGCCCACTTGAGATCAAATTAGGGGTATGTGGCCCCTGAACTAAAATGAGTTTAACACCCCTGGTGAAAATGGTGTCTCGAAGCCTTCTCCACACTACCTGAATTCAAATTAAAATAGCTCAAACCCACAAATCCACAATATAAATGAGTGTCCTTAGTTGTAGCGAGGGCCCTGAAACCTTTGGGATGAAGTGGGATTCTGGATCTCATCACCTAACATCAACGTTGGACCTCACTAATGCTCTAGTGGCTAAATGGGAGCAAATCCCTGCAGCCAGGTCCCGAGATCTGCCGCTCAATGCCCAGAGTCTGGAAAAGAGATGTTCCACAATCACATATGTGTAATGCTTGGGTGTCCACATACTTTTGGCCATGCAGTGTATGACAGACCACAACTGAAAGGATTTCTTTTCTAAACTCTACTTCAATCTTTTCTTTAACCTTTATTTAACCAGGAAATAATCCCATTGAGATTCAGAATCTCTTTTACATAGGAGTCCTGGCCAAGGCAGCAGCATCAAAGTCTCAACATACAGTAACAAACAGCAAACAACAGACTCAATGCAAAACAGAAAAATGACATTAAACACTAAGAAAATCTGAATTCTGTAACAGGACATGTGCATTCAGTGGTCAGGAAGTCCTTCCTATTATCCTATTTTTTTTAAATCGTCCATGCTAATAAAATAACCTAGATTAAGGTGACTTTGTAGCTCACACCAAGATGACGGAGCAACAACTTTAAAAGCACTTCCACCAAACACAGTACGGGTTCGAGCAATGCTGTACGTCATTTGTCCGTGTGAGCGAAGGGTGCAGCTACCGATAGCTTTAGGCGTCAGTAGAGAACATACATCTTGAGTTGTTTGAGAGAAAAATAAACGTGCCCTGGTGTTTTTTTCTCAATGTAAATCTATTAAAGTAGAGAAATAGCCCCAAGAAACCTGCATCAACAAATTCAGTAACATTCAGTAGTGAGTTTGGTTTGGTAGCTCCATTTTTCATGCCGGTTCTGTCTTGATCCTACAAAGTAACTTGACTGCAGAGCTTGCCAGCAAGACTAATTGTAAATCTACACTATAGGAGCCTGTTGTGTGTCGACAGATTTAATGCTGTTGTATTTGGAGAATGAGTGTTTACAAATCACTTGAGGGAATTGGTTGACATTTAAAATTTCAGTCTCTCATTTAGTTTAAAAAGAAAATGCTTGTTAGCATTATTGAACCCAATAAAACAAGCTTTATACTCATTTGATCCAACTACAAACAATGCTGACAAGCCACTTAGTGAAGTTAGAGTGTAACACACAGGGACTGAGTCTGCTGAAGGAAGATAACAGACTAACATTTAAAATGTCTTTAGAAATGTGTATTGAGTGCTCAAACATCTCAATGAGTGAATTCATGTATGTCCTTAAACATGCACACTGTGGGTTAATTTGAATCTGTGACATACATATAAAATACATGTTTATTTACAGTGGTGGAATGCAACTAAGTACATTTACTCAAGTACTGTACTTACGTACAAATTTGAGGTACTTGTACTTTACCTGTGTCTTTTCCTTTCATTCCACTCTCTACTTCTACTCCGCTACATTTCAGAGAGAAATATTGTACTTTTTACTCCACCACAGTCATCTGACAGCTTTAGTTACTAGGCACTTAACAAGTTAATTTTTTTGCACACAAAACACATGTAGTTTATAAAATACAATGTTTTATTATGAATTAAACTACCCAGCAGTATATAGGCCTACAGGTACAGCTGAAATGATTAGACCATTGAAATGATTAGACCTTTTTGAGAAACAGATCAATTCAGTGGTGAAAAGTAGCTTTTTTTTGACTCAGGAATATTGCTAAACTGAAGACCATCCTGTCTTCTCATGATATGAAGACTGTCACCATTGCATTAATCTCCTCCAGGCTTGATTATTGCAACTCACTGTATCCGGGTGTTGGCTATTCCTCTTTGTCTCGCTTGCAGCTGGTGCAAAATGCTGCAGCGAGACTTCTGACTGGCACAAGGAAAAGAGAACGCATCACACCGATTCTAGCATCCCTGCATTGGCTACCTATTAAAATACAGGATTGATTTTAAGATTCTTTTATTTGTTTTTAAAGCCATTCATGGTCAGGATCCCCAGTATATTTCAGAACTCCTCAGCCCCTACTCCAATTCCAGGCCTCTAACTCTTGAATCAGTTGTTTTTAACTGTTCCTCGATCGAGGTTAGTGGGTAACGGAGATCGTGCCTTTTCTGTGGCAGCTCCAAAGCTTTGGAATAATCTCCCACTTTGTCTCAGATGTTCCCCCTCCATTGATAGTTTTAAAACACATCTCAAGACATATTTGTTCTCAATGGCCTTCGGTTGCTCTTAGAGGTTTTTGCATTTTAACAACATATTGTACTGTATTTTCTTGCTTTTATTGTTATTTTTATTTGTGTTATTTTATGACTCCTTTTGCTTTGATTTTAGATGTTGTGCTGTGCACTTCAATTTGTACGGTACTTTGGTCAACTTTGGTTGTTTTAAACGTGCTATATAAATAAACTTGACTTGACTTAATCATGTAGTTGATTGACAGAACAGCTTGGATTGTTTCCAGCCTCTAAATTGTGAGGATTTTTCTGCATTGACGACTTTTACTTTTAACACTTTAAGTACATTTTTCTGATGATACATACTTTTACTTAAGATTTCAATGCATGACTTTTACTTGTAACAGAGTATTTTTACAGGGTGGTTTTAGTACTTTTACTTAAGTAAAGGATCTGAATATTTCTTCCTCCACTGTTTATTTATCTATGTATTTATATTATGTTTACTGGGTAAAGAAGTTTGCATGCTGATGATGCTACAGTGACTATTCTTACTTAAAAACACATTAAAAACATATTTTTTTTGGCTTCTATTTCAAGTGGAAATTTCCTCATATTGCTTCATGCTCTCAGTCTGCGTCAGGCAAATTTGAGCATGTTATCAGAAGCTCACGGCATTTGAATGGACCCCCTGTTGCTCATGTGTGCCTCCTGTGGGAGTGAAAAAGCCTTTTTCAGAGATAATGATGGGAGTCGGTGTCAGTGGCACACATGGGATCGAAACCAACGTATTCGTAACGTATTGGATTCTGCAGCACTGCCAGGTATGAAATGTAGCTGCAGGTACCGCAGGTAGGCCTATACTCTCCACCGGAAATGCAGATGGGTGGAGTTTGTTGCAATAGATCAGTGATTCCCACCCAGGGGTTAACGTGGAAACATTGTGGAGTAACTGAACTAATATAAAAAAGTTCAAATTCTGATAAAATATCCACATATTTAAAAGGATAGTTTGGATTTTTTGAAATGGAGTTGTATGAGGTACTTATCCAAAGTCAGTGTATTAATGGTCGGTACACCCCCAGTTTGGAGAAGCAGGCAGGAGCCCGACACAGAAGCTGTACTGCTGTGGACGGAGGCAGCAGAAAAATATATTTTAGCCACCGAAATAAATCAATATCAGTTTAAGTGTATGCTATATTAGGGAATCTTTTCACCACTTTGCTTCACTTTACCGACAGACAGATCCGTTTAAGTTTAAACGGGGGAACTGAAGCTGTTCTATGCTCATGTCAAAGCCACCAGACTCCTTTGACAAAAACAGTGATTTTACCTCGCGGAACACAGGAGTAGCTGGTCTACCGCTGCCTCGATCAGTTGGTGCGTTTGTGTTATTGTGTGACTTTGGTGTTTTAAAGGGTTATGAACTAACAAAGAAACTAAACGAAGCAGCGGTAGACTACAAACCATTCTCTGCCAGGTAAAATTACAGTTTTTGTTAATGGAGTCTGCTGTTGTTGAAAACAGCATAGAGAATACATTCAGTGCTTCCTAAACTTAAAGAAGAAATCCGGCGCAAAATGATTTTTTTTGTGTGTGTGATTAACTGTAAAATATGATTTGTATTTTCAAATGTTGTGTAATATGAAGTAATGTCTTTGTGCATATGGTGTGTAATGTGATGTCGTAAATTGTATTGTCACATGATAGATTGTAGGACCCCAGGAAGAATAGCTTTTAGCTTATGCTGAAGCTAATGGGGATCCAAATAAAACAAACAAACAAACAAAAACCTAGGGATTAATAACACATGATTACCGAGTCGACCGTTCTCTGGGATATGTTTTCATGCTAATCGAATGTGACCAGTTTTAGCCCAAACCGCTAATTACCTTATAATGCTAGTCGTCGGGGCACGGCTAAAGTAAAAAGAAATCAATATTTCTATACCACTAACAAGGCTCAAAATAGCACCACACCTCCATGATAGCATAATGAGGGTCCCTACGTGTAAACCGATGCATTGAGAACTTTGTAAGTGTACAGAAAGTTTATTAAAAAGATAGATTATGAAGACTGTACCGTTCATGAATACATGCAGGCGCCATCTTGGGAAAGCAGTCAGAACCAGTCGAACGACAAACGCCGTGCTTGAGCTATGTTACTGGTTACTGGTGCCCCGACGACTAGCGTTATAAGGTAATTAGCGGTTTGGGCTAAAACTGGTCACATTCAATTAGCTTGAAAACATATCCCAGAGAACGGTCGACTCCGTAATCATGTGTTATTAACCCCTAAGTTCATTTTGCGCCGGATTTCTCCTTTAAACAGATCTGTCTGACGGCAAGGTAAAGCTGTGAAAACATCTAATATAGCATACACTTAAACTGATATTGATTTTTTTACGTGGCTAAAATATGTTTAGCTGCCGCCCCATCCACAGTGGTACATTGCTTAACTTCTATGTCAGGACTCCTGCCTGCTTCTCCGAAATTGGGGGCGTGCCAACCGCCATCCACTATAGATAAGTATCTCATACAAGTCCACCTCAAAACATCCAAACTACCTTTAAGTTTTGGAGGAAAATAAAAACACCAACAGGATTACAAACTGGTGTGAGGCTTAACGCTTGCTGAAATTGAGAGTGCATGAAAACTAATGCAAGCCATCAGAGAAGTAGAAAGAGATTAAAGAAGTGAGCAAAGAGACCAATAACTCCAGGGTGGTTGTGTCTTGCATAATTGTAACATTATCCATTTTTATATAAGTTTAATAACATTAAGTACGTCAGACAAAAAAGGTTGGGAACCACTGCAACATATATTACAGGAAGAGCCAGAGGAATGTGTCCTATTGAAGACCATTTGAGTGTTTAATAACTCTGATACTGGTCATTTTCTGAATGCCCCAGTAAGATATCATACAGAACTTTGTATGAGGATATGTTACAGGCCCAGTACAGTGAGCTCCATCCTTCCAACACATTAACTTGAGTAAATCCCTTGTAAATAATATTGATAAGGAAAAAGGTACTACAAATTACCCGGGAGACACAAAAGGAACGTTTATGTATCTAAAAAGTGGTGATAAACAAAGTAGTGTATTAAACATTTAAGGTCACAGGACCAATCAAATTGATGTTATTGTTACTTAGAATCCACAAAAGATTCTGCTACAGTGGGTTGGATTCAAAGCTCGAGAGAAAAAAAAAAAAACGCCATTTGAAATTATTGTTTACTGTAACTAGTAATTAGTGTTATGCAAACAGTTACAGTCAATGCTGCACTATTTTCTCAGGGCCTGTTGGTATCAAGAGTTTGATGAGATGTGCCTGCTGTAATTGGAAAGTTATAGTTTGTCCCACTGCAGCTGCAGAGGCAAGCCTATTCAAACTGTAACTTTATGCCTGGTCACGTGCTCTGTGCATTGAAAGGGGAAAGTATTTGCGCTGGAGTGTCAATGTGGGTGTGAAGTTCATGTGCAGCACCTGAGAGTTCTGGTTCACCTTCAAAATGTCACTAAAAAAGATGACTCTTTAGTATGGTTGTCATGCTCCCATGTAGGTGTGGGGGGGGGGGGGGGGGGGGGGGGGGGGGGAGTGTCATGCAGAACTAGTGTTTGTGTGTGTGTGTGTGTGTGTGTTGGCTGTTAGAGGGATAAAGAAGAGAGGAAAAGCAGCAGGACCCCCTGCCAGGCCTCCTCATGCATTATCAGCCCACAGCTCCGCAGCAGGCATCAGCCGCCACATACCAGGGTGTCGAGCTTTTTTTACTGCCAGGGGCAGGTTGGTTTATTTTTTTATTATTTTTTTATAATATAATATGAGACAACTTTCAACTCTCCCTATTCCTCTACATGTCTGCAAGCTCCCCCGACACATGCTAAGAAATAACCCCCCCACACACACAATGGAATTAAAACGTTTTTTCACCATTTAATTAAAATAAAATCGATTGTCAGGAGAATAATACACACAGTTGTGCTTGGTGTGCTTAACTGAAGTGATGAAATTTTGTTTTATATATAAACAGTCTCACACACACACACACACACACTTGTATATTACACATATTATACATTATACATATGACAAATACAATATTGCAATGTGAGTCCTCGTGTCCAGCAACTCTCACTTTGGGAAACATTTTCACACCAAGGAACGGCTTTTAAAATCACATACTGCCTTAAAATTCAGATATTAACGATGAACTCACCAATACAGTCAGCCACATCACAATTACGCAGTGTTTGATGATCGTTACAACTAGGTGCTGCAGTATTATTGCCTTCAAACTGTTGCATTTCTGATTACAGCTTGCACTTGTACATGCCAGCTAATTACAGTAATTCCATGGTGAGCTCTGTGACAAAATGTGACGCTTTAATCAGAGACAGTTAGAATATTTAACCTGAAATATGTAGTGTTAGTTTTGACACCAAGCACCTAGAGAAAGATTTTGAGAAATCATTAAAAAGAAAGAAATGTTGCAGTAGAATACTGCCACCTTGTGGAGGAACACGACCAAATCTCTTTGTGACCAAGAGCTGCTTCTCCCGCTGGTCAAACATTTTCCCTGATGCCACCTTAACAGCTACACAAATGACAGTGACAAGGATTCATTTCTTAACCTCAATTCATTCCCTGGCAGTAATAAAAGAAAAACAGGAGACTCTGCCTAGTCTATGGCGTTAAGATAGCTGGGAAACAAAAGTAGATATCTGTGTGGTATTATAAGTAGTCTGAGTGAAAGCTGCTTTTATCACATTGGCCTCAAGGCACATTAAACACACTTTATGTAAAAAAGTTTTACTGCAGAAAGCTGTAATTACTCCTGCGTCTCTCTCTCTCTCTCTCTCTCTAACACACACCAGCCAAAGAATCGCATTCGCCCATACGGGTGCACAGTGTTGTGTTGGTAGCAAGTCCTGATGCAAAATTGATTTTTCTACAAGCTGAAGATCTCATCCGTCATAACAGTCTGTTAAAGTTTACCTAACACAGCCTGTGATGACTTCACATAAAGACATACTCCAGATGCTGAATGAGATCAATAGGCAGTAATGATAGTAGCAAACTAAGTGATTGTACAGGATATTGGACAACCTGCAAAAAAAGCAATCACATTGATGAAACCAGAACTAAAATCAAAGTTTTAAAATGAAATGTAAAAGCTCCCTGTCGATGATCACCTTAAAAACTTCTCTTTTTTTGAAACCAGCGTTGCAATCAGCCATTCACTTGGTGACAGTATACGGCCGTCATCCTGACATTCAGAGCCTATCCGTCGAGGTTGCTCGACTTCGGCGTTCCGTCCTGCTCAAGCGCGAGCCTCCGGCGCTCTCATGAGGGCGTCAGAGCTGCAGAGTGTTGGCTGGGAGCCGGTATCTCGTACTTGAAGACCACGCTGAACAGCTTTCCTCCCAGGCGGTCGGCCAGCCACGAGTTCTTGATGACGGCCATCTTGAGGCTCTCGCAGCGGAGCATGGCGTAGTAGTTGGTGTGAATGGCTCGGCCCATTCCCTCGATGATCACCAGGTCGGTTTTTCGCTCCCGCACCACCATCGCCAGCACTTTGTCTAGACGACTAGGCAGAGAATCAAACTAAATTTTTGCTGCACTAATACAGTTTATCTAATTAACTCTCCACAAGGTGCTCAGAGTTCTGGCTTTTAAAAGTATAGATGTGCAGCCCAAAGTCTACCCTCCCACTAGGGTGATGAATTGCATCTACCACAGAAGGAAAGTCTAATTCTAGGTAGTTCACAGGCTTAGTACTCCCTTGTCAAATGTCAAAGAACCAACCTCAGATCCAGGCAGGGGGAACTGGAACCACTCTGGACCAACGTCAACCTGTCCTCCCTCAGACCGGCCCTACACGACAAACCACAGGTCACAAAAGATCTTCTTCCAACGGTTTTAAAAAGCTTTTCAGGTGTGAAATCAGACACAACATCATGTCTTACGCTTTGGTTTTTGGCTTGCGCGTAAAGTATGCGGACGGTTCGCGGAGCGCATGTGCTGCGGAATGTATCTTTTTTGTTTTTAACTAGCTACACGTTCTGTGCACTAGCGGCGTAGGATTGTGCGAGTCACAGGTGAGACGCTGAGCTTTTTGCTCTGGGACTGTTGTTGCTTCTTCCGTTTTTTGGAGCCGACACAGCGCTGTGAAACATCAATCTACAGTCAGCTGTTATCAGAGGACGCAGGTGAGGGAAACAAGACATAAAAACTCATTGACAGTCATTAAGTCGTTTATTGTATATCGCTAGTTTAATTTAAAAGGCACATAGACACTGTATGATCCATTTCTGTGTAAAAGGGCCGCACACACCTCGCGTAAAAAAAATATAAATAGAAGACTGTCCTATTTTTACGCTTGTAGAGCGGATCTCCGCGGAGCATACGCACCACTAACACGCTGCTCTAGTGTCTGGTGTCGCCAGTTTCACTGACTATAGTGGAAGCGTAGTGCTGGAGCATCTGCTCTGTATACGTTACACGTGCAATGAAGCCGGCCCGCTAGAAGCTACCAAGGAAAGATATTAAGTCAGTTGACTCTATATTGCTCTTGGTGTGATAATAGAGGTTTAGCTGAGGTTTATATGTTGTATTTTTTTCTTTTCCTATCGGTTTTTAAAAACGCTCAAAAATACTCACTGAATCACTGGATCCATAGCAGCGATGCTTTCGGTCAATATCTGCAGTTCACCGTTTGTCACGTCATTTAAAGCCGGACCGGAGTTGCTGGCCAAAATGACCTGAGGTTAGACGGAGAGAAGAGTTGGATTGCATTTCATCAAATGTATTATTTTTTGAAATGGTTAGAGTTCCTTACCTCTGTTCCTCTGGAGAGAAGCTCTCTGACAAAAGGCATCACCCCTAGAATGATGTCTACTCCACTATTATCTACGAAAAACATGGCACACTTATGAGGAGGACCCTGCAAGAGAAAAAAAAAAAACCAGGATGGATTGTATTCGAGCACTAAGCATCCCGAGTGCACAACACAGACACACACTATCGCAAGTATAGGAAATGTTACTGAGCACTAAAAGGCTGTTATCTGTTTCCTCTTTGTGCTTAATCAAAACATGCCCGTGCCTGGCTCCGACCGTGTCTGAATTATGGGTTTGTTTCCGTGCTACACAGTGCGTGGTACCGTCAAGTGCTTTTGGTAAAACCTGGAGCCTCTCCCCCACCAATAATGCTTCAATAAATAACTTGGCTCTGATAGAGAAAGAAGACAAAGAGCCTGACCTTTAGCCTCTCAAACCACTGGTCGTAGGAATCGACAAGCCATGGCCGCTCTGAGGAGAAAAAAGAAATTAAAATAAAATCAGTCTTAGGGCCTACCTCTGTGCAGAACTGTCGCACAATTTTATCTGGAGTCAAATGGTTCAACAACATGAAAATACTTGGATACCTTCCAATTGTCGTTTAGCCTGCTCAAACCCAAACTCAGGATCAGATTCGAGGACGCTGCATGACATCAAAACAAAAAATGCACAAGGTCAGATAGGAATTTGGATCACAGTGTAAAAATAAATCCAACACCAAACTTTCCATACATTGAGATTGAAACTAAAATATTTTTAATTTACCAGCCATCTCAAATCAACCCATCATGATCAATTCATTTCTTAAAGAGACGGGCAGTTGTGGTCAACAATAGCAGGGTTAAGAACTGGGATGCAGTTACATTCTTTGTTAAGATGGATAGTAAGCAGCACTTTCATTGATTTTTTTTTAAAATTTTTTTAATTCTGTTTACTTTCAATCCATGCTGCCGACCATCTACAGTCTGGATAACTTTTCAAAACAATGTAACACTGCCAAGCACACTACCGCAGCGGTGAAAAACTCCCTTTTCAGAAACTGTATGAAACTACTAAGACATGCAAGTGGAGCGTCTCCCACCACGCAGAACAAACAATCAACCAGGCTGCTGACAGGATATATAACATCCATTAACTCCACTCACTCGGACACGGCCTTGGCTCCCCAGTCAAAGACATTCCCAGCCAGGACGCCCCTGACCAGGGCGTACTGTCTCTCCTCCCAGCTCAACTCGTCCAGGCACTTCACTGCCTTCTGGTAGTACTTGAGAGCCATGTCATTCTCCCTCTGTTTAATCTACGAGAGAACAGAGATGGGGAGCACTTTGTTTGAACGGGGAAAAAAAAAAAAAAAGATTGGTAATCCGAAGCATTCGGAGATGTGAGAAAATGAGATTTTAAGAATATATAAAACAAATGTGCGTGTATGCTAGGCCCAATTTACAGTATGAGGTGGAAATAAATGGTCTGTGTGAGACCATGACACTGTATGAAAACCTCACCGGATCAGTGAGGGCAAAAGCAGCTGTGAAGCACACACAAAGAAAAACAACAAAAAGGTTGATAGATTTCACTCAGACCTTAGAGTAGGGATCAGGAAAGTTGAACTCGTTTAAACAGTGTTCCCTCGTGTCTAACAGACTTCTGACAGTGAGGGATCCATAAGCACTAGGTAAGAAGAGAAGCACTCTACGTTAGCCAGAGAGAAAAACATTCACACGACGGGGCTGGGCCGATAAATCATTGACAGAACTAACACAACTGACACGTAATGATTAGGGGTGTAAATCACAAGTTCAATTATGATACCACATTAAATTGATTCTTTGCACAACAACACGATATTTGCTGATATCACAAAGTCTGCCACGATATGATTCCCATGAGATTCAATTCAGGGGCCTGCGATCGTTATAAGACGATATCATAAGCCCATTTAACACCATCAGTTACATTTATAGCAACTTACAATTTTTGTAACTGAGCTCTTCTAGACATTTAAATACATTTATAAAAAGAACAGACATAAACCTCCTGTTGTTCGCTACAAAGTGCCACATTTCTCATGCAAATGTTTTTTTTATCCCTTGATGACCTTTAAATGATTGCCATGGGGATTTCAAAATAAAGTTATATCTTAAAGATGACAATATGTACGTATCATTACACCCCTAATTCTTATGTGCCCCTGACTCCTAAAACCCTCAAACAAGTAAACAGATTTAACATCAAGATTTCCCTTTTTCATTGATGAAGCACGTGGGCAGTTACAGCAGGTATGAAGACATGTAACTAACGCAGATGTTGAAGAAAAGACTTGAGGTTTAGTCTACTCAAAGCAACCTCTGGGTCAAACAGATAGGCTTTGCATGCAAAAAACCCCCCCAAAAAACAGTTCCCTTACAAAGGCTGGTGGCGGAGGGTCTGAAGCTTGTGTCTGTATTTCTGGCGGAACTTCTCGGCTCGCTCGGCTGCCTCCGGCATGTCAGGCTGGCTCGCCACAGCTCTCTTGACCACCTGCAAGAACAATGTATGATCAGCCGCGTTGACAACCTCTGCTGAGGACAAGCACAGAGTGGGAAAGAAAATGACAAAATCAAAACCAATTCATCTCGTATGAGAAACTGACCTGTGCACACCAAATGTAGCGTCCGTTTCTGGGATTATTTTGTCTTAATATTGTCATGGACAACTGGCTAAATATAGATGAGGCGGCAATGTCTTTATGGTGAAAATACAATGTGGCTTGATAGCAAAAACTCTACTGTAAGTTGATAGTCAGTGCAAAATCTTGGTGGGAGAACAATCTCTTAAAGAGCTTCTTTTTTTAATTATTTTGTTCATCTGTTTTACAATCATACAGACATTGATGGGAGGAGGCAGATATTACAGTTTTGACACACAACAGAATTGCATTGCAGATTCAATGTTATAAACTCAATCGCTTCATGAAATTGATCTTTTTTTTCCTCATCGCTGTTGCTTTTTTTTTTTTAACTAGATTTTCTCCTTCAAGAAAAGGTCTACCAACATTGTCTGTATTGCACGTCTTAACTTCAGACTATGCTATTGTTTTCCAAAACACGAACCGCCGTCCTACCCCGTCTAGGGCCTCTTCGAAGCAGTAGAGCCAGTATTCGCGGGCGTGCGCGTCCTCTGTTAGGTCCACGGTGTCGGGGATGTAAGATGAAGCGTCCTGCAGCAGTGGCAGATTCACCAGCTTCCCCTCCAGACGGTCCATCTCCAACATGTCAAACTAGACACAACCAAGACAGACGAGATACCTAGATGCCGTCTCTCTTGTTCATTAACTGAGACTGCTTAATCTTTAAGCTATCACTCTTTTATTATAGCACATATTTTCCATAATATTTTCCTTTTTTCTTATCCACACTGTGGAAGGTTTCACTTTTAGTTAGTATGTTTTGTTAAGACAACGACAAAGATGCAGAGGAAGATGCAGTAAGGAAGGCAGAGTGGTGACAGGGGACTCTAGGGCAGCTAACGTTAACAGCTCCTGATGCTCTACGAAGACCACCATGCTCAAAGTGTCACACAGAGGAATCAAAAAGCAAAGCAGCTGTCAAAAACATCCGGTGTTAGTTATTTTTCCATCTTTCGTGAAGTTTTAGATCTTATTTTCTTTTGTTGTAAGAAATATTGGTTCTCTTACTTTGTCTTCGTGAGCTACCTAGATGTTAGCTCTAAACCCATGTGTCATGTTGTGTAAATACAGCGTAATGTAATTTTGTTTTGTAAATCACTTTTGCTTGGGTTTTTCTGGTTCTGTCCCTTGTCATTTTGTGTATACTTGTGAGTGTTCGCTATTTTTTTTTTTTTCTTTTCCTGTGTTTGTCATGAGATGTTGTAATATTGTCTGATTTAATGTTGTTGGACCCCAGGAAGACTAGCTGGTCGTCTAGGCGTCAGCTAATGGGCGTCCTTATAGTAAAGGATTAGGTAAAGGACATAACAGTGGCAAAATCAAAGCTTAGCTAAAAAGAAAGCTGCTCTCAGGTCTCTCTTGTCATCGCATAAGTGAACAAAGTGAATGCCGGACACGTCTAAATACTGAAGTCGAGTGTCTACAGCTAGAGAACAAGGCACTGTAAGCAGGAGCCACGCGTCATCACACCAGAGCACACAAGTAAAGCCGACGGAGGTACTTACAGAAAACTGAAGGAGAGGGTTAGGTAGACAGAGGAGTGTGTGGAAAGGAAATGAAAAGAAAGATTATGAAAGATGAACGTCGGATGTATGATGCCTATGGATTCAGTGAGGATAGTGGTGATGGTGTGTCAATAAATAACATAAAATGGGAAATAAAGTTAAAAAAAACATCAGAATTTGATGGTGGGTGAAATAATAATAATTAAAAAAAAACAATGAACCATCTGCAGAGTGAAAATAGGTCATGAGGTGTACATGACCGAGTTTCAAGACGTAATATCTGATCACTCTTTGCTTCCTCTGCCGACTCACTGTTCCGCTACGTGCGCGTTGCATGGGATTCATATCTGGAGACACGCTCATCAGGCCCGAGCTTCCCGCGTAGTTCTCACCCCAACTGTACTGGTTTGGATCTAGAGGGGTACAAGATGCAATTATATATCTACGGTATAAGTGCATTTTTATTATTATTTAAGGTTAGTATTAAAAAATACTTCTGCCAAGCTAGCTAGCAGAATTTAAAATTAATTTCCAATTAAATCTTGTTAGTTATTTCGATACAAACTTTCTTCTGTTATTGGTCCTTGTGCTCTCCATCATGTGAAAGATAAACAGACACACAAATTGGAGGTTCAGTAGTTTCACAACTGAAGTCCATTCCATCAGACCTGACGTCAGTGAAAACATCTAGCAAGTATCTGCACAAGTTCAGCGACGTTGTTTTCAAAAATATAAACTGTCAAATACTTTTACACACACACACACACACACACACACACACACACACACACACACACACACACACACACACACACACACACACACACACACACACACACACACACACACACACACACACACACACACACACACACACACACACACACACACACACACACACACACACACACACACACACACACACACACACACACACACACACACACACACACACACACACACACACACACACACACACACACACACACACACACACACACACACACACACACACACTTGAGGACAATAATGTGCATTTGTAGGTTTTTCCTTACTGTCCTCCTCTGCTCCTTTAAGAAATGCTCCAATGGCTCCGAGATAGCCTTCATGTCTTAGAAACAAGGCCTGAACTTCACCCTACAAAAACAACAACAACAACAACAAAAAGGTCATGGTAATGACATAAAAAGTCTGGGTTGTCGGTGAAACACTGTCAAGTTCAGGTGATAACAAACCAAGTTCAGGACTAAACTGAAATATGTCAGTGATAACGAGAAAAAAAGACCACCCGTTATGAACTCTTGCAGAGCACCAAGACACTTTGTGATCACTAGGTAATAGCATTGTTTCCCCTTTAATTGTACAAGCCTCTACAGGCCAGAAAAAAAACTTTTCAATGCCAAAAATAACACCAAATATCCATTGTTTTTCCCCTATTTTCATTATGTCTGTGGTTAGTTCACATCTGTAACAGCAGGACAGTCGTGTTATCTAAACTGCTAAATCAGTTGGAACGCTGTCGGTAATGTTAGCCTACCGGTTACAAACAGGCTCGGTAGTGAACGATGCGCTAACGTGCCGACGGATTCGATGTTGTTGCGTTTTTTAGCTGAGCTGGACCAGAGAATATTCGGTCAAAACAGATCAGTGATGCTGTTTTGCCCTCATTGTTCTCTGTGAAGTATGCTGGAAGTGATGTAATGTAGCGTTTTATGTGTGGTGAGCACTGCGACTGACACCGTTTAAAAATTAGCCTTTAAAATGCTACATTGCTTGTATGGAAATAACGGGAGTAACAGGCAAACCAGCTTTAAAAGTGACACATTTTCTTTTTAAATAGGTGCTGTGGGGTACACTGAATAGGGTTAGTTTGTTTCCAGGTCAGCAGAGGAAGAGGCCTTGCCTTGGTGAAGAAGTTGATGCTGTAGGTGATTGTGTGCATGGTGACGGGGTGTCCTCTAATGAAGAATCCTCCAAAGTACACTCGGGAGAGGTTGTGGAGTTTAGCATACAGACAGGCCAGCTGCCCGATGTCATTGCTGATCATATGGAGTAAGCTCTTGGCCATGTCTTCTTTAGAGAACTCTACAAATTTAGAACAGAATCATATAAATAAAAATATGGTCAATATCCACATCACAAAACTGAAAAGCTGCTTAAAGGGGCTTTAAAAGACTGACATCTGAATGTTTAAATACACTAATATATGGACAAAACAACAGCAGCAATTCTTTAGAACTCCTTCGGTAGTCCTAACACTTTTTCAGTATTCAAATTAGGAAGCGTTTTACTAACTTCCTTCTGTTCAATGGCAGATTAACAAACTCATATGAGCATTAGGACGATTGGGTATCAATATCTAAATCCTGTTCCATATTTTCAAAATGAAACGGTATAAATTACTCAATAACTGCAGCAGAATTTGCTTTAATAACCAAACAAAAGGCTGTGAATGTCTGTTGAGTAACAGAGAGAACAAAACTGTATCAGAACTGGGTGAGAGGTCATCAGTTCATGTCGACACTGATTTTGCAATAAAACTGGAAAATATTAAGTCTATCTTGCCAAGATGTCATCACAGAGAAAACAGAATTAGACTTTGTGGCTTTTATTTCATTTGCACTTAAAGCCAAACTCCATCTTCTGAGTGACAAGTTTGTAGCCTGCAGTGTCTCAGTCAGCGTGGCTTCAAAGAGGTTACAGTGAGTTCCAATAGTGACGTGTGAGGATTGAAATGGAAGTAGTGTGTTTTGCCATATATTGGGGGAAACTACAGTATGGCTGTTTGCAATATTCTGAGCGTCCAGATGTGGTTTGTGCAGGAGTGGTTTGAGTTTCAATGGAAATGTTAATCCTTTCTTCACTGTGAAACTGGGTTACCATTTAAATGTACTTGACAAGTATTGAATCAACGCTGATTGCAGTTGCTGCTGGCCCTCCAACGTAAGCAAATGAGAAAGTTACAAACTTTTGACAGCCACCTTTCAAGTCCACATAGTGTTTTGATAGTCAAACGATGGTTGTGGTACTGCTTTAATGTACAGTATGTTTTGATCCAATTAATTGAAAGAACTACACAAGTGTGCCTATAAAGTATTTCATTACACTAACCTAAATCTACAAGATCCTCATCAAAATTGAGAGAAATCAATAATTGATTTGGAGTTTAATAGTGTGCAGAACCTCCTTTGTGCCCTGCAGTTAAGTATTTTTTGTCTTGCACCTGAGTATTTTGTCTGGATGTGCGCACACTTGGTCCCTCCCCTGTGTCACCTTTGTCAGCAGTTGCAGACTTTCCAAAACTGCTCGCAATAAGATCTCCAGTCAAGCCTAAAGACCCATAAGATCCTCCGTAGATATCTTTGACGAGCATATCGACACTTGTGTGCTGCCCCTTGGAGGCCAACTGTAGCAACTCGTCAAATCTCTACAGGAGAGAAAAAGGGTAACGTTCACGAGGCTTAAGGGTACAAAATATTGCACTGAGCAGCCAACCTTTGCTGGATGACAGTCAGACAGTTAAACTAGAGAAACGTATATAGGATACCTTGGTTTTGGTGAGCAAGGCTCCAAGGCCCCAGAACGTCCCTCCACCTATTGAGCTTCCTCCTATTCGCTCGAATTTGTCCTCGGATTCAACCTGTTTTAGAAGGAGAGAATGGAACATTGCCTTTTGTACGAATCAAATATAGTGAGAGAAGAAGAAACGGGTTAATACAAATGTTAGTCATTTAGAAAAGCCAAACCTGCACAATAAAGCCAGGTACTTTTACTAGGTCCGCTATTTTTATATACACTACCGTAGAGGCTAAGCCCAAGCTTTAAGCCCCTGAGCTGCTGTTCCACGGGTAGAGTAATTGACGCACTTTTTACATTTTTGATCAATGAAAGTCCAAGTCATGTTTGCAGTTAAAACCATTGGTTCCATTTATCATGAGATCTTAGTTGGGTTTCCAGACAAATCAATTCCCCCCTAACCTTAACCCTAACCCCAGCACACCTGCTTGTATGTATGTCTGTTTAGTGTTGTGGTGTGTGTGTGTGTGTGCGTGTGTGCGTGTGGTCAAAAAACTGTATGTGCTACCGGGTTGCACCCGAGGAACCAAAGATCGGTTCCGATTTATACCAAGGGCACTAATTGGCTCTTACAACTACTATACTGTACAGTAGATAAAGACATAACATAAAAAAGGACAAACTGTAGAGCCAAACTGATACTGAATTGTTGGATGTTAGGGGTAGTGTATTCAAGACATTTCTTTTAAATATTGGCTAATATCTATGCTGATACAAATATACCTGTGATGAGCAGTCAATGTCACTTTGGTAGCAGAAGCTACTGTTGAAATTTTACAAATTGATCGGGTAAGTTTGGGCTTAGTTAGTTATATAATATCTTTCAGTTGAAACAACCTCTACTTTGTTTCTATTGAAGGTCTTCTCTATAATAAAAAAAAGTCCTGAAACTGTTAATCCATCCATCCATCCATCTTCGTCCGCTTATCCGGCGTCGGGTTGCGGGGGTAGCAGCTCCAGCAGGGGACCCCAAACTTCCCTTTCCCGAGCCACATAAACCAGCTCCAACTGGGGGATCCCGAGGCGTTCCCAGGCGAGGTTAGAGATATAATCCCTCCACCTAGTCCTGGGTCTTCCCCGAGGCCTCCTCCCAGCTGGACGTGCCTGGAACACCTCCCTAGGGAGGCGCCCAGGGGGCATCCTTACCAGATGCCCAAACCACCTCAACTGGCTCCTTTCCACGCGAAGGAACAGCAGCTCTACTCTGAGTTCCTCACGGATGACTGAGCTTGTCACCCTATCTCTAAGGGAGACGCCAGCCACCCTCCTGAGGAAACCCATTTCGGCTGCTTGTACCCTGGATCTTGTTCTTTCGGTCATGACCCAGCCTTCATGACCATAGGTGAGGGTAGGAACGAAAACTGTTAATACAATTTAAAAAAAACATAGCAGTACCCTTCATATCTTAACAAAGACAGGAATATGCTTTAGCTTTTGATTAGGGCTTAAACTAACAATTATTTTCATAATAGATTAATCAGACTTTTTTTTTTTTTTATTAACCGTTTGGTCTTTAAAATGGCAAAGGATAAGGTAAGTAATAATGCTCAAGGTGACATCTTTATATGTCTTGTTTTGTCAGTCTAAAACCAGACGATATTCAGTTAAATATGTAAAACTGTAAAAAAAAGAAAATCATGACATTGGAGAAGCTAAAACCAGAGAGTGATTGGTAATTTTGCTTCAAAAATGAATGTATTATCAAAATAACTACCGATTCCTTTTCTGTCACTGGACCAACCAGTTAACCGACTATTGGTGTCAGCTCTACTCAACTAACTGGTTAAGCAGGGAAACTGCCTCTCGCAAACCAGTGACAAAAGTGTGATTCGTCAGTTATCACCTTGACTATGGACACCCCAGAGCCGATGTTTACAAGCAGGTAAGGGAAGATGTCTGGTTGAGTCGTCTGGAAGCGGAACTCTGAGTCTGCATGCTTGGCGTACACGAAAGCCTCGTGGGGTATGTTCCTCAGCACAAAGTTACATCCTTTGATGAGGCAGGTCATCTCATCCTCTTTGTCCACTCTGCCACAACGCAGCACATAAAGACTCCATTAGAATAAATCATCCACAGCCAGAGCAGAAGATTAACTGTTGTCGTCCTGCATCTGGTAAATCATTAGGTATAATGTGGAATCTCCTTCGTTTTTACAATATTACCAGACATTTACAGTTTTCTAGACAGAGCAGCTGTCTGCAGCCGTGTGTGTGTTGGAGGGAAATAAGCAGCCAAATAAATACATGGAGCTGATTCCACAGATTAGTTCCTCTTTCTCTTAACTGAATTAAAAGAGAAACATTTGACTGGAAAACAAAAATAAATAATTCACATCATATATACAAATGCTAAGCATAAGTGAATACACCCATGCTAAAGTTGACTAAAAAGAAGAAGAAAAAAATCCTCTTTTGGAAAATGATCATAATACCTTAATTAAAAAAATTATGAAAAAGCCAACCTTTAAGGACACAAATTTTCTTTGTGAATGAATAATGTATCGTAAATAAATAAATGTTCTTCCTTAAAATATAAGGGTAAGTAAGTACACCCCTATGTTAAATTCCCATAGAGGCAGGCAGATTTTGATTTTTAAAGGCCAGTTATTTCATGGATCCAGGATACTAGGCATCCTGATAAAGTTCCCTTGGCCTTTGGAATTAAAATGGCCCCACATCATCACATACCCTTCACCATACCTAGAGCTTGGCATGGGGTACTTTCCATAAAATCATCTCTCAATGCAAATCAAACCAGCTATTAGGCTAACTGAAATAAAACCATGCCACTCTCTAGGTATGGTGAAGGGTATGTGATGATGTGGGGCTATTTTAATTCCAAAGGCCAAGGGAACTTTATCAGGATGCATAGTATCCTGGATCCATGAAATAACTGGCCTTTAAAAATAAAAATCTGCCTGCCTCTATGGCAATTTAACATAGGGGTGTGTATACTTATGCCCCCTGTATTATAAAGGAAGAACATTTATTTATTTACGATACATTATTCATTCACAAAGAAAATTGGTGTTCTTAAAAGGTTGGATTTTTCCTCATTTTCTTTTAATTAAGGCATTAAGATCAATTCCAAAAGATGATTTTTTTATTCCTCTTTTTAGTCAACTTTAGCATGGGTGTATTCACTTATGCTTAGCACTGTACATATGGTTTTCAATGCTAATGCCATATGGATGCTCTGTTGCTATCTCACAATGTCTGGTTAGCAAACAAAGTAGCTGCCACAGTTTACAAGCCAATAAAGAGCTAATCTTATGATTCACAGGTAGAGGACAGGATATTGCTTTGTCTGTGGATAGGGTTACAGCAAGGGCAGAGGGCCAAATTTAGTCATCTGGAAATATGGCAGATGTTTGCCTCTTTTTCTGTTTGTACATGCAGTAACAACAACAGTTTCCTTGGCTTTATTCACAGCTGGTCTGTATACTCACTTGAGTCCGAGTTTCCTCTCAATGAGTTCTTTGAACTTGTGCGCCCCTCCACCTGTGGCTTTGATAACTTTGGTTTCCGTGTTGACCAGGTGGTCTTTGACGAAGTCCAAGCATGTTTCAATGTAAGCATTTTCAAACTTGATAAAGTGCAGGCGTGCAGTGACCTCTTCCTGCACGGATATTTCATAGAGGTTGTCACCGGTAGCCTCCTGGCGACACAAATTACACAGAAACACAGAGGAGAAAGTGAAATAACGTTACTTCATTACATCGTGCTATTGACATTTCCTCTGCTATACTTTGACAAAGAGAAAATGCAGGCTACGATGCAGTCGTGGGATGTAGGAAAACGTGGCACCCAGAACACCACAGCTTTTACAGAAACTGATGATAAAACAGATAGTTACCTTTGTAGTGTGGTCGAAAGATCGTACTTTGGCCACCTTGTGTTGTACAGTTGAGTAGTAGGCAAGCTTTGTGAGAGATCCACCTGTTCAAGCAATGGAAAACAGCATGGATAATGTCCGATAAGAAACCAGTGAGACAGACTGAAACTAACGCGTAAAGAACTGTGAAACTGTACTGTTAGGTAAACAGGGACGACAAAACATAAACACAGGCTAGCTTGCAGCTAACGTCTACGCTGTGGTACTTGTCAAAGTTGGCCAGGTTTGTTTGGCACACAACCGCTTTATCAGAAAAAAGATCAGCTTAAAACCTCATTAGACTTTCATCTTCGAGGCAAACAGACTTGCTGTCAAACAAACTCAAATTAGACACGACTTTAAGAGGATTAACGTTAGCTTGGTCTTATTTACTTTCACTTAAAGTAATGTGTTGTTAACGTTATACTATCAGGCTGCGGCATAGCTGGTCTATAGACACGGAGATGAGCTACGTTCCCGCAAAAAAGGCTGAAGAAATAAAGACAACTTTTATATTCCCAGGTACCTATGTCTATTGCGAATCGCTTTGCGTTTTCCAAATTGCGGAATATTTCGTCAGGCGGAAGAGTAATGCTTTTATCCATGGTATGACTACTTGTGCTGCTGTCAACTCGAACAAATTCCGCCATGGTCGGCAACGATTTGACGCTGCGTGCGTGCCCCTCGTCGTCCAATCAGCATTCACGTACAGCGTGAGGCGTGTTTGTTATCATGAACATTATGAACATTATGAACATAAAACAGTTGTTTTAACAACTTGTTTCACATTATATCTGAAGACAAGATTAAACATTGAATGCACGTCTACTAAAAAATATCACAAATTATTTAAAAAGGAGTAGACAACTGCTATTTGAGTTATAACCAGTGCATGTCAGAAAAAGTCAAAAGTAATATACATATGATATGAAATAATGGCTGATGAAGTGTTATTGTTGTGAATTTTATCATAATAATTCTTTAAATGTGTGGCAGCTAGAGACTAAAAAAATATTTAAAAATATATTTTTTACTAAACCACTTATTTAGGTTTTGCCTTCTGAAACATGACTTACAGGTAACAACTACTGTAGCCACTGCCAAATTCTCTCAACTGAGATAGTATTATTGTAGCTGAGTTATTTTGACTATTAACATTAACCCCCTAACAAGCAGCAGCTTGTAGGTTGGTTAGTCTGTACTTATATGCTGTGCAGCCCCACTTTGTTAAAACCCACAGAACTATACTTTTAAATTCTATCCCAAAGTTTCCAAAAAAATACTAAATATGTCAGGCTGAATTTGGGAGAAATTTGTGTAAATGATGCACAAGATGGGTAAAATATTTGCATTTGATGATGGAATGGTGCAACCAAAAATAGAAAGTCTTGAGTTTGAATATTTTACTCAGTAATAGTGTCATAAAGCTTCACGCCTGCATATTTTAATTGAAATGTATTCCATACAATAATGTGTTACTGAAGTCATGGTGGGAAGGAGAGGCCCTATACAGGAAAGAGTTCGAGGAAGATACAGATGTGGAGTCTAAGAGAATAACAGGAAAAGGGCCCTAAAACAAACGAGACTCTGTATCTTCTAGTCCATGTGTAGGACACTCGTGGTTGACCTTTATCTCAACTCATATATACACCCTCCCACTAAATGCACATTATATATACTATGTGTTAAATGCAGAACTTCGGAACGACTTATTGGAAGAATTGGGTTGGTCGTTCTCCAAACTCTCTGCAGGAGTTTGTTAACATTGATGCTGAAAATCTTGAATTGTAATAAATCCTTTTATAATCAAGAACAGTGTCGGCGGATTCCTCTTCATACAGCATCACAGCATTACTATTAAAAGTCACCACAGGAACAAGCTGATACAGTAGCCTCTGTGATAGGCTACTGTGAGACAAGGAGGAAAAGGAAGGTTTTCACCAACCTTAAAGGGGGTAAAAGAGGAAAACTGTATGTAAAGGGGTCAATTGTATTAATTAATTCCGCTATTATGTGTTTTCTTTTTGTTCAAGTGCACATAGATAAACTAACCAGTAGATGGTAGTGGTCAGCCATAATAGAAGTCGTCCTCCATTAAAAGATTCTACATTCTTCATCACTCAGATGAAGACAATACCAACAGCTATACAAACAAATGCAATCCAGTATAATTTAGCCTAATAATTAATGTAAGTCGGATAATGTTATTCACATTTAATTGTTGTCAGTGTAAAGGATGAAATGACACAGCTCAAGATTCAGTTGATGTTTTTTATTCAAAAAACTTGAATGGGTCACATCATAGAGGCACTTGGTGATGATACATCACAGTAAAAACTTCTAGTCCAAGACAATGTTAACAACTTCAGTATTTTCACAAAACACAGGGATTGTATTTAGTACATGCTAAACAAAACAAGATGAGAGAAAGAAAAGAAAAGATTTAGACATAAAACAGAAAATGTTGATGACAGAACAGATGACTTGAGACCCAATATGGGTCAATAATCTTTTACAAAGTAAAAACTTAATCAAGCACATCCAAAAGGAAGAAAAAGTGCTACCAGAAAGTAGTTGAGGTTTGCCAATTCCTATCACTGCATCAATCTTGATGCAGGCTTGATAATGCTGGCCATTATTGACCAAACATGTAATTATATTGATAAATCAATAACAGAATATATGGCATTCATAGAATAAACATTTTGACCTATTCAATATTTTCACAAATATAAGATTTCATTTTCTTTGAAAACATATTCCCAAAAGTACATGGAAATGCCAATATGACCTTTAGATGAATTAAAACACTTTGCACAGACACCTCTATTATTTCAGAATAATATATCTGATAATAACTTTTGACCAACATGGTCATCTCAGTTTGTCTGGTAGTAACTCCAGTCTGTAGGTGTCTACCACGGCCTCCAGACGGCGCTGTTGACTGGACTCTTCTCTTTGGTGATGCTGGTCTGGACTGTGGAGCTCAGAAGAGAGAAGTCAGCCTCTCTCAGGTTGTTATCAGAGGAAGACTGCAGCTTGTTGATGTGGTTCAGCAGACTTCTCTGGGACTGGGTCTTCACCTGCTCTTTGGACAGGAAGTGTGTCACCTCTTGGACACACCTGGAATAGCCCTGACCAACAGCTGCTGAGTCTACAGGTTGATTCTGCTGCTGCAGCCGTCTCAGGACACAAACTGTCATCTCCAGGATGTCTGCTTTCTCCAGCTTGGAGTCTGGCTGCTGTTTGAGGAACTCTGGACTCAGGAGAGACTTGAGCTGCTCAATGCTGCTGTTGATTCGCTCTCTGCGTAACTTCTCCACCAGAGGCTTTCTGAGCTGCAGGAAGAAGATCAAAGTCATTAATAAACTTATTCTGGAGTGGTGTTAGCATGAACAAAGACAACGTCTCATTAACAATATTTAAATATTCTTGAATCTTTAATTTACCTTGTGGGTCAGAGTCAGATGCTCCTGAGAATCGGTCATTGCTGCATTGATTGTAGGTGCCATGTCTGGATCTCTGTGCTGTAGAGGTCTCTGTAGAGAGAATCTGATCTCTGCTGGCTTCTTCCCTCCTATTTATAGTCCCACATCTCCATATGAATGTGTGGGTCTTGGTCTGGCTGGAGTTTCTCACAGTCTCAGCCAATCAGAGAGCTTGGTGAGACAATAAGGGATGCAGCACACTTAATACTGTTTTTGCCTGGGGGACAATGGTTAGATCTCAGGGGAGCAGGTGGAGGACTGGGGTGGGGTGTGTGTGTGTGTGTGTGTGTGGAAGGGGGGGGGGGGGGGGGGGGGGGGGGGGGGGGCGGATTGATGGAGTGAAACTGACACAGAGCTCTGTGTGAATCTGGGAAAGTGGTGACCCTGTAGAGAGAGCAGATCTGCTGCCTGATGCTGGGATCAATGACTTTGACTGAGCACACGCTCATCATTCCATCACACACGTGAGACACTGACTAGGACATTAAAAACACCTTTATAGTTTCAAGTATTGTTGCATTTGCAATCAAGTATCAGTCCTTGATATATTGACTGTGTAAAAAAAAAACTGAAAACATCATGATTTTAAAAATCATGTTTTATGTTGCATCTTGCATTATTTTTGGGTACAGGTACCACAAGTGGATTTTTTTTCTCAAGCAAACACAAGCTAACACAATCTTGCAAGTAATCACAATTGTGATTAGTTCATACAAGCTTAGCTTATGTATTGTGATGAGGCGATAACTGAGTAAACGTCAGCAAACTTCAGCAGAAAGTCGTCCAGATGAAACAGATGTGCCTTCTGTCTGGTGATAAGTTGGTCCAGTGAGTGACAAGTTTTAGTCAAGGTTTCCTACACTGGGAGCTGTGATCATGTGCACCACAAAAGGAGTTTGAATGCCTTGCTGGCAGCTATAGGCCCTGTGTTGATCAAAGGGCAGAACTTGGCGGCAAAAAACATCTGGAGGAACACAAAGACAAGACACTGCCTAAGTTTTGATGTCCAAAAGTGAAGGGGATTTGAATGGAAAGTTGGTTACAGGTAATTGATTAATTAAAGGAATACCAATAATTTTTTCCTAAAACAAAGTCCAGCAAAAATCTGTTCTCCCTCTCTTTTGTCTGTTAGATAACATTTCATTTAGAGGTTTCTTAAAACACATGGAATTTAGACAAAGGTATCTGTATGTCCAAACATGAAACAAGTCTTAAAGCCCTTGTTGTAAGGACATTGCACTGGCGGTTTGGCATCAATCAATGGAATAAATATAAAAAGGCTACATTGAAATAATGACCTGATAAACAGAGGGGGAAATTAAGTTGGCAAAAGTGAGAGAGTTAGGTCCAAAGAGAAACACACAGTGAATGAAATATAGAAAAAAAAGAGAATAAGGAGAGAAAAAGTGTGCCAACTCCCCTGGGAGGATAGTCAGGTGCCGGTGGGCTTGAGGATGCTAATCACACTGATCTGTGACTCTGCTCTCACGGCTTTCCCACACTCGGCCCATTGACAGAGCTCCCACTTAACAACAGACATGTGCCTTGTTAAATGCTAATTCATCCCCACACAAGCAGCTCCCAGCTCTCCCCTGAGGGTAAAGTTTGTTGTTTTTTCGACACAATCTTCAATTAGGAGACGAGAGCAGGAGAAACAAACACAAATATTTTGACTGGGAATGGAATCTAACAGCCAGTCAACTAGATTTTTCATTCGAGTGCAGAATTCCTTATTGCATGTAAACTTTAAACATTTCTTTTTTAATAAATAGTATAAACATTTAATAAATGTTTTCTTTTAACACACTATAATGTAGTTGTAGAAAAGAAAAGAACATTTTGAAGTGTTTATTAATGTACAGTATTTGCCAACAATTATTATGTCTCCTATAAAGACAGATTTGACATTATTACAAATAGGTTTCACTCAACAGTATTATCAGCTATATATTATCTGTTTGTACGCCAGCCTTCACTATTGGGCGCCCATGGGACGAGATATAGATATTGACAAATGAATAAATACCTATTTCTTCTATATATGGTATTAATTAAATGTATATGCTGCATAGAAATGTTTAAAAGAGGGGCTTAAAACAAAATGTTTGTATCTTCTTTATTTATTAAAGTAACGAGGCTGTGCCATTTTGGCTTAAAAGAATGTACCTTTTAAAAATAGGTAACTATAATAGTGTAGTGCTAAAATGATATAAAACAGATTTGATAACTCAGCACCATTGTATTTGAATTAAGATTTTATTGAATGTCTTTCAACAAATGACAAATCCTCTACATGTTTTACTTTCACAGTGAGTCTTTTTCAAATTTGAAAAATATATAAACATTAAAAATGTAATCTAAATATACATGCCTTCAGGTTTAGTGAGAGAAAAAAATACAAACATTTAAAATTCAGTAGTAAAGAAGAATTCCTTCCCCCCCTCCCAGGCGTCTTTGTCTGGCCTGCCTCTATTGTCCCACTGGGGCTCTGTGAGTGAGTTTTCCCTGCTTTCCCACACTCTGTCCATTCACTGCTTCCAAGAACAAAAGAAGTGTGTCTGGTTGCACATCACATTAATTATGGAGTCAGTTTACGAGTTTTGTCCCACTGCTTCTGAATGGAAATTCCTGTCATCAAGACTCATCATCACCAGGCTTTTGCAAAATGTCTACAAGGAATGCAGACATGCTTAGGATTAATGAACATTCAAAAGCTCTTTTCCTCCTCCTTCGGATTCAAATTGTTTCTCTGCATTCCAGGCTGTTTATTTTGACGGGAAGGATAAATGGGTGTCCATTCCTGAATTATTCCAGTCCTGGTTATGGTGCAAGAAGACTATGAATTTGATGTTAAAGCTTATTTGTAATAGCCTGCAATCAAATTTTATTTAAAACATGATCAAACCATCTTCATCCAGCTATAGATATGGTGCTTTGTGTTTGAAAACTATTAAATAGGTTCCACTGCATCCTATTGTATTACTTTCTGAATGTTTTGGATAACCACCACCTCAATTGTAGATTCAGCAACATTAACAGACCACCCAGTTAAAAAAAGAAACCAATCAAGCAAGATGAGTACTGTTCATGCATTAGATAATTGCATTTGATACGTTTGCTTTATATAAAACAGAAATATATGCATGTTCAGTTTTAGAAAAATTAAAATGTGACATGACTCTTTTTTTATCACTCTCCCACGTGTGTGATGGGATGATGAGCGTGTGCTCAGTCAAAGTCATTGATCCCAGCATCAGGCAGCAGATCTGCTCTCTCTACAGGGTCACCACTTTCCCAGATTCACACAGAGCTCTGTGAGACTCTCTCCATCAACCCCCCACCCCGCCCCCACCCCTCCCACCCCTCCAGTCCTCCCCCCTAGTCCTCCACCTGTTCCCCTGAGATCTAACCATTATCCCCCAGGCAAAAACAGCATTAAGTGTGCTGCATCCCTTATTGTCTCACCAAGCTCTCCGATTGGCTGAGACTGTGAGAAACTCCAGCCAGACCAAGACCCACACATTCATATGGAAATGTGGGACTATAAATAGGAGGGATGAAGCCAGCAGAGATCAGATTCTCTCTACAGAGACCTCTACAGCACAGAGATCCAGACATGGCACCTACAATCACTGCAGCAATGACCGATTCTCAGGAGCATCTGACTCTGACCCACAAGGTAAATTAAAGATTCAAGAAGATTTAAATATTGTCAATGAGACGTTGTCTTTGTTCATTATAACACTTCACTCCAGAATAAGTTTATTAATGACTTTGTTCTTCTTCCTGCAGCTCAGAAAGCCTCTGGTGGAGAAGTTACGCAGAGAGCGAATCAACAGCAGCATTGAGCAGCTCAAGTCTCTCCTGAGTCCAGAGTTCCTCAAACAGCAGCCAGACTCCAAGCTGGAGAAAGCAGACATCCTGGAGATGACAGTTTGTGTCCTGAGACGGCTACAGCAGCAGAATCAACCTGTGGACTCAGCAGCTGTTGGTCAGGGCTATTCCAGGTGTGTCCAAGAGGTGACACACTTCCTGTCCAAAGAGCAGGTGAAGACCCAGTCCCAGAGAAGACTGCTGAACCACATCAACAAGCTGCAGTCTTCCTCTGATAACAACCTGAGAGAGGCTGACTTCTCTCTTCTGAGCTCCACAGTCCAGACCAGCATCACCAAAGAGAAGAGTCCAGTCAACAGCGCCGTCTGGAGGCCGTGGTAGACATTCCAAGGACTTGTACAAAAGTGAAGCTCATGAGCGAATTGTACTTGTACTCTTGGACATTTAACCTCGTCCTCATTCTTGTAGTAGTCTCATTTTGAGTTCTGCAGTGTTTAACTTTTATTACCTTTTGTAAGGGTCATATTGTGTATTTCTGTGATATTTGCAGGTTGGCTATTTTGTATTTCAAAGGTAGTCACTTATTTCTGATTCAGATGTTACTCTAAAGTAAACATTATTGTTCCGAATGGGAATGCCTCTATATTGTCAGTGTCACTGACAATGATGCATGTACTTTTTCTCCATCTTGGAGACAGTTATTCATGTTGAACATGTTTCAGACCTATATGTGATATTCACATATTCTGTTTATTGAAATGTCCTCTCCGGTTTATCTTTAAACATCTCAATTGTCTGCATTTTTAGCCGATGAGTTTTGTGTGTTCACTAAGACAAATGTGCTGCTTTGTAACTCTGTGAGTGACAGCACTCATACCTTCCATGAAGGCCTTGTTGTTTGGAAAATGTCTCAAAATGAATGTATCTCTTCAAGCCAAGTGATGCGCATTAAAACAATCACAAAAACAAAACAAAAAAGCTTGTTTCCTCGTTTGTATCACCTACTTATCTAAATTACTGAACATAAGCTTCTGCATTATTTCCAAATGTATTTTAAAACAGGACATGTATGAATGAATAGCTGACAGTTGCTGAACACTGAGCCAATTGTTTCAGTAACATCCCCGTTTGGTAAAACTGACCACTCCTCGCCTGGTCAGGGAGTGATTAGTGCATTTTTGTCTTTGTTACAAAGTTCAATTTTATTTTATTTATAGTGTCAAATCACAATAGGAGTTGTCTCAGGACACTTTACAGACAGAGTAGGTCTAGACCACACTCTATAATTTACAAAGACCCAACAATTGCCCCCCCCCCCCCCCCCTCAGAGGAAAAACGTCCTTTTAACAGGCAGAAACCTTTGACAGACCCTGACTCTTGGTGGGCAGCAAAGTGACTCCACATCTTGAAAATATGTCACAAGGGATGGGGCAATGAGCCAGCTGCGATCAGACAGTCTGAGAGCAGCTCGTCCAACCCTTTAACTGTGAGCTGATGCTTTCACGCCTTCTCATCGCTGGTGTCTGTAATCATTAATGTGCCTCTGTGAGGGGCTGGGCTGACATGAGCCTCCAGAAAAAGCTTCAGCATAGATTCACCATGTCTCTGTAAGCAGCTGTGCAAAGTAACTAAGTACATCTACTCAACTACTGTACTTAAGTACAAATTTGAGATACTCCACTACACATTTCAGAGGGAAACTTTTTACCCCACTACATTCATCTGACAGCTTTAGTTACTAGTTACTTTACAAATTAATATGTTTGCACACAAAACACATATGTTTGTCAAAAAATATGATGTTTTATTATAAATTAAACTACCCAGTAATGTCCAGGCCTACAAGTCCAGCTGTAATGGTTGGCCGATGAAAAGCTGATTGACAGAACTGTTTCTAAAATGTGAGGAGTTTTCTGCATTGAGTACTTTTACTTTTAACACTTTAAATACATTTTCCTGATGATTACAAACTTTTACTTAAGTAACATTTTCAATGCAGGACTTTTACTTGTAACAGAGTATTTTTACAGTGTGTGGTATTAGTACTTTTACTTAAGTAAATGATCTGAATACTTACTTCCACCACTGGTGGAAAGTAACTAAGTACATTTACTCAAGTACTATACTTAAGTTTTCAGATACTTGAGTTTTCTCAACATTTCTACATTTTGGAGCAAATACACTCCACTTTTTACTCCACTGCATTTATCTAAAAACATCAGTTGTTACTTTGCAGATTCAGATTATCAACACAAAATATAGATCAACTAATGTATTATGAACTACTACTATGAATTAAGCCATCTGGCAGTATAAAGTACATGACATTTTAATTTGGAGTAATGATATAGCATTACTTTATAAGTGCTAACCAGTCAATCGTTTTTTAAATAATTGTTTTATCCCTGGTATCCATTGTATTCTGTTGGTTTTATTAGTTCATTTTTTAACATTTTATTGTGTTATTGTTGTAATTTTTAGTCTTGCTTAATTTTTCCTTGTTTGTTTGTTTTCTTTTGGGTTTTTTCTCATCTGTGTTTTAACTTCTTTAAATTCTTTAAATTCTGTGAAGCATTTTGGGCTGTATGCTTGCATGGAAGGCGCTATATAGATTGTAAATTAGCTCCCCCTTTACCAGCTGCAACAATAAAGTGATAAACACATTAGTAACTCAATATTATAATCCAGTGATATAATATATATTATTCTGCATAATGAGTATTTCTTTCACTTTTGTTAGTTTAGTTTATTTTGATGCCACTACTTTCACTTAAGTGAGATTTAAATGCAGGACTTTTACTTGTAACAGATTATTTTTACACTGCGGTATTACTACCTTTCCTTAAGTAAAATAGTACTTCTTCCGCCACTGTGTGTAACTTTAATAGAATGAACAGTGTTCTTTTGAAAGATACAGCCTCACTTGGTGTTTTGATTATAATACTGGAAACACATCAGTCTCCCAAACGGGGCTGAGATCTGGTGAATGCAGAGGCCACAGTGTACGATTCGCAGTTTTTTCACACTCATTATTCAGTGAACCATCTTTGCCCTTTTTTGCAAGTATCTGAATGCTCTATGTTTCTCTGATCTCTTGTTCAGGTTTATCCTGTGTGTGGTGGTGACAGTTATCAGAGAGGGTCTGTCATGGAGCAGGCAACGCTGCTGTTCATGGTGTTTAAAAAGCATTTATTCCACTAAAGAACTTGAACTATGATAGTAATCCTCCCAATAACCCCCCCGCCCCCCCCCCAAAAAAATTAAATTTTATGTACATGGCTGCACTGATTCAGTTTTGAACATGAATAGTTTAAATGATGTATTCCCCAGCATTGATTTGAATTAGATGACATGAAAAGACTTGATTTTCTTATATATTTATTTTCTTGAAGTCTGCAAAAGCACCAAAACAAATTTCAATCCACTTTGGATGAATAAAAACACAAAAAGTGAATAAAACAAAATATGCATACATGGCATACACAAAACAATAACAAATCCCTTTTCAGAAGAAAGGTTGGCGTTTAAGGATATGATACATTATACCTTGAAACAAGGCAGTAAGACACTGTATGCATACTCCAGTCACACAATATTAGCCTGTGCAGTATTTTCACAGGAAGAATAGATTAATATTGCTTTGTTTGGCTTAACAACTTAAGCAGATTTGACTGCAGTTAATCAATATAGATTTTGAAGATTAAATTAAATCTTTTAAAACATTTTGGTCCTAGTTAAAAGACCGGGTTTGTCTTCTGTGGTCTTGTTCGAACAAAAACTACAACCACAAGAATCACAAATCCCACAAATAGCAGCACAACATGTTCCAACAGGTCAGCAACGGACTCAGCCAGTGACCTCTTCACCTTTGCCTCTGAATCCAATTTTCTTTCTTTCTTCTCTTTCTTTCTGTTGAAACTTAAATGAAACCATATCATACGAAGGTTCTGTAGATCCGCTCAGCAAAATTCAAATAACGCATTGCAGCTGGCATCACTAAAATCTGTAGTTCACAAATCAATAAACTGCAATTCTTTGACTGGCATGTTTCCTAAAGTCCATTCCTCTTTGTCTTTAAAAGCACAGTGGAGCCAAGTCGTCCTCTTCCTCAGGAAACAGACGCAAAATGTCCCTTGAATATTTGGAGTAGCCGTTGTGTGACAGCAGGGCTTTTCTCAATGTGAGCAAGGACTTTGTTTTCTCCAGGATGTCTGAAACAGGGATCCCATTCTGCAGGTGTTCTCCAATCAGAGCCTTCAGCTTCTCCACTCCGGTGCTGCATTTCCGCTCCAACATGTGGAGTTTACACCTGAGAGAAACAAAGTCATTTAGTTTAGTATAAAGGAACTTAATACATAAACAATTTCACAGAAAGAAAACAATTTTAAGGAACATATTTATAATTGAGAGTTTGAAAAACTGTAGCTTTGGCTTACCTAAAGAGCTGTTCCTTCACGCTGTCTTGAAGAGCGAGATCTGCGTAGAGAGCCATTTCAAGGTTTGCTTCTTGTGGTGGCAAGTTCTGCTGTTGCTTCAGAAGGTTCGGAGGAAGTCTCTGTTGACATCTACGTCTGCTGCTCGGCATTTATGCTGTTCATCCTGCGCTCTTTTTGCTTTTTCAGCCAATCAGGAGGCTCGGAGCTCAGGACAATAGAGCGAATTTAATGCCTGTCACACAGAACAGGTGGGATGCTTTATCTTAATGCCATACATCACTGAGGTCAGTGGGAAAATGTTTTTCCTGAGGTGGACACGGGAAAGAAAATTATTTTCTGATGCTTATGCCTGGGCACTGATTTTAATTTAACATAGCAAAGATCCTTTAATGACACTAATCTATGTAGGAATGTGAATTGAAAATATACATACAAAATATGACATCAAATATTAGATACAAAATATCAAATATTTTCACAAACAACAATGCAATGTCTCAATGGCATCAGCAAACTCTCAGACAACAAATGCCCTGTCTTGTATTGAAAAGTAATGTTAATGTTTATTTTATTTTGCAAAAAAAAACTTTGAATAACCTCTTTTAATAAAACATCCATTAAACCCCAGTACCATATAACTAAACACATTCTTCTTTTCAAAGAAATTATCAGCAAAAGCTGCAATCATGTTTTTAAGTTATATTTTCTGACTGTGTGTGTCTCAGCAGCTAAAGCAGATGGTTTGTCTGTGAAGTGGCTTTCTGCCTGAGAACAGGCCTGAGGCTTTGTGGGAGCAGACACACTTCTATTGTGTGTGCAGCTGAGCAGCCTGCATTCAGAAGTGTGGGAAGCCGTGTGTCGCCGTGGCTCCAAGCTCCAGAGAGAGAGGAGGGCGTGTGACCGGGGCACGTTCAGCCCTGTGCAGGGAGCTGTGGGAGCTTAGATGACGGGAAGTGGGAAACCTGAGCCCCCTATACACAGACAGCAGATAGACATACAGACAGATGGAGGAAAGTAAACCCACCTGAACATGACTGCACATCAGCTTGCAGTTACCTTGCTGTGCTCACAGAGAATGATGAACAAAAATAGACCTTTATTACCGACAAGAAAACATAATTTATAACCCTCTCTCATCCACGCACTAATGTGCATCAGAAGGATTAGGTAAAGGAGAAAAAAGAAAACATGGCATGTCATTGGTCATATTGTAAGAATGCTTATGATTCTGCTTGGAAAAAACAATAATCTTACAAACTACTTAGCTAACTTTTTTTTTTTTTATTTTAACTTTAAAGGATCATAAATAATCTGACCTCTAGGTGTCTGACAGGAATAAGATATAACAGTCTGTGGCACAATTCATCACAACTCAATGACTTTAATAAACAATCAATCAAAAATGCAATTTTCTGATAGTAAACTCTGGCTTCATGAGTTGAGCTGTATCACCTACCTATATGTACCATCAGCTCTAAGCATAACCAACATAAAACACATCCTTCACTGGGTGGATTTTAAGTCTGCATGTTGCACACAGATTTAAAAACATGATTAAAGGATTAAAGCATTGTGTGTGTGTGTGCGTGTGTGTGTGTGTGTGTGTGTGTGTGTGTGTGTGTGTGTGTGTGTGTGTGTGTGTGTGTGTGTGTGTGTGTGTGTGTCTGTGGATTGATGGAGGTTGATTAAGATACTAATGCACTGGTTGATGCTAGTCTCATTGAGCTGTTTAATTGGAATTACAAATACTGTGTTTTTGTCATGTAAACGGTATGTTATCTAAATAACTCAATTCAACAATCAATTCAGATCAACAATAACTTTGACTATAGATTCACACCATAGACTTCAAGACACAATGCACTCAGTAAAGGAACAGCTGCCTTTATAAAAGACAAACACATTTGAGATGAGACTACAAACTGCTCATCAGTCAGAACTGACCGTAAAACAGATCAGATTGTTATTACCACATTGTGATGAAAGCAGGTTAATAACTGCTAAATACATGAATGTTGATTAAAGAAAACGACAAACCACAGTGACTGAGAAATTGTGACAGTGTAATATCATGCAATCAAACCTTTTAGAAAAAAAGAAAAAAGATATAGATCTAACAACAGATCAGTTTTGAGTAATCACAGATTAATCTACACCCTGACAAAGTATTCATAAAAAGGACATTTCAAGTGTCTGATCAAAATGATCAATAACAATCAAAAGATGCCATATGTTACCATAGCTTATAGCCCCAGTACATGAAGTACAGTGAGGTATTATAATAATTGCTGACGCAATCAGTTTTTTTTCATGCAACATGCATGACCAGATATTCTGTTTAAAATTGAAAGATATTGGTGCTGTCATTTCCTCAGGAAATGTCGTCTTGCAGAAAGAAAACAGATCTAATCTAATCTTTGAACAATATGGTCATCTCAGTTTGTCTGAGGTATCGAAATTGGCACCGGATCGAAAGATTTTGAATGATGCCCAGCCCTAGCCCCTCTACAAATGGATCTTTGAGGATCCTGTGCACAAGCGGTGTGTGCCACCAAGGAAAGAGGGTGAGGCCCCCCTAAAAAAGTAATTATCAATTAAAGTGAATATTTGGTACATAACAATTAATGAAAGAGGCAATTTTTGAAGAAATTGCAGTGTGAATGCTGGATTTTATGAAAGATATAAGAAAGTAATGGTGTAAAGTCTCAAGCGTTCTGACAGGTTTACAGTTTAAATAATGTTTCTGTGTTGGAAGAGGTTGAACATTACTTAGTCTAAATTTGAGGAGCCAGAGTCTCTTTTAATCTCTGTCCCTTCAGGGCAAAGGTCTGGATCTATTGTCCCACAGGGCTCTGTGAGTGAGTCTCCTCTGGTTTCCCACACTCTGTCCTTTCACTGCTTTCAAGGAGGAATAATAGAAGTATGTCTTATTATGCATCACTTTACAATGTCTGACCTATTTAAAGAGGAAAATGGTTAACTTCAAACTTTTTATCTCAAAACATCTGAAACTTAGGCCAAGTCCACACGTACCAAAACAACCTTTTTTTTACCCGCCTTTCCTGGATTTGTTTCAACATTTTTTTCATCCACACATATCCAGTTATAAATGACTCAACACGCTACTTCATATTCCAGGCCTATAGGCGGCGCTATTTCTGCTACAGAAATTCACCAAAACACGGAGAAGAGTTAACTTCCCATCATAACATGACTAGCTAGACTAACGTTCTCTTAATACATCCATGGACTATAATAACTTTCACCACTCCTCATTTTATAAAGGTCTCCGCAAGGAAACACGTCTTTGTTTACATTGTATAATGTGCTGTTGGATTGCTTTTTATTTTGCAATTCTCTCTGCCATCGGACATGATTGCTGGCAGAGCTAACGTTAGCGTGCTCAAAATTTTTCACCCTGGGACCCGGTTTCAAAAAAGTGCGTTTTCAGGCAGTGCGTTTACTGGATCCGTGTGGACGACAGGCCCAAACGATGCTAAAAATCACCACCAAAACACCAAAAATCGTCTCCTTGTGGACGGCCCCTTAGTTATACAGAAATAATGGTCCAACAAAATGTCTTTGAAACGTACATTTTATCATTTCGTTTGATTTGACTTACTTCATATAAATAGAGTGACATAACTATTATAGTTCTAGACTACGGGGGAAGTTCCTTCCTGTGACACAATGAGTTGCTCTCTCCTCTCTCTTTCTATTTGTTTCCATTTGTGTGCATCCTTGTCCCAGAAATGCTTGTTACTAACCTAGCTCTGGGGAGTTTACTCATGTTTCTTTTCCCGCCCAGAATATTCCCTTGGATTAGGGTGGCACCACGATCTTGGTTGGAGCTGTCACAGTGGTCCAACGCTCTGCAATGCTCTGCAGTGTCCGGCTGCGTCCTGCCAAGTGTCTGCGTCTTGCTACGCCCACCCATGCTGTGCTGTGCCAAGCTACATCCTGTAACGTCCTTCAGTGCCCTGTTATGACATGAACTACTACGACTACCATTTGTAGTCACTGTTCCATTATCTTTGTGACTATTATTGCCACTGTTCAGCACACCCCCAACCGGCACCGTCAGACACCGCCTACCAAGAGCCTGGGTCTGTCCCAGATTTCTTCCTAAAAGGGAGTTTTTCCTCGCCACTGTCGCATTAGCCACTGCTAATGCTTGCTCTTGGGGGAATTACTGGAATTGTTGGGTCTTTGTAAATTATAGAGTGTGGTCTAGACCTACTCTATCTGTAAAGAGTCTCGACATAACTCTTGTTCTGATTTGATACTATAAAAAAAATGTAATTGAAATGAATAACATTGATAATCTCTACTAATAGGAAATCTTAATTAATGCACATTATCATGCTTAGTTTTATGCTACGGATATGTTATGGATAAACAATTACTGTACTGTATTGTATCTTGATTTGTCAATCAAATAGGAACGATGATGGAGACCTCTATCAATGTACTGATGATAAAAATCAAAGACTTTGAGAACACAACATTTTCAGCTGGCAGTATTTGTTTATTCAACAAGGAACAATGAGCCACAAAGTATGAAAGCTCCAACTAGAGGTGATGATACATCACAACAACAACTTGTAGATTTCTACAAGACACACTGTACTCCGAGAGAGTAAAGGAACAACTGTCTTTATAAAAGACAAACCATTTACAATATTTGAGGACACAGTTCTCAGCGTACTTTGAGTTTTTTTTCCCCAAAATGTTTAACACATTTTCACTTAGTGAATAAAAGACACAATTAGTAAAAAATGACCTTACAACAGGTCACATTGTTCTTAGTAACCTCTGAATTCAATTACATCTTAAACAATAACTGTCACTGGAAAACTGTGATAGTGTGACATTAAAGAAACCTTTTACAGTAAAAGGATAAACATTGTGATCTTAAAACAGATAATTTGTGTGAGGGAAAACCCATTATGACAAAATGTCCATAAAAAGGACAAATAATATTTTGATCAATTCAAAATCATCAATACCTATCAAGAGGTAATAAACATCTCCATCTGCCAACACATGACATGGAGTAAAGTCCAATTAAAGTGAGGTAAGTCCATGGTGACAATATGTCCATAAAAAGGACAGTTAAAGTATCTGATCAAAATGACCAATAACAATCAAAGGACAACAAATGTTACCATAGCTTATACCAACAATACATGAAGTACAGTGAGGTATTATGATAATTGCTGATGCAATCAGATGTTCTCTTTCTTAAGTTGAAAGATATTGGTGCTGTCATTTCCTCAGGAAATGTCATCTTGCAGAAAGAAAACAAACACAAACTACAACCTTCTGTACAAACAGAAGAACAAGTCCATAACATTTCAAAGACTTCAGTCCAGTAATCTTTGACCAACATGGTCATCTCAGTTTGTCTGGTAGTAACTCCAGTCTGTAGGTGTCTACCACGGCCTCCAGACGGCGCTGTTGACTGGACTCTTCTCTTTGGTGATGCTGGTCTGGACTGTGGAGCTCAGAAGAGAGAAGTCAGCCTCTCTCAGGTTGTTATCAGAGGAAGACTGCAGCTTGTTGATGTGGTTCAGCAGTATTCTCTGCTGTTGATTCTGCTGCTGCAGCCGTCTCAGGACACAAACTGTCATCTCCAGGATGTCTGCTTTCTCCAGCTTGGAGTCTGGCTGCTGTTTGAGGAACTCTGGACTCAGGAGAGACTTGAGCTGCTCAATGCTGCTGTTGATTCGCTCTCTGCGTAACTTCTCCACCAGAGGCTTTCTGAGCTGCAGGAATAATAATAAAGTCATTAATAAACTTATTCTGGAGTAAAGTTTTAGCATGAACAAAGACAACGTCTCATTAACAATATTTAAATCTTCTTGAATCTTTAATTTACCTTGTGGGTCAGAGTCAGATGCTCCTGAGAATCGGTCATTGCTGTAGTGATTGTAGGTGCCATGTCTGGATCTCTGTGCTGTAGAGGTCTCTGTAGAGAGAATCTGATCTCTGCTGGCTTCATCCCTCCTATTTATAGTCCCACATCTCCATATGAATGTGTGGGTCTTGGTCTGGCTGGAGTTTCTCACAGTCTCAGCCAATCAGAGAGCTTGGTGAGACAATAAGGGATGTGGAGCAGCAACATGTTGAAGGCTGTCATTGCCTGGGGGACAATGGTTACATCTCAGGGGAACAGGTGGAGGACTGTGGGGGAGGGGGGTTGGTGATGGAGAGAGACTCACAGAGCTCTGTGTGAATCTGGGAAAGTGGTGACCCTGTAGAGAGAGCAGATCTGCTGCCTGATGCTGGGATCAATGACTGACTGAGCACACGCTCATCCTCCCATCACACACTTCGGGGAATAACAGTCATGATGTAATGAAGGAATTATATGGAATGAAAATATATGTATGAACTAAGTTGATTCTTTTACTTTTCTAACACTTTATTTGAGCCAAAACCTAAAATGTAGCAGGTGAAATCCTAATCAATCTTTAATTGACAATATTTTTTCTTAAATTTCACTTAATCAAAAATGCACCATTTCATAAAACAGATCATAAGATTTTAGAAAACAGTTCAATGCCCATTAATGGCACTTGAAATAAACTCAACACAATAATCATGCTACTGTCCAGATGTTGCAGAGTCTTTTGACTCGTGCCTTGTAGTCAGTGTGAGTAACAAGTTGAGCTCCGTTTCCCACACTGACTCCCTGTATGGTGTGGTCAATGAACCACAAAGGGACTTCTGTGACAGATGCTGGCTGTGTGTTGTTATAGAAACAGAGCCTGACATCATCAGCCATATGGAGGGAAAGGACACCATTGGCTGATTCTGACAGTCTGTAAAATTTGAAATGTTGGTGAACAATCTATCATAAAGTATCACCAAAATGATGTATCCTCTCATATTTTCAGTTTCCAATCATTGTCGTACATTGTGAACCTCCAGTAATAAATATGCCTTATATTCTTGACCATGTAAGCCTTTTTATTCCCCCCCGTGAGTTTGCTTCATTCATTCTGGTCGGTGTTTACATCTCACCGCAGGCCAACGTGCAGAACGCGCAGCGCATGCTCGCCGACCAGATACTGTTCGTGGAGCTGACCAACCCGGACTCCCTAGTTATTGTCCTTGGTGACTTTACTAAAGGGAACCTCACTCATGAACTCCCTAAATATAGACAGCATATTAAATGCCCGACCAGAGAGGAGAACATTCTGGATCACTGTTACACCACAGTCAGGGATGCTTATCACGCCGTCCCCCGTGCTGCACTTGGACAATCTGACCATATCATGGTTCACCTGATCCCCGCCTACAGGCAGAAACTAAAGCTCTGCAAACCTGTAGTGAGGACATCAAGGAAGTGGACCAGTGAGGCTGTGGAGGATCTCCAGTCGTGTTTGGACTCTACTGACTGGGATGTGTTCAGGACTGCTACCAGCAGTCTGGATGAGTACACAGAGGCTGTGACATCATACATCAGCTTCTGTGAGGACTGCTGTATTCCATCAAGCACCAGGGTGAGTTACAACAATGACAAACCCTGGTTCACAGCCAAACTCAGAAGGTTAAGGCTGGCTAAGGAAGTGGCCTTCAGGAGTGGGGACAAAGACAGATTTAAAGAGTCAGAGTACAAGTTTAGCAAGCAGTGAAGGAGGCTAAACGACGCTACTCTGAGAAGCTCCAACACCAGTTCTCAGCTAACGACTCTGCGACTGTCTGGAAAGGACTTAGGCAGATCACCAACTACAAGCCTAAAACCCCCCACTCCTTCAATGACCGACACCTAGCCAACGACCTGAACGAGTTCTACTTGAAAGACAAAAGGACAGTCCTGACACCATCCCCCACAACACCTCCCTACAGCTACAGCCACTGTGCATCACCTCCACCTCCCCCACCTCAACAGGGTCCTGGCCCCCCCCCACCAATGCCCTCCTTTCGTCGCCCTGACCTCTGTAGTTATGAAGTCCTTTGAGCGCCTTGTGCTTTCACACCTCAAAGCCATCACTGACCCCCTCCTGGACCCCCTGCAGTTTGCCTACAGAGCCAACAGGTCTGTAGACGATGCAGTCAACCTGGGCCTCCACTACATCCTCCGGCACCTGGACTCCGCAGGAACCTACGCCAGGATCCTGTTTGTGGACTTCAGCTCTGCCTTTAACACCATCATCCCGGCTCTGCTTCAGGAGAAGCTCTCCCAGCTTGGTGTGCCTGACTCCACCTGCAGGTGGATCACTGACTTCCTGTCTGACAGGAAGCAGCATGTGAAGCTGGGGAAACACGTCTCCGACTCACAGTCCATCAGCACCGGATCCCCCCAGGGCTGCGTTCTTTCTCCTCTGCTCTTCTCCCTGTACACTAACAGCTGCACCTCCAGTCACCAGTCCGTCAAGCTTCTGAAGTTTGCGGACGACACCTCCCTCATCGGACTCATCTCTGATGGTGATGAGTCCACCTACAGGTGGGAGGCTGACCACCTGGTGACCTGGTGCAATCAACGATCTAAAGACAGTGGAGATGGTTGTGGACTTCAGGAAGAACCCAGCCCCACCTGCCCCCATCACCCTCTGTGGCTCCACAATTGACACTGTGGAGTCTTTCCGCTTATCATCTCCCAGGACCTCAAGTGGGAGCTGAACATCAGCTCCCTCGTCAAGAAAGCATAACAGAGGATGTAGTTCCTGCGGCAGCTGAAGAAATTCAACCTGCCAAAGACAATGATGGTGCACTTCTACACAGCCATCATTGAGTCCATCCTCACATCCTCCATCACCATCTGGTACGCTGCTAGCACGGCCAAGGACAAGGGCAGACTGCAGCGTGTCATTCGGTCAGCAGAGAAGGTGATTGGCTGCAATCTGCCGCCGCTCCAGGACCTTTACGCCACCAGGACTCTGAAGCGTGCTGGAAAGATTGTGGCCGATCCCTCCCACCCCGGACACAAACTCTTTGAGCCACTCCCCTCTGGCAGGAGGCTGAGGTCCATCAGGACCAAAACCACACGCCACATGAACAGTTTTTTCCTCTCCGCCACTAGCCTTATTAACAAGGCCCGGAAACCACCCTGACTCTCTCCACACCCCACCTCTGGCTCCTCATGTCACTGTACCTACTCTGCTGTAGCATTCCTTTTTACTACTATTTAACTTATTTTACTATTTATTTACTTATTTTATACTTATTAATACATTCTGTGTGTGTATATGTTTATATTTATATTGTTTATATTCTTTTTTATCCTTCTTATATTTGAATATGTGACATGCACCAACAGCACCATGACAAATTCCTTGTATGTGCAACGTACTTGGCAATAAAGCCCTTTCTGATTCTGACTCTGATTCTGATTAACTGGGTCAAAACTTCAGCTCTTAAAGGGTGGGAGGTTTTCTGGGGGAGGGGGGGCAGCTGTTTTCTGAAGTGTGCCAAATCCCTTTGGAGAATTACTCTGCTGCTGGTGGGTTGGATGTCATTCACACTCAACGCTTGCCTCCAGCGCTTTCCCACACTCCGTCTATTGGCAGTAAAGAGGAACGTGCCCCTCTACAAATGGATCTTTGAGGATCCTGTGCACAAGCAGTGTGCACCACCTGGTGAAGAGGGTGGCGCTTCCGCAAAAAAAAAAAATAACATTAGCCTATAGTGAAAAGTGGGTAGCCTACTTAAGCAATATAAAATTAAAAGGACTGGAGTGACTTCAAATTTTATAAACATAGCCTAATTAATGAATTAATGAATTAATTTATATGGAAAAATGCTACACGTCATGTTTGTGTAGGCTACTTGGTCGGGGGATAGAGTCGAGGTCTGAACATCAGGGCAGATCTTCTCACTCAGGTCATAATTAATGTGACAGAAGTGCAAGTTCACCGTTCGCGCCAAAATTAAGATAGCTAACTCGAGTCAACAATTAACGTTAGAAAATGTTCATTGAAACGGTTTATTACTAAAAGTAACAGGGAGGACAGATAATACAGCACCTGAGGAAACATTAAAGGATGAGGCAAATATAACAAGTGAAGAAATTCAGCCACAGCGGCAGCGAAGCCAACACCCCTCAAAGATTGGAACCCCTGAACTCTGTTGGACTCCTAACGTTACCACCATTCCCGGTGATTTGTGGACTTATGTTGACACGCAGGTCTTTCTAAAACTTTACCCTGTCCATTTACGCAAAAGGCAGATGAGCAAAGATCAACTTGTATGTCGTGAACATCAATGGCTTACAAAAGAAAATTAGAATATCTAACATCAGGGTAAAAAAAAGACACACCAGAAGTCTTTAAAACTTTTGCCTGTAACATTTTCACTGAACATTGATGGACCAAAGTGAAGAACCGGACAGCAGCGGGCCTTTGAGAGAAACCACACCTAAAGAGACAGTAAACTGAAGGGATCTAACTGAGACGGTTCACCACTTACCTCCTCCCTAAGCTAACGCTAAAGCTTAATTTTTTTTACTATTGGCATAGCTTTGTTGTCTCTTCCTCTGTCTGGGACTACTGTAAAAATGTTGCTGTCCGTGGTTTTGAATAATGGATTTAACGTTAGCTAATAAGACAGTAATATGTTGTAAATACGGGTGAGAAGTATCTTTAGTTTCTGAAGTGTATTGTTGCTTGAGTTAGTTGTGTAACGTTAACTTTTTTGTTAGTTCTTGTTTGTGCTCAATGTCGTTCATGGCCTGTGGTCTAGATATTTCTCTGTGTAAAACAACCTCTTAGCATGAACTTGTAAGCTGTTCAAAGGTCGAGTGTCAGGAGGTTGTAATTCTGAGAAAAACAACATTTAGTAAAAATTAACCAAATTTTTTGTTTAATTTACATTGTATAACTGGCAGAAACATTGTCAAACACGGTGCTTAAACTATGGGCTCTCATGGATGTAATTACACTATTCCTAAAGTGGTAACGTTAATTAACTTTCAGGGCAAAGGTCTAGATCTATTGTCCCACAGGGCTCTGTGAATGAGTCTCCTCTGGTTTCCCACACTCTGTCCTTTCACTGCTGGTACTAGAGGAACAACCATAGACTGTAGTCTATGTGAACAACAGAAGTGTGTCTTATTATGCATCTTATTAGAAAGAGAAATAGTTAACTTTAAACTTTTTACATTAAAACACCTGGAACATACAGAAATAATGGTGCATCAAAATTGAAATTGAAAATGTTTCTCATTTGTTTTGACTTCAGTGACATAACATTGTCTGACAATCTCTCTTCATCAACAGTCTTAATTGCAGCACATTCCTATGCTTAATTTAACACTACAGATATGTATGCATTAACAATTACTGTGTGTGCTAAATTGTATCTTGATTTGTCAATCAAAGGAAGGAACAATGATGGAGACCTATATCAAATAACTTAAAATGAAAAAGAAATATAGTTTATATTATAGGTTTGTCTTCCATCATTATAAAGAGGGTAACAATGACACGCAGTGACATGAGAACACACAGTTTTCAACTGGCAGAATTTGTTTATTCAACAAAAAACAATGAGCCACAAAGTATGAAAGCTCCAACTAGAGGTGATGATACATCACAACAACAACTTGTAGATTTCTACAAGACACACTGTACTCCGAGAGAGTAAAGGAACAACTGTCTTTATAAGAGACAAACCATTTACAATATTTGAGGACACAGTTCTCAGTGTACTTTGAGGTTTTTTCCCCAAAATGTTTAACACATTTTCACTTAGTGAATAAAAGACAAAATTAGTAAAAACTGACCTTACAACAGGTCACATTGTTCTCAGTAACCTCTGAATTCAATTACATCTCAAACAATAACTGTCACTGGAAAACTGTGACAGTGTGACATTAAAGAAACCTTTTACAGTAAAAGGATAAACATTGTGATCTTAAAACAGATAATTTTTCAATAGTCACAAAGTGAGGGAAAGCCCATTATGATAACATGTCCATGAATGGACAATTAAGATATTTTTTGAATCTTCAACACCAAACAAGGTAATAAACATCTCCATCTGCCAACACATGACATGGAGTGAGTCATAAACGTATCACAGGGAAATTGTGACATTAAGCAAATCTTTTAGAAAAAAGAGAAACATTTAGATCTAACAACAGATCAGTTTTGAGTAATCAAAGAGATTAAAGTGAGGTAAGTCCATGGTGACAATATGTCCATAAAAAGGACAGTTAAAGTATCTGATCAAAATGATCAACAACAATCAAAAGACAACAAATGTTACCATAGCTTATACCAACAATACATGCAGTACAGTGAAGAATAATAAAAATTGCTGATGCAATCAGATTTGCTTCATGCAACATGCATGACCAGATGTTCTCTTTCTTAAGTTGAAAGATATTGGTGCTGTCATTTCCTCAGGAAATGTCATTTTGCAGAAAGAAAACAAACACAAACTACAACCTTCTGTACAAACAGAAGAACAAGTCCATAACATTTCAAAGACTTCAGTCCAGTAATCTTTGACCAATATGGTCATCTCAGTTTGTCTGGTAGTAACTCCAGTCTGTAGGTGTCTACCACGGCCTCCAGACGGCGCTGTTGACTGGACTCTTCTCTTTGGTGATGCTGGTCTGGACTGTGGAGCTCAGAAGAGAGAAGTCAGCCTCTCTCAGGTTGTTATCAGAGGAAGACTGCAGCTTGTTGATGTGGTTCAGCAGTCTTCTCTGCTGTTGATTCTGCTGCTGCAGCCGTCTCAGGACACAAACTGTCATCTCCAGGATGTCTGCTTTCTCCAGCTTGGAGTCTGGCTGCTGTTTGAGGAACTCTGGACTCAGGAGAGACTTGAGCTGCTCAATGCTGCTGTTGATTCGCTCTCTGCGTAACTTCTCCACCAGAGGCTTTCTGAGCTGCAGGAAGAAGAACAACGTCATTAATAAACGTATTCTGGAGTGAAGTTTTAGCATGAACAAAGACAACGTCTCATTAGCAATATTTAAATCTTCTTGAATCTTTAATTTACCTTGTGGGTCAGAGTCAGATGCTCCTGAGAATCGGTCATTGCTGCAGTGATTGTAGGTGCCATGTCTGGATCTCTGTGCTGTAGAGGTCTCTGTAGAGAGAATCTGATCTCTGCTGGCTTCATCCCTCCTATTTATAGTCCCACATCTCCATATGAATGTGTGGGTCTTGGTCTGGCTGGAGTTTCTCACAGTCTCAGCCAATCAGAGAGCTTGTTGAGACAATAAAGGATGTGGAGCAGCAACATGTTGAAGCCTGGGGGACAATGGTTACATCTCAGGGGAACAGGTGGAGGACTGGAGGGGTGGGGGGGTTGGTGATGGAGAGAGACTCACAGAGCTCTGTGTGAATCTGGGAAAGTGGTGACCCTGTAGAGAGAGCAGATCTGCTGCCTGATGCTGGGATCAATGACTTTGACTGAGCACACGCTCATCATCTCATTAAACAAGTAACAGAGAATAACAGTCATGGTGTAATGTATGAATTACATGGAATGAAAACAATATATATATATATATATATATATATATATATATATATATATATATATATATATATATATATATATATATATAAAACAAATGAATCAACTTAGTTTATATATATATATATATATAAAATCTTATGATCCGTTTTATGAAATATATATATATATATATATATATATATATATATATATATATATATATATATATATATATATATATATATATATACTAAGTTGATTCATTTATTTTTCTTGTAATGTATTTGAGCCAAAACCTAAAATGTAGCAGGTGAAATCCCAATCGATCTTTAATTGACAATTTAGTCAGATAATTCCATTTTCTTTTTTACTTTTTTCATAATTTTCACTTAATCAAAAATGCTCCATTTCATAAAACGGATCATAAGATTTTAGAAAACAGTTCAATGCCCATTAATGGCACTTGAAATAAACTCAACACAATAATCATGCTGCTGTCCAGATGTTGCAGAGTCTTTTGACTCGTGCCTTGTAGTCAGTGTGAGTAACAAGTTGAGCTCCGTTTCCCACACTGACTCCCTGTATGGTGTGGTCAATGAACCACAAAGGGACTTCTGTGACAGATGCTGGCTGTGTGTTGTTATAGAAACAGAGCCTGACATCATCAGCCATCTGGAGGGAAAGGACACCATTGGCTGATTCTGACAGTCTGTACATTTAGAAAGGTTGATAGTGAACATTTTATCATCAAGTATCACCAAAATGATTTATCCTCTCATATTTTCAGTTTCCAATCATTGTCGTACACTGTGACCCTCCAGTAATAATTACTGACCATTAACTGGATCAAAACTTCAGCCCTCATAAGGGTGGGAGGTTTTCTGGGGGGGGTGGGGGGGGGGCAGCTGTTTCCTGAAGTGTGCCAAATCCCTTTGGAGAATTACTCTGCTGCTGGTGGGTTGGATGTCATTCACACTCAACGCTTGCCTCCAGCGCTTTCCCACACTCCATCTATTAGCAGTAAAGAGGAACGTGCCCCTCTACAAATGGATCTTTGAGGATCCTGTGCACAAGCAGCGTGCACCACCTGGTGAAGAGGGTGGCGCTTCCGCAAAAAAAAAAGAAAATACCCATTAGCTTATAGTGAAAAGTGGGTAGCCTACTTAAGCAATGTGAAATTAAAAGGACTGGAATGACTTCACATTTTACAAACATAGCCTAATTAATGAATGAATTAATTAATTAATATGGAAAAATGCTACACGTCATGTTTGTGTAGGCTACTTGGTCGGGGGATAGAGTCGAGGTCTGAACATCAGGGCAGATCTTCTCACTCAGGTCATAATTAATGTGACAGAAGTGCAAGTTCACCGTTCGCGCCAAAATTAAGATAGCTAACTCGAGACAACAATTAACGTTAGAAAATGTTCATTGAAACGGTTTATTACTAAAAGTAACAGGGAGGACAGATAATACAGCACCTGAGGAAACATTAAAGGATGAGGTAAATATAACAATTTTTATTTTTTTTATTTTTAACGTTAAATTCTTTATTAGTTCTTGTTTGTACTCAATGTCGTTCATGGCCTGTGGTCTAGATATTTCTCTGTGTAAAACAACCTCTTAGCATGAACTTGTTAGCTGTTCAAAGGTCGAGTGTCACGATGTTGTAATTCTGAGAAACAAAACATTTAGTAAAAATTAACCTAATTTTTAGTTTAATTTACATTGTGTAACTGACAGAAACATTGTCAAACACGGTGCTTAAACTATGGACTCTCATGGATGGAATTACACTATTCCTAAAGTGGTAACGTTAATTAACTTTCAGGGCAAAGGTCTAGATCTATTGTCCCACAGGGCTCTGTGAATGAGTCTCCTCTGGTTTCCCACACTCTGTCCTTTCACTGCTGGTACTAGAGGAACAACCATAGACTGTAGTCTATGGGAACAACAGAAGTGTGTCTTATTATGCATCTTATTAGATACACTGTCTGACCTCTTTAAAAAGAGAAATGGTTAACTTTTTTAACTTGTTTTAAAACACCTGGAACTTACAGTTATACCAAAATAATGGTGCATCAAAATTGAAATTGAAAATGTTTCTCATTTGTTTTGACTTCAGTGACATAACATTGTCTGACAATCTCTCTTCATCAACAGTCTTAATTGCAGCACATTCCTATGCTTAATTTAACACTACAGATATGTATGCATTAACAATTACTGTGTGTGCTAAATTGTATCTTGATTTGTCAATCAAAGGAAGGAAAAATGATGGAGACCTCTATCAAATAACTTAAAATGAAAAAGAAATATAGTTTATATTATAGGTTTGTCTTCCATCATTATAAAGAGGGTAACAATGACACGCAGTGACATGAGAACACACAGTTTTCAGCTGGCAGTATTTGTTTATTCAACAAGGAACAATGAGCCACAAAGTATGAAAGCTCCAACTAGAGGTGATGATACATCACAACAACAACTTGTAGATTTCTACGAGACACACTGTACTCCGAGAGAGTAAAGGAACAACTGTCTTTATAAAAGACAAACCATTTACAATATTTGAGGACACAGTTCTCAGCGTACTTTGAGGTTTTATCCTCAAAATGTTTAACATATTTTCACTTAGTGAACAAAAGACAACATTAGTAAAAACTGACCTTACAACAGGTCACATTGTTCTCAGTAACCTCTGAATTCAATTACATCTTAAACAATAACTGTCACTGGAAAACTGTGACAGTGTGACATTAAAGAAACCTTTTACAGTAAAAGGATAAACATTGGGATCTTAAAACAGATCATTTTTCAATGATCACAAAGTGAGGGAAAGCCCACTATGATTAAATGTCCATAAATGGACAATTAAGATTTTTTTTTAAATCTTCAATACCAAACAAGGTAATAAACATCTCCATCTGCCAACACATGACATGGAGTGAGTCATAAACGTATCACAGGAAAATTGTGACATTAAGCAAATCTTTTAGAAAAAAGAGAAACATTTAGATCTAACAACAGATCAGTTTTGAGTAATCAAAGAGATTAAAGTGAGGTAAGTCCATGGTGACAATATGTCCATAAAAAGGATAGTGAAAGTTTCTGATCAAAATGATCAATAACAATCAAAAGACAACAAATGTTACCATAGCTTATACCACCAATACATGAAGTACAGTGAGGTATAATAATAATAATAATTGCTGATGCAATCAGATTTGGTTCATGCAACATGCATGACCAGATGTTCTCTTTCTTAAGTTGAAAGATATTGGTGCTGTCATTTCCTCAGGAAATGTCATCTTGCAGAAAGAAAACAAACACAAATTACAACCTTCTGTACAATCAGAAGAACAAGTCCATAACATTTCAAAGACTTCAGTCCAGTAATCTTTGACCAACATGGTCATCTCAGTTTGTCTGGTAGTAACTCCAGTCTGTAGGTGTCTACCACGGCCTCCAGACGGCGCTGTTGACTGGACTCTTCTCTTTGGTGATGCTGGTCTGGACTGTGGAGCTCAGAAGAGAGAAGTCAGCCTCTCTCAGGTTGTTATCAGAGGAAGACTGCAGCTTGTTGATGTGGTTCAGCAGTCTTCTCTGGGACTGGGTCTTCACCTGCTCTTTGGACAGGAAGTGTGTCACCTCTTGGACACACCTGGAATAGCCCTGACCGACAGCTGCTGAGTCCACAGGTTGATTCTGCTGCTGCAGCCGTCTCAGGACACAAACTGTCATCTCCAGGATGTCTGCTTTCTCCAGCTTGGAGTCTGGCTGCTGTTTGAGGAACTCTGGACTCAGGAGAGACTTGAGCTGCTCAATGCTGCTGTTGATTCGCTCTCTGCGTAACTTCTCCACCAGAGGCTTTCTGAGCTGCAGGAAGAAGAACAAAGTCATTAATAAACTTATTCTGGAGTGAAGTGTTAGCATGAACAAAGACAACGTCTCATTGACAATATTTAAATCTTCTTGAATCTTTAATTTACCTTGTGGGTCAGAGTCAGATGCTCCTGAGAATCGGTCATTGCTGCAGTGATTGTAGGTGCCATGTCTGGATCTCTGTGCTGTAGAGGTCTCTGTAGAGAGAATCTGATCTCTGCTGGCTTCTTCCCTCCTATTTATAGTCCCACATCTCCATATGAATGTGTGGGTCTTGGTCTGACTGGAGTTTCTCACAGTCTCAGCCAATCAGAGAGCTTGGTGAGACAATACGGGATGCAGCACACTTAATACTGATTTGACCTGGGGGATAATGGTTAGATCTCTGGGGAACAGGTGGAAGACTGTGGGGAAGGGGGGTTGGTGATGGAGAGAGACTCACAGAGCTCTGTGTGAATCTGGGAAAGTGGTGACCCTGTAGAGAGAGCAGATCTGCTGCCTGATGCTGGGATCAATGACTTTGACTGAGCACACGCTCATCATTCCATCACACACGTGAGACACTGACTAGGAGTTGCATCTAGAGTTAAAAGTACAGTATATCTTACATGTTCCTAAAATGAAATCTAGCAAGTGCCATTCCTGTCATTTATCCTCCTTATTTTCTTTATACGTCAGTTACAATGTTAAGGTAATATGATTTGTTTTTCTAAAAGTTTTAATAGAATTAATATACTATATTTTAGGAAGTTATTCCTTTCAGGTATTCAAAAGACTGCAATGCCCATGATAAATTCAAAACGTAGTTACAATAACATGAGATCAACGATCAGTTTGCTGTCCAGATGTTTCACATTCTTCTGACTTGTGTCTTGTAGTCAGTGTGGGTAGAAAGTTGGTCTCAGTTTCCCACACTGACTCCTTGAATGCTGTGGTCAATGAACAACAGAAGGACTTTGAATGGAGCTTCTGTGACTGATACTGGCGTGTGTTGTTATAGAAACAGGGTCTGACGTCACCAACCATCTGGAGGGAAAGAACACCATTGGCGGTTTCTGACAGTCTGTAAAATTTGAAATTGTCATTAAAATGTTACAATGAAGGGCCGGCTCAAAAAATTTTGCAAATTATTTAGCCAAACAATCGATTACATACATTTTGACTATCTAGTCATTATTGTGCCGTCGTATCAGCAACTGAATCGAGACTTCAGCTCTATAGATGAGGGTGGGAGGTTGAGGCAGCTGTTTCCTAAAGTGTGCCAAATCCCTTTGGAGAATAATCTGCTGCTGGTGGGGTTGAGATTGATAATCATGCTAAACTCTGATCTCCAGAGTTTCCCACACTCTGTCCATTGAAAGATATTAAGCCGTGTGCCTAAATCTAAATAGACCTTTGAATTCCCTGTTAATACGTGGTGGCCATGAAAAAAATCCTTTTATTTTGTTTTCTTATCTTATATTTTACAACTCAAAACATTTAATTTTAACCTATATATGAAGTAAAAATCAGCTGTGTTGGGACCAGAGCAAAAATCACATATGCCGTTTAACTGTTGGAAAATCCTGTGTTGTTAATAAAACAATATACATTGAGGCCAACATGCTTTCCTGTGTTGGTGTTGATCAGTTCAAATTCATTAATACCTATGAAGAGGTAATACATTTCTCTATGCACCATATTGTATCAACACAATACGTGCAGTGAGGCATAACAGTAGCTTTAATGTATCTTCCTCTCTTTGGGACTACTGTAAAAATGTTGGTGTCCGTGGTGTTAAAAAATGGATGTAACCTTAGATAATAAGACAATAATATGTTGTAAATACGGGCGAGGAGTATCTTATTTTCTGGAGTGTAATGTTATTGTTGCTTGAGTTAGTTGTGTAATGATAGGTTCATTGTTACTTGTGGTTTGTTCTTAATGTCGTTTATGTCCTGTGGTCTAGATATTTCTCTGTGTAAGAAAACCTCTTAGCATATGAGACTTTTGGAGTAGTTGTTTTGTTTCGGCTGTTTGCTGTTCAGAGCTTGAGTTTCATGAGGCTGTAATTCTGAGTAACAAAACATTTAGTAAAAATTAACCTATTTTTTTGTTTATTTTACATTGTAAAACTGACAGAAAAAATTTCAAACAAAGTGCTCAATCTACTGGCTCTCATGGATGGAATTACTCTATTCCTAAAGTGGTAACGTTAGTGCTGATTAATATCAGAGATACAGTTACAATTAAAGGCCTCGTTCATAACATGCTCCAATTTGAGGAGCCAGAGTCTCTTTTAATCTCTGTCCCTTCAGGGCAAAGGTCTGGATCTATTGTCCCACAGGGCTCTGTGAGTGAGTCTCCTCTGGTTTCCCACACTCTGTCCTTTCACTGGAGGAATAATAGAAGTGTGTCTCATTATGGATCATTAGCTACAATGTCTGACATTTTTAAATATAAAAATGGTTAACTTTAACCTTTTTGCCTTAAAACACCTGAAACTTCGTTAGAAGTACTGAAATAATGGTCCAGCAAAATGTCTTTGAAACGTACATTTTCTCATTTGGTTTGACTTGACTTACTTCATATAAATAGAGTGACATAAACTCTCCTAATCAGAAATCTTAATTAATGCACATTATCATGCTTAGTTTTATGCTACAGAATATGTTATGGATAAAAAATTACTGTGTGTGCTGAATTGTATCTTGTTTTGTCAATCAAATAGGAACGATGATGGAGACCTCTATCAATGTACTGATGATAAAAATCAAAGACTTTGAGAACACAACATTTTCAGCTGGCAGAATTTGTTTATTCAACAAGGAACAATGAGCCACAAAGTATGAAAGCTCCAACTAGAGGTGATGATACATCACAACAACAACTTGTAGATTTCTACAAGACACACTGTACTCCGAGAGAGCAAAGGAACAACTGTCTTTATAAAAGACAACCATTTACAATATTTGAGGACACAGTTCTCAGTTCTTTTTTTCCCCATGTTGTTTACACATTTTCACTTAGTGAACAAAAGTAGAAATTGAAAAAAATCAATTTAGTTGACCTTACAACAGGTCACATTTTTTTAGTAAGCTCTGAATTCAATTGATTATCAAAAAGTTACATTGTCAACTTTGACAGTGTGACATAAAAAACCTTTTACAGTGAAAGGATACACATATTGATCTTAAATCTGATATCCATAAAAAGGACAAATAATATTTTTGATCAATTCAAAATCATCAATACCTATCAAGAGGTAATAAACATCTCCATCTGCCAACACATGACATGGAGTGAGTCATAAACTTATCACAGGAAAATTGTGACATTAAGCAAATCTTTTAGAAAAAAGAGAAACATTTAGATCTAACAACAGATCAGTTTTGAGTAATCGGAGAGATTAAAGTGAGGTAAGTCCATGGTGACAATATGTCCATAAAAAGGACAGTTAAAGTATCTGATCAAAATGATCAACAACAATCAAAAGACAACAAATGTTACCATAGCTTATACCAACAATACATGAAGTAAAGTGAAGTATAATAATAATAACAATAATTGTGGATGCAATCAGATTTGGTTCATGCAACATGCATGACCAGATGTTCTCTTTCTTAAGTTGAAAGATATTGGTGCTGTCATTTCCTCAGGAAATGTCATCTTGCACAAAGGGAAATAAAAAACACAAAATATAACCTTCTGTACGAACAGAAGAACAAGTCCATAACATTTCAAAGACTTCAGTCCAGTAATCTTTGACCAACATGGTCATCTCAGTTTGTCTGGTAGTAACTCCAGTCTGTAGGTGTCTACCACGGCCTCCAGACGGCGCTGTTGACTGGACTCTTCTCTTTGGTGATGCTGGTCTGGACTGTGGAGCTCAGAAGAGAGAAGTCAGCCTCTCTCAGGTTGTTATCAGAGGAAGACTGCAGCTTGTTGATGTGGTTCAGCAGTCTTCTCTGGGACTGGGTCTTCACCTGCTCTTTGGACAGGAAGTGTGTCACCTCTTGGACACATCTGGAATAGCCCTGACCAACAGCTGCTGAATCCACAGGTTGATTCTGCTGCTGCAGCCGTCTCAGGACACAAACTGTCATCTCCAGGATGTCTGCTTTCTCCAGCTTGGAGTCTGGCTGCTGTTTGAGGAACTCTGGACTCAGGAGAGACTTGAGCTGCTCAATGCTGCTGTTTATTCGCTCTCTGCGTAACTTCTCCACCAGAGGCTTTCTGAGCTGCAGGAAGAAGAACAAAGTAATTAATAAACTTATTCTGGAGTGAAGTTTTAGCATGAACAAAGACAACGTCTCATTGACAATATTTAAATCTTCTTGAATCTTTAATTTACCTTGTGGGTCAGAGTCAGATGCTCCTGAGAATCGGTCATTGCTGCAGTGATTGTAGGTGCCATGTCTGGATCTCTGTGCTGTAGAGGTCTCTGTAGAGAGAATCTGATCTCTGCTGGCTTCATCCCTCCCATTTATAGTCCCACATCTCCATATGAATGTGTGGGTCTTGGTCTGGCTGGAGTTTCTCACAGTCTCAGCCAATCAGAGAGCTTGGTGACCCAATTATGATGCTACACTCCAAATGGTTTTATTGATGTGAGGACAATGGTTAGATCTCAGGGGAACAGGTGGAGGACTGTTGTAAGGGGGGTTGGTGATGGAGAGAGTCTCACAGAGCTCTGTGTGAATCTGGGAAAGTGGTGACCCTGTAGAGAGAGCAGATCTGCTGCCTGATGCTGGGATCAATGACTGACTGAGCACACGCTCATCATTCCATCACACTGGTAAAGGAATAACAGTCATGGTGTAATGTTTGAATTACGTTTAAGACAATAAGAAAGAAATATAAAAACTAAGTTGGCTCTGTTCATTTTACAATGCTTTTCTTGAGCCAACCCCTAACATATAGCAGGTAAAATCATTCTGTTCTGAATTAATAATTTAGATAGATATGTAATTAGATTTTTTTAAATGTGATATGTGGTATACCTAAAATGTCTATGAATAATGCACCATCTTGTAAAACATAAGATTTTAGATATAAGTGTGATTTCCTTTCATGACACGTGAAATAAACTCAACACAATAATCATGCTACTGTCCAGATGTTGCAGAGTCTTTTGACTCGTGCCTTGTAGTCAGTGTGAGTAACAAGTTGAGCTCCGTTTCCCACACTGACTCCCTGTATGGTGTGGTCAATGAACCACAAAGGGACTTCTGTGACAGATGCTGGCTGTGTGTTGTTATAGAAACAGAGCCTGACATCATCAGCCATATGGAGGGAAAGGACACCATTGGCTGATTCTGACAGTCTGTACATTTTGAAATGTTGATAATTAACAATCATAAAGTATCACCAACATGATTTATCCTCTCATATTTTCAATTTCCAATCATTTTCATACATTGTGAACCTCCAGTAATAGTTATTGACCATTAACTAGATCAAGATTTCAGCTCTCATGCGAGGTTTTCGGGGGGGGGGGGGCAGCTGTTTCCTGAAGTGTGCCAAATCCCTTTGGAGAATTACTCTGCTGCTGGATGGATGGATGTCATTCAACTATTTCCCCCAGCGCTTTCCCACACTCCATCTATTAGCAGTAAAGAGGCATGTGCCCCTGTTAGGGTTGGGTACCGAACTCTGTACTTGTTTGGGTACCCACCGAATTACGTCGGTACTACAGAGGACCGATTCACTTTAAATGAAACGGTACCAAATTTCTGTTAGGCTATGGTTCGAACCCAGCACACAGAGAAACATCCACGGAACAAATGAAAATGCAAAGTAGGTTGACTCCGGACTGGAGAGAGGCTGAGGCGGGCAGGCAGTGGAGAGTCCAGACGTCTCTGCAGAAATCCAAAACGAGGTTATAGAAAAGGGTGGTTGAGAGGCTGAAGACACGGAACTCCACGGCAGCAGGTTGAGTGGTGTAGGTCTGAGCGGAGTGAAAAATAAAGCACGTTAAGCAAGGGCAGAGCAAAGACAAGAAACGAGTTAACTAACTACAACTTGGGATCCTAGTAACCGCACTGGTAGGTGCAACAATCTGGCACCGATGGAGAGCCATGCCCAGGAATAAACACTGTGAGGTTGATTGTGGAATTAGAGGCAGCCGTGCAGGTAAGAATCAGTGGAAGTGCCTGCAGCTGTACAGAGAGGTAGATCCTCAGCCACGCCCCTTGACCTACATTCAGGCACGCACACACACACACACACACACACACAGGCAGTCTGCCACACACACAATGGGGACACACACACACATACAGATACCACCGACAACGTGGGGACAAAACAAGGGATGAAAGGGACACAGAATGGGGAGAGAACAGTTGTCCACATAACAATTTCGGTACCTGAGAGCGCGTAAGCGCAAGATTGTCTGTCCTGTCTGCAAATTGACAGAGAGCGGAGCTCCGACACACACACCACACAAACACACCAAGGGCGTAAATCCCAGGGGTCAGGACCCCCCCATCTAAGGGTTGTCCCCCCCTATAAATATCATTAAAACAATGCTGTGTATTGTAAATGACATAATGATTTATACTTAAAATATCTGTGTAAGTAGTAAAACAATACAAACCCCCAAAAATACTTTTTAAGTTTAGAAACATTTTGAGTCCCCCCTCCCTTGCCTCACAGTGGTTTGGTCCACTGCATGCTGTACATTAGGACGATCTGCACTCGACTCACAGTCACATCGGCAGTGACAGGAATGTAGTAATAGGCGGTACAAGGCTATTTTATTCACATTAAACATTGGATGAAGTTGTTCTTTTCTCAAATAGAAATGATGTTGAGTAATTAATGGATTTGTCACGACCCGGTGACTCTCTGGTCTGGTGTGACTGTGTTTTTGTTTTATTTTTCTCGTTTGGTTGCTTGTAGTGTGGTTGATGTGTTTTTGTTTTGTTTTCTCCTGCCTTACCTTCATTTTCCACAGTGTGCGGACACGCCTCCTCCTGCTGCCCTCTTCCCACACCTGGTTCCTATTCGCTATCAACTCACCTGCTAATCATCAGCTCATCAGCCTCCTTTAAATAGCTGTGTGACTTTCTACTTGACGCTGGATTGTCACTTACCCTGAGTATGAGTATTTTGCGGCTTTCGTTGATGCGCAGCAGTTCAGTATTCTTGCTTCAGTCTAACCTGTCTGTTTTCCATGTCCTAGAAGAAAATACTCACCTTCAGTCATCACCAGATCCCGGATCCAGTCAGCTCCACTCCAGTCTCCAGCTTCTTCAAACCTCGACCACCTCTCCGTTCTCAACCACCAGTTTCTATCACTACAGACCAGTTCTTCACCAACCCAGAGTTCTTTTTGTTTTAAATAAATATTTTTGTTTCCATAACTCCAGCTCTGCGTTTGAGTTCTGTTCCCCAACCTGACAGAATTAGTTATGACAAAAAAGTTTACTATGTTAGTGTAATATAATGTAACGTTACCTAGCTTGTTGGATAGAAATGCACCCACTACAACTAACGTTACCACGGCGATAAGCCTAACGTTATGTTTGTGAACCGATATTAGGGTTAATATTGAAAAGCTACAGAAATGTTGTGTTTATTGTCCCCCCCCTACTGTTAGATCAGATTTACGCCCATGAAACACGCGTGCAGAAGTGTAGGTGTGTGTGTCGGAGTAAAATTGAGCAAACTACGTTGGATCTGCAGTTTTATTGAAGTCCCAGTGAGTCACGGCAATGCCGATAAAGTGGTTTCAAGTGTGGTTACAGTTTTTCAAAACTTCACACAGACAGCGTTTGCTGTGATATATTAATGGAGAGGCAAAAGCAGTCGTGGCGCTGTTGACGTTACACTTCCTCTGAGACAAGCAGGCACAACAGTGGTTTCTATGCCCCGGTGAAGACTGACAGGCTGAGGTTGTAAGGCAAGGCAACCTTATTTCTACAGCACCTTTCAGCAACAAGGCAATTCAATTACATTCCTTTGCACTTCAGTTAGTTCTCCATTAATTCAATGTTGACAACAGGGCAGTCATCAAGTTTATTGTCAAAGGTTTGTGTCATTATGCAGTTTGCACTAAAAAGTCTTTGTTGTTTACATTCCTTTACATTTTAGTTAGTTCAATATTAGCCTGTACACAATGTCATTTATTTATTATTTATAATATGTTCATGTTGTGGCAAAAAGGTTTCTCTTTTTTTGTTAATTTTGGCCAAGTTTGGATTGATACCAATCCTAAGTATCTGACTGGCGCACCCCTATCCAAAAGCACAACCAGTTTTACTCAACCAGTAGTTACTCTGAGTGAGCAGTGTTACCAGAATTTTTGTTCACAATTGAGGTGAAAAATAAAAGTTTTGTGTTTAATGTATTTTTGTTGATGTTGAAATGGATTTTAAAACATATGGTATCGAAAAAAGTATCGAACCAGCATCGAAACTGAGGTATCGTAATTGGCACCTGATCGAAAGAGTGATTTTTTTGAATGATGCCCAGCCCTAGTCCCTCTACAAATGGATCTTTGAGGATCCTGTGCACAATCAGTGTGTGCCACCAAGGGAAGAGGGTGAGGCCCCCCTAAAAAAGTAATTATCAATTAAAGTGAATATTTGGTTCATAACAATTAATGAAAGACGCAATTTTGCGGTGTGAATGCTGGATGTTGAAAAACTAAACAAATTACTTACTTAAAAAGGGAACTAGTTAAGTTGTAAACAAAACGGCAGAAGAATAAGAGTAATAATAAATAGCAAGACTAACATGTATAAAATGCTTACAGTGTTCACACCAATTAACGAAATTATTTTACAATGAGTAACTGACAGAAACCAATTTAATAACCATGCTAAACTTTTTGGTTCTCAGTAGATGAAATGGCAATATTATAAGAAGGTATTGATGCTGATTTTTTATCAACGGAACATTTACAATCAGTGGCATTATTTCAAATAAGTCTAAATTTGAGGAGATAGAGCCTCTTTTAATCTCTTTTAATTCTCTGGTTTCCCACACTCTGTCCTTTCACTGCTTTCACTGGAGGAATAATAGAAGTGTGTCTTATGCATCTCATTAGATACAATGTCTGACCTCTTTAAAGAGGGAAATGGCTAACTCTACGCTTTTTAACTCAAAACATCTGAAAATGAGTTATACGGAAATAATGGTCCAGCAAAATGTCTTTGAAACGTACATTTTATCATTTGGTTTGACTTGACTTACTTCATGTAAATAGAGTGACATAACATTGATAATCTTTCCTAATCAGAAATCTTAATTAATGCACATTCCCATGCTTATGTTATGGATAAACAATTACTGTGTAAACACGAAATGTTCAGGTGGCAGTATTTGTTTATTCAACAAGGAACATTGACCCACAAAATATGAAAGCTCCAACTAGAGGTGATGATACATCACAACAACAACTTGTAGATTTCTACAAGTCACACTGTACGCCGAGAGAGTAAAGGAACAACTGTCTTTATAAAAGACAAACAATTTACAATATTTGAGGACACAGTTCTAAGTTTTTTTCTTTTTTCCCCCAAATTGTTCAACACATTTTCACTTTTTCACAAAATTCGAAAAACTGACCTTACACCGGGTCACAATGATCTTAATAACCTCTGAATTCAATTACATCTTAAACAATATCATTGTCACTGAAAAACTGTAACAGTGTGACATTAAAGAAACCTTTTACAGTAAAAGGATAAACATTGTGATCTTAAAACAGAATTTTTCAATAATCACAAAGTGAGGGAAAGTCCATTATGATTAAATGTCCATAAAAAGGACAAATTATATTTTGATCAATTCAAAATCATCAATACCTATCATGAGGTAATAAACATCTCCATCTGTCAAAACATGACATGGAGTCATACATACCTTTTAGAAAAAAATATAAACATTTACATCTAACAACAGATCAGTTTTGTGGACAGTCATGGAGTCAGTGGACAGTGTACAGGACAGTCATGGAGTCAAAGGACAGTGTACAGGACAGTCATGGAGTCAGTGGACAGTGTACAGGACAGTGTCTTGGAGTCACAAGACAGTGAACAGGACAGACATGGAGTCACAGGACAGTGTACAGGACAGTGTCGGGGACAGTCATGGAGTCACAGTCACAAACCTGTCCCTCCTGCCGTGGAGGTGGCCTCGCCAGAACTTCCGGATCACAGAACTCACCTGCTCCCTTGACCCCCTCCCTACTCCCCTCCTGAAGTCCTGCCTCCCCGTCTTATGCCCCTACCTCACTAGCCTCTTCAACTCCTCACTGTCCCTTTGTAAATGTCCCCTCTGCCTTCAATACTGCTGCTGTTACCCCAATACTAAAAAAAACCTGGTCTGGATCCCTCCTCCCTATACCTACCGCCCAATATCCAACCTCCCCTTTCTGTCTAAAACCCTGAAACGTATCGTCACCTCACAACTCCAAACCCATCTTCATGCCAATATTCAATTCGAACCCCTCCAATCTGGTTTTCGCCCCCTCCACAGCACAGAAACCGCTCTCCTCAAAGTCATCTATGACGTCCTCACCTCTGCTGACACCGGTTCCCTCAACATCCTTATCCTCCTCGACCTGAGTGCAGCCTTTGATACCGTGAGCCATAACATCCTGCTCACCAGACTCAAAGACGTCGGTATCGAAGGTACTGCACTCAGCTGGCTCCGTTCCTACCTTTCCAACAGATCCCACTTCATCTCTCTCCATAACCACACCTCTGCCACAGCCACAGTCAGTCAAGGTGTTCCCCAAAGCTCCGTACTCGGCCCCCTCCTCTTCATCATCTAAATCCTCACCCTTGGTCAGATACTCCGCCACTTCAACCTGGACTTCCACTGTTACGCCGATGACACCCAGATCTACCTCAGCACCAAATCCCCCCACAATCCTCTCCTCTCCCACATCAACTCCTGTCTGTCAGCTATTATTGTCACAGGTCGGATTTGAACGCTGGACCTTTGCGTCGAGGCATAAACCTCTCTGTATATGTGCGCCTGTTCTACCACTGAATCAACCCGGCCACAGCTGTGGTCATATTCTGTCAGCAAATCTTGTGTGGTATCAATACTGAACCATTTTCCTTTTTCTAGCATCTTGTTTTTGATTGCATATGATAAGGCTGGAATCCTGAAACACACCAAATATTTTATATTTTAAGTTACCAATACGAAATGAGTTTTACAATTTACCTGAAAGAAACGTGTTGAAGGACTTTGCCAGGTCATTTTTTATCATAGTAAGAAAATGTTGAAAACATTAGGTCCAATCTATGATTTGAAACATATTAGGAATGTAAGAGTTTTGAGTAGCCAGAGTCTCTTTTAATCTCTGTCCCTTCAGGGCAAAGGTCTGGATCTATTGTCCCACAGGGCCCTGTGAGTGAGTCTCTTCTGGTTTCCCACAATCTGTCCTTTCACTGCTTTCACTGGAGGAATAATAGAAGTGTGTCTTATTATGCATCTCATTAGATACAATGTCTGACCTCTTTTTAGAGAGAAATTATTTACTTTAAACATTTTATATTAAAGCACCCACACCTGACACCTGTTATACCAAAATCATGTTGTCTTAAAAACATTTTGAAATTTACATTTTCTAATTTGGTTGGATGACTTGACTCACGGAAAATAAGTGACCTAATTTCATGATAAATGTATAGGAAACCATATAAAACAATGAATTACATTTAGATCAACTGGTATGTTAAGGGGTGGCACGGTGCTGCAATGGTTAGTTGTGTGACCTCACAGCCAGAAGGCTCTGGGCTTCAAACTGACTGGGGCTTTCTGTGTAGAGTTTACTACAGCTGCAAAGATGAATCGATAAATAAAATAGTTGTCAATTATTACATTATTTGCCAACTATTTTAATAATCAGTTTGAGTCAATTTTTTTTTTATTCGCTGATTCCAGCTTTTAAAATGTGAGTATTTTCTAGTTTACTGGTGACTCTAAATTACCAATAGATAGGACAGATCTGCTTCTGTCAGCCCTGTGATTAACTGGCGACCTTTCCAGGCAGAAGTTGCTACTCGCAATGTTAGCTGAATACCAAAAAATCACATTTATATCATCATAAAAAGGGCACGTATAACGGAAAATAACCCAAGACAACAACATTTTCAGGTGGCAGTATTTGTTTATTCAACAAGGAACAATGAGCCACAAAGTATGAAAGCTCCAACTAGAGGTGATGATACATCACAACAACAACTTGTAGATTTCTACAAGACACACTGTACTCCGAGAGAGTAAAGGAACAACTGTCTTTGTAAAAGACGATTTACAATATTTGAGGACACAGTTCTCATTTTTTTCTTTTTATCCCCATGTTGTTCAACACATTTTAACTTAGTGAACAAAAGACAACATTAGTAAAAACTGACCTTACAACAGGTCACATTGTTCTTAGTAACCTCTGAATTCAATTAAATCTTAAACAATAACTGTTACTGGAAAACTGTGACAGTGTGACATTAAAGAAACCTTTTACAGTAAAAGGATAAACATTGGGATCTTAAAACAGATAATTTTTCAATAATCACAAAGTGAGGGAAAGCCCACTATGATTAAATGTCCATAAAAGGACACATAATATTTTGATCAATTCAAAATCATGAATACCTATCAAGAGGTAATAAACATCTCCATCTGCCAACACATGACATGGAGTGAGTCATAAACGTATCACAGGAAAAGTGTGACATTAAGCAAATCTTTTAGAAAAAAAGATACATATTTAGATCTAACAACAGATCAGTTTTGAGTAATCGGAGAGATTAAAGTGAGGTAAGTCCATGGTGACAATATGTCCATAAAAAGAACAGTTCAAGTTTCTGATCAAAATGATCAATAACAATCAAAAGACAACAAATATTACCATAGCTTATACTAACAATACATGAAGTACAGTGAGGTATAATAATAATTGCTGATGCAATCAAATTTGCTTCATGCAACATGCATGACCAGATGATCTCTTTCTTAAGTTGAAAGATATTGGTGCTGACATTTCCTCAGGAAATGTCATCATGCAGAAAGAAAACAAACACAAACTACAACCTTCTGTACAAACAGAAGAACAAGTCCATAACATTTCAAAGACTTCAGTCCAGTAATCTTTGACCAATATGGTCATCTCAGTTTGTCTGGTAGTAACTCCAGTCTGTAGGTGTCTACCACGGCCTCCAGACGGCGCTGTTGACTGGACTCTTCTCTTTGGTGATGCTGGTCTGGACTGTGGAGCTCAGAAGAGAGAAGTCAGCCTCTCTCAGGTTGTTATCAGAGGAAGACTGCAGCTTGTTGATGTGGTTCAGCAGTCTTCTCTGGGACTGGGTCTTCACCTGCTCTTTGGACAGGAAGTGTGTCACCTCTTGGACACATCTGGAATAGCCCTGACCGACAGCTGCTGAGTCCACAGGTTGATTCTGCTGCTGCCGCCGTCTCAGGACACAAACTGTCATCTCCAGGATGTCTGCTTTCTCCAGCTTGGAGTCTGGCTGCTGTTTGAGGAACTCTGGACTCAGGAGAGACTTGAGCTGCTCAATGTTGCTGTTGATTCGCTCTCTGCGTAACTTCTCCACCAGAGGCTTTCTGAGCTGCAGGAAGAACAATAAAGTCATTAATAAACTTATTCTGGAGTGAAGTTTTAGCATGAACAAAGACAACGTCTCATTGACAATATTTAAATCTTCTTGAATCTTTAATTTACCTTGTGGGTCAGAGTCAGATGCTCCTGAGAATCGGTCATTGCTGCAGTGATTGTAGGTGCCATGTCTGGATTTCTGTGCTGTAGAGGTCTCTGTAGAGAGAATCTGATCTCTGCTGGCTTCATCCCTCCTATTTATAGTCACACATCTCCATATGAATGTGTGGGTCTTGGTCTGACTGGAGTTTCTCACAGTCTCAGCCAATCAGAGAGCTTGGTGACACAATTATGATGCTACACTCCGAATGGTTTTATTGATGTGAGGACAATGGTTAGATCTCAGGGGAACAGGTGGAAGACTGTGGGGAAGGGGGGTTGGTGATGGAGAGAGACTCACAGAGCTCTGTGTGAATCTGGGAAAGTGGTGACCCTGTAGAGAGAGCAGATCTGCTGCCTGATGCTGGGATCAATGACTTTGACTGAGCACACGCTCATCATTCCATCACACACGTGAGACACTGACTAGGAGTTGCATCTAGAGTTAAATGTACATCATAACTTGCATGTTGATAAATGAAAATCCATTGACGATGTAATTTATTCTCAATTTTGTCTTTAGTATTTTACTTTTACTTTTCCATTTTTCAATTCATTAAATTTGGCTTTTTCATGAATTAAAAAAACTTAAATAATATTTCTATAATTCAATTTTTTTCAGGTATTAAAATTAGTGGGATGCCAATAATGTTCAAAAAAAGTTGAGAACAACAATCAGTTTGCTGTCCAGATGTTTCACATTCTTCTGACTTGTGTCTTGTAGTCAGTGTGCGTAGAAAGTTGGTCTCAGTTTCCCACACTGACTCCTTGAATGCTGTGGTCAATGAACAACAGAAGGACTTTGAATGGAGCTTCTGTGACAGATGCTGGCTGTGTGTTGGAATAGAAACAGAGCCTGACATCATCAGCCTTCTGGAGGGAAAGGACACCATTGGCTGGCTCTGACTGTCTGTAAAATTTGAAATGTTGGTGAACAATCTATTATAAAGTATCACCAACATGATTTATCCTCTCATATTTTCAGTTTCCAATCATTGTCGTACACTGTGAACCTCCAGTAATAATTACTGACCATTAACTGGATCTAAACTTCAGCTCTCATGAGGGTGGGAGGTTTTCTGGGGGGGCAGCTGTTTCCTGAAGTGTGCCAAATCCCTTTGGAGAATTACTCTGCTGCTGGTGGGTTGGATGTCATTCACACTTAACTCTTTCCTCCAGCGCTTTCCCACACTCCGTCTATTAGCAGTAAAGAGGCATGTGCCCCTCTACAAATGGATCTTTAAGGACCCTGTGCACAAGCAGCGTGTGCCACCAAGGGAAGAGGATGAGGCCCCTTTAAAAAAAAAAAAGAAAAAATAGACCTATTAAAGTCAATAGTTGGTACATAACAATAAATACAACTAGAGAGAGAAGGCATTTTATGAAGATATTGCGGTGTGAATGCTGGATGCTGAAAAACTAAACAGCGATTTGCCTGAAACATATGAAAGATATGAGAAAGTTGAATTAATGTTAGAAAGTCCCAAGTGTCCAGACTAGTTTACAGTTAGAATACAGTTCCTGAGTTGGAAAAGGTTGTGGATTATTTAGTTATCCCCCCCCCCCCCCCCCCCCACCCACCCAACCCTTCAAACTAAGTTAAATATTTTACTAAAGTATTAATGGGATTTAAAAGTTGAATAATACAAAATATATGAAATATTTGTAACATTTTAAAGTTTGAATGGGATTTTGAGCTGAAAGTTTGAATGAGTGGACAGAGTTTAAAATGCTGCACGGTTGTAAAATGGGTCAATTCTGAACATTTCATGAGTTAAAAAATGTGGAACTAGTCAAGTTGCAAAAAAAGGGAATAATAATAAAGAGTGGTAAGAACACAGATTTTGAATGCTTCCAGCATTCACATCAATTAACCACATTCTTCGATACTTACATAGAGTAACTGACAGAAACAATTTCAAACAGGATGATACAAATATTGGTTCTCAGTTGATGAAATAACAACTTTATAAAAATGTGTTGATGCTGATTTAATATCTGAGGAACATTTACAATCAGAGGCATAATATAAAACAAGTTCTAATTTGAGGAGCCAGAGTCTCTTTTAATCTCTGTCCCTTCAGGGCAAAGGTCTGGATCTATTGTCCCACAGGGCTCTGTGAGTGAGACTCCTCTGGTTTCACACACTCTGTCCTTTCACTGCTTTCAAGGAGGAATAATAGAAGTGTGTCTTATTATGCATCACTTTACAATGTCTGACCTCTTTAAAGAGGAAAATGGTTAACTTCAAACTTTTTACCTTAAAACATCTGAAACTTAGTTATATAGAAATAATGGTCCAGCAAAATGTCTTTGAAACGTACATTTTCTCATTTGGTTTGACTTGACTTACTTCATATAAATAGAGTGACATAAACTCTCCTAATCAGAAATCTTAATTAATGCACATTATCATGCTTAGTTTTATGCTACGGAATATGTTATGGATAAAAAATTACTGTGTGTGCTGAATTGTATCTTGTTTTGTCAATCAAATAGGAACGATGATGGAGACCTCTATCAATGTACTGATGATAAAAATCAAAGACTTTGAGAACACAACATTTTCAGCTGGCAGAATTTATTTATTCAACAAGGAACAATGAGCCACAAAGTATGAAAGCTCCAACTAGAGGTGATGATACATCACAACAACAACAACTTGTAGATTTCTACAAGACACACTGTACTCCGAGAGAGTAAAGGAACAACTGTCTTTATAAAAGACAACCATTTACAATATTTGAGGACACAGTTCTCATTTTTTTCTTTTTATCCCTATGTTGTTCAACACATTTTCACTTAGTGAACATAGGACAACATTAGTAAAAACTGACCTTACAACAGGTCACATTGTTCTTAGTAACCTCTGAATTCAATTACATCTTAAACAATAACGTCACTGGAAAACTGTGACAGTGTGACATTAAAGAAACCTTTTACAGTAAAAGGATAAACATTGGGATCTTAAAACAGATCATTTTTCAAAAATCACAAAGTGAGGGAAAGACCACTATGATTAAATGTCCATAAAAAGGACACATAATATTTTGATCAATTCAAAATCATCAATACCTATTAAGAGGTAATAAACATCTCCATCTGCCAACACATGACATGGAGTGAGTCATAAACGTATCACAGGAAAATTGTGACATTAAGCAAATCTTTTAGAAAAAAAGAGAAACATTTAGATCTAACAACAGATCAGTTTTGAGTAATCAGAGAGATTAAAGTGAGGTAAGTCCATGGTGACAATATGTCCATAAAAAGGACAGTTAAAGTATCTGATCAAAATTATCAATAACAATCAAAAGACAACAAATGTTACCATAGCTTATACCAACAATACATGAAGTACAGTGAGGTATAATAATAATTGCTGATGCAATCAAATTTGCTTCATGCAACATGCATGACCAGATGTTCTCTTTCTTAAGTTGAAAGATATTGGTGCTGTCATTTCCTCAGGAAATGTCATCTTGCAGAAAGAAAACTAACACAAACTACAACCTTCTGTACAAACAGAAGAACAAGTCCATAACATTTCAAAGACTTCAGTCCAGTAATCTTTGACCAACATGGTCATCTCAGTTTGTCTGGTAGTAACTCCAGTCTGTAGGTGTCTACCACGGCCTCCAGACGGCGCTGTTGACTGGACTCTTCTCTTTGGTGATGCTGGTCTGGACTGTGGAGCTCAGAAGAGAGAAGTCAGCCTCTCTCAGGTTGTTATCAGAGGAAGACTGCAGCTTGTTGATGTGGTTCAGCAGTCTTCTCTGGGACTGGGTCTTCACCTGCTCTTTGGACAGGAAGTGTGTCACCTCTTGGACACACCTGGAATAGCCCTGACCGACAGCTGCTGAATCCACAGGTTGATTCTGCTGCTGCAGCCGTCTCAGGACACAAACTGTCATCTCCAGGATATCTGCTTTCTCCAGCTTGGAGTCTGGCTGCTGTTTGAGGAACTCTGGACTCAGGAGAGACTTGAGCTGCTCAATGTTGCTGTTGATTCGCTCTCTGCGTAACTTCTCCACCAGAGGCTTTCTGAGCTGCAGGAAGAACAACAAAGTCATTAATAAACTTATTCTGGAGTGAAGTTTTAGCATGAACAAAGACAACGTCTCATTGACAATATTTAAATCTTCTTGAATCTTTAATTTACCTTGTGGGTCAGAGTCAGATGCTCCTGAGAATCGGTCATTGCTGCAGTGATTGTAGGTGCCATGTCTGGATCTCTGTGCTGTAGAGGTCTCTGTAGAGAGAATCTGATCTCTGCTGGCTTCATCCCTCCTATTTATAGTCCCACATCTCCATATGAATGTGTGGGTCTTGGTCTGGCTGGAGTTTCTCACAGTCTCAGCCAATCAGAGAGCTTGGTGAGACAATAAGAGATGCAGCACACTTAATGCTGTTATTGCCTGGGGGATAATGGTTAGATCTCAGGGGAACAGATTGGGGGGGGGGGGGGGGGGGGGGGGGTGATGGAGAGAGACTCACAGAGCTCTGTGTGAATCTGGGAAAGTGGTGACCCTGTAGAGAGAGCAGATCTGCTGCCTGATGCTGGGATCAATGACTTTGACTGAGCACACGCTCATCATTCCATCACACACGTGAGACACTGACTAGGAGTTGCATCTAGAGTTAAAAGTACAGTAGCCTACATTTTACTAAAATAAATAAGCACTGCATGAATATTTTTTTGTCTTAATGCTTTATTGTGCCATATACAACATATCTTACAATTACCATTCCTGTAATTTATCCTCCATGTTTTCTTCATAATTCAGTTACATTTTCAATTTTTTATGATGTAATGTTTTTCTAAAAGTTTTAATAGGATAAATATACTATATTTTAGGAAGTTATTCCTTTCAGGTGTTTAAAAGACTGCAATGCCCATGATAAATTCAAAACGTAGTTACAATAACATGAGATCAACGATCAGTTTGCTGTCCAGATGTTTCACATTCTTCTGACTTGTGTCTTGTAGTCATTGTGGGTAGAAAGTTGGTCTCAGTTTCCCACACTGACTCCTTGAATGCTCTGGTCAATGAACAACAGAAGGACTTTGAATGGAGCTTCTGTGACTGATACTGGACGTGTGTTGTTATAGAAACAGGGTCTGACGTCACCAACCATCTGGAGGGAAAGAACACCATTGGCGGTTTCTGACAGTCTGTAAAATTTGAAATTGTCATTAAAATGTTACAATGAAGGGCCGGCTCAAAAAATTTAGCAAATTATTTAGCCAAACAATCGATTACATACATTTTGACTATCTAGTCATTATTGTGCCGTCGTATCAGCAACTGAATCGAGACTTCAGCTCTATAGATGAGGGTGGGAGGTTGAGGCAGCTGTTTCCTAAAGTGTGCCAAATCCCTTTGGAGAATAATCTGCTGCTGGTGGGGTTGAGATTGATAATCATGCTAAACTCTGATCTCCAGAGTTTCCCACACTCTGTCCATTGAAAGATATTAAGCCGTGTGCCTAAATCTAAATAGACTTTAAGATTATCCGTTGTTAAAATGTGTTTGCCATGACATGTTTTTCTTTCATTTTTCTTTCTTATTTTTACATTGTACAGCTCAAAACTTTTAATTTAAAACTATATATGAAGAAAAATCAGTTGGGTTGGAAACCAGAGCAAAAATCACATACTTTATTTAAATATTGGAAATTCCTGTATTGTTAATAAAACAATATACTGTACACTAAGGTCAACATTATTTCACTTATTACCATATTTTTTTTAAGATTATTTTTTGGGCTTTTCCTTCTTTCATTTTTGACAGGACAGCTAGGTGAGAAAGGGAAGAGAGAGAGAGAGGGAAGACATGCAGGAAATTGTCACAGGTCAGATTCAAACCCTAGACCTTTGCATTGCGGGCATAAACTTCACTGTATATGTGCGACTGAGTCAACCCGGCTACTGGTTATATCATAAGGCTGGAATCCTGAAACACACCAAATGTTTTATATTTTAAGGTACCAATAATAACTTAGTTTTACAATTTACCTGAAAGAAACATGCTGAAGGACTTTGCCAGGTCATTTTTTATCATAGTAAGAAAATGTTGAAAACATTAGGTCTAATCTATGATTTGAAACAGATTAGGAATGTAACAATTTTGAGGAGCCAGAGTCTCTTTTAATCTCTGTCCCTTCAGGGCAAAGGTCTGGATCTATTGTCCCACAGGGCTCTGTGAGTGAGTCTCCTCTGGTTTCACACACTCTGTCCTTTCACTGCTTTCACTGGAGGAATAATAGAAGTGTGTCTTAGTATGCATCCCATTAGATACAATGTCTGACCTCTTTATAGAGAGAAATTATTTACTTCAAAAATTTTACATTAAAGCACCCACACCTGACAGTTATACTAAAATCATGTTGTCTTAAAAACATTTTGAAATTTACATTTTCTAATTTGGTTGGATGACTTGACTCACGGAAAATAAGTGACCTAATTTCATGATAAATGTATAGGAAACCATATAAAACAATTAATTACATTTAGATCAACTGGTATGTTAAGGGGTGGCACGGTGCTGCAATGGTTAGTTGTGTGGCCTCACAGCCAGAAGGCTCTGGGCTTTGTGGTGACTTTTAATAGTAATGCTGTGATGCTGTATGAAGAGGAATCCGCCGACACTGTTCTTGATCATGAGATACTTCAGCTTCAAACTGACTGGGCCTTTCTGTGTAGAGTTTACTACAGCTGCAAAGATGAATCGATAAATAAAATAGTTGTCAATTATTACATTATTTGCCAACTATTTTAATAATCAGTTTGAGTAAAAAAAAATTTTTATTCGCTGATTCCAGCTTTTAAAATGTGAGTATTTTCTAGTTTACTGGTGACTCTAAATTACCAATAGATAGGACAGATCTGCTTCTGTCAGCCCTGTGATTAACTGGCGACCTTTCCAGGCAGAAGTTGCCTCTCCCAATGTTAGCTGAATCACAAAAAATCACATTTATATCATCATAAAAAGTGCACGTATAACGGAAAATAACCCAAGACAACAACATTTTCAGGTGGCAGTATTTGTTTATTCAACAAGGAACAATGAGCCACAAAGTATGAAAGCTCCAACTAGAGGTGATGATACATCACAACAACAACTTGTAGATTTCTACAAGACACACTGTACTCCGAGAGAGTAAAGGAACAACTGTCTTTGTAAAAGACGATTTACAATATTTGAGGACACAGTTCTCAGCGTACTTTGAGACTTTTTTTCCCAAATGGATCAAAACATTTTCACTTAGTGAACAACAAAAGAATAGTAAAAACTGACCTTACAACAGGTCACATTGTTCTTAGTAAGCTCTGAATTCAATTGATTATCAAAAAATTAAATTGTCAACTGTGACAGTGTGACATAAAAAACCTTTTACAGTGAAAGGATACACATATCGATCTTAAATCTGATATCCATAAAAAGGACAAATAATATTTTGATCAATTCAAAATCATCAATACCTATCAAGAGGTAATAAACATCTCCATCTGCCAACACATGACATGGAGTGAGTCATAAAAGTATCACAGGAAAAGTGTGACATTAAGCAAATCTTTTAGAAAAAAAGAGAAACATTTAGATCTAACAACAGATCAGTTTTGAGTAATCAGAGAGATTAAAGTGAGGTAAGTCCATAGTGACAATATGTCCATAAAAAGGACACTTAAAGTTTCTGATCAAAATGATCAATAACAATCAAAAGACAACAAATGTTACCATAGCTTATACCAACAATACATGAAGTACAGTGAGGTATAATAATAATTGCTGATGCAATCAGATTTGCTTCATGCAACATGCATGACCAGATGATCTCTTTCTTAAGTTGAAAGATATTGGTGCTGTCATTTCCTCAGGAAATGTCATCTTGCAGAAAGAAAACAAACACAAACTACAACCTTCTGTACAAACAGAAGAACAAGTCCATAACATTTCAAAGACTTCAGTCCAGTAATCTTTGACCAACATGGTCATCTCAGTTTGTCTGGTAGTAACTCCAGTCTGTAGGTGTCTACCACGGCCTCCAGACGGCGCTGTTGACTGGACTCTTCTCTTTGGTGATGCTGGTCTGGACTGTGGAGCTCAGAAGAGAGAAGTCAGCCTCTCTCAGGTTGTTATCAGAGGAAGACTGCAGCTTGTTGATGTGGTTCAGCAGTCTTCTCTGGGACTGGGTCTTCACCTGCTCTTTGGACAGGAAGTGTGTCACCTCTTGGACACATCTGGAATAGCCCAGACCGACAGCTGCTGAGTCCACAGGTTGATTCTGCTGCTGCCGCCGTCTCAGGACACAAACTGTCATCTCCAGGATGTCTGCTTTCTCCAGCTTGGAGTCTGGCTGCTGTTTGAGGAACTCTGGACTCAGGAGAGACTTGAGCTGCTCAATGCTGCTGTTGATTCGCTCTCTGCGTAACTTCTCCACCAGAGGCTTTCTGAGCTGCAGGAAGAAGAACAAAGTAATTAATAAACTTATTCTGGAGTGAAGTTTTAGCATGAACAAAGACAACGTCTCATTGACAATATTTAAATCTTCTTGAATCTTTAATTTACCTTGTGGGTCAGAGTCAGATGCTCCTGAGAATCGGTCATTGCTGCAGTGATTGTAGGTGCCATGTCTGGATCTCTGTGCTGTAGAGGTCTCTGTAGAGAGAATCTGATCTCTGCTGGCTTCATCCCTCCTATTTATAGTCCCACATCTCCATATGAATGTGTGGGTCTTGGTCTGGCTGGAGTTTCTCACAGTCTCAACCAATCAGAGAGCTTGGTGACACAATTATGATGCTACACTCTGAATGGTTGTATTGATGTGAGGACAATGGTTAGATCTCAGGGGAACAGGTGGAAGACTGTGGGGAAGGGGGGTTGGTGATGGAGAGAGACTCACAGAGCTCTGTGTGAATCTGGGAAAGTGGTGACCCTGTAGAGAGAGCAGATCTGCTGCCTGATGCTGGGATCAATGACTTTGACTGAGCACACGCTCATCATTCCATCACACACGTGAGACACTGACTAGGAGTTGCATCTAGAGTTAAATGTACATCATAACTTGCATGTTGCTAAATGAAAATCTAGCAAGTGCCATTGATGTAATTTATTCTCAATTTTGTCTTTAGTATTATAATAATACTTTTCCATTTTTCAATTCATGAAATGTGGCTTTTTCATGAATTAAAAAAATGAAATAATATTTCTATAATTAAATTTTTTCAGGTATTAAAATTAGTGGGATGCCTATAATGTTTTTAAAAAGTTGAGAACAACAATCAGTTTGCTGTCCAGATGTTTCACATTCTTCTGACTTGTGTCTTGTAGTCAGTGTGCGTAGAAAGTTGGTCTCAGTTTCCCACACTGACTCCTTGAATGCTGTGGTCAATGAACAACAAAAAGACTTTGAATGGAGCTTCTGTGACAGATGCTGGCTATGTGTTGGAATAGAAACAGAGCCTGACATCATCAGCCTTCTGGAGGGAAAGGACACCATTGGCTGGCTCTGACTGTCTGTAAAATTTGAAATATTTGTGAACAATCTATTATAAAGTATCACCAACATGATTTATCCTCTCATATTTTCAGTTTCCAATCATTGTCGTACATTGTGAACCTCCAGTAATAATTACTGACCATTAACTGGATCTAAATTTCAGCCCTCATGAGGGTGGGAGGTCTTCTGGGGGGGCAGCTGTTTCCTGAAGTGTGCCAAATCCTTTTGGAGAATTACTCTGCTGCTGGTGGGTTGGATGTCATTCACACTTAACTCTTTCCTCCAGCGCTTTCCCACACTCCGTCTATTAGCAGTAAAGAGGAACGTGCCCCTCTACAAATGGATCTTTGAGGATCCTGTGCGCAAGCAGCGTGTGCCACCAAGGGAAGAGGATGAGGCCCCTTTAAAAAAGAAAAGAAAAAATAGACCTATTAAAGTCAATAGTTGGTATATAACAATAAATACAACTAGAGAGAGAAGGCATTTTATGAAGAAATTGCGGTGTGAATGCTGGATGCTGAAAAACTAAACAGCGATTTGCCTGAAACATATGAAAGATATGAGAAAGTTGAATTAATGTTAGAAAGTCCCAAGTGTCCAGACTGGTTTACAGTTAGAATACAGTTCCTGAGTTGCAAAAGGTTGTGGATTACTTAGTTATTCCCCCCCCCCCCCCCCCCCCCCCCCTATTGTTTCCATTAGTACTAACCCTTCAAACTAAATTAAATATTTTACTAAAGTATTAATTGGATTTAAAAGTTAAATAATACAGAATATATGAAATATTTGTAACATTTTAAAGTTTGAATGGGGTTTTGAGCTGAAAGTTTGAATGAGTGGACAGAGTTTAAAATGCTGCACGGTTGTAAAATTGGTCAATTCCTTTCTGTCCTTTCACTGCTTTCAAGGAGGAACAATAGAAGTGTGTCTTATTATGCATCACTTTACAATGTCCGACCTCTTTAAAGAGGAAAATGGTTAACTTCAAACTTTTTACATTAAAACACCTGAAACTTAGTTATACATAAATAATGGTCCAGCAAAATATCTTTGAAATGTACATTTTCTCCATTGGTTTGACTTGAATTACTTCATATAAATAGAGTGACATAAACTCTCGTAATCAGAAATCTTAATTAATGCACATTCCCATACATAGTTTTACGCAACGGATATGTTATGGATAAAAAATTACTGTGTGCTGAATTGTATCTTGTTTTGTCAATCAAATAGGAACGATGATGGAGACCTCTATCAATGTACTGATGATAAAATTCAAAGACTTTGAGAACACAACATTTTCAGCTGGCAGAATTTGTTTATTCAACAAGGAACAATGAGCCACAAAGTATGAAAGCTCCAACTAGAGGTGATGATACATCACAACAACAACTTGTAGATTTCTACAAGACACACTGTACTCCGAGAGAGTAAAGGAACAACTGTCTTGATAAAAGACAACCATTTACAATATTTGAGGACACAGTTCTCAGTTTTTTCTTTTATCCCCCAAATTGTGTCCAGCATTCACACCAATTAACCACATTCTTCGATACTTACATAGAGTAACTGACAGAAATAATTTCAAACAGTATGATACAAATATTCTCAGTTGATGAAATAACAACTTTATAAAAATGTGTTGATGCTGATTTAATATCTGAGGAACATTTACAATCAGAAGCATAATATAAAACAAGTTCTAATTTCAGGAGCCAGAGTCTCTTTTAATCTCTGTCCCTTCAGGGCAAAGGTCTGGATCTATTGTCCCACAGGGCTCTGTGAGTGAGACTCCTCTGGTTTCCCACACTCTGTCCTTTCACTGCTTTCAAGGAGGAATAATAGAAGTGTGTCTTATTATGCATCACTTTACAATGTCTGACCTCTTTAAAGAGGAAAATGGTTAACTTCAAACTTTTTACCTATTTACATTTACCTATCACTAGGGTCAAATCGGACCATTCTGATACAGGATTTTAAATTTAAAGGCTAAAATGTCCAATCAAAGCTATATTTTACCTATTTTTTGGGCTGCTGATTAAAGCCATGTTGTACTTCTTTTTCAGGCTGCTCTACAAACGAAACCTCCTGATTAGCTAGACTCTTTTCACCTCAGGGTGATAGTATACACATCCCAGACTGTCACTAGGGTAATTTCAGACTATTCTGATAAAGGATTTTAAAAATAAAGGCTTAAATGTCCAATTAAAGCTATATTTTAACTATTTTTCAGGCTGCTAATTAAAGCCATTTTGAAACTCTTTTTCAACCTGCTCCAAAAAACTAAACCTGTTTAGCTAGACTAATTTCACCTTAGGGTGATAGTATACACATCCCAGACTGTCACTACGGTAATATTGAACCATTCTGATATAGGATTTTAAAATTAAAGTCTAAAATGTCCAATTAAAGCTATATTTTAACAATTTTTGGGGCTGCTAATTAAAGCCATATTGTAACGCTTTTTCAGGCTGCTCTAAAAACGAAACCTCCTGTTTAACTAGACTCTTTTCACCTCAGGGTGATAGTATACACATCCCAGACTGTCACTAGCATAATATTGGATCATTCTGATACCGGATTTTTAAATGAAAGGCTTAAATGTCCAATTAAAGCTTTATTTTAACTCTTTTTTTGGATTCTAAATAAAGCCACATTGTAACTCTTTTGCAGACTGCTCTAAAAACGAAACCTCCTGTTTAGCCAGACTATTTTCACCTTAGGGTGATAGTATACACATCCCAGACTGTCACTAGGGTAATATAGGACCATTCTGATGTAGGTTTTTAAAATGAAAGGGTTAAATGTCCAATTAAAGTTATATTTTAAAACATCTGAAACTTAGTTATACAGAAATAATGGTCCAGCAAAATGTCTTTGTAGTGTACATTTTATCATTTGCTTTGACTTGACTTACTGTAACAACTCAGACACACAACACTGGAGGACTCAAATGCACGACTCGGAGACACGGTTAAAGTTAAACAAAATAAAGTCTTTACTAGAAAAATGGTTTAAACAAAAGGCGCTCACAAGGAGGATTTTATCCAACAAACTTAATGACGTATATAACCTGGCTGGAACGTTGACAAGACTGACATGGAGAAAAGACAAGACGAACCGGCAAAAGACAAAGGGAGACAAGGACCATTTATACAAGAGGTAGGGGGGACGAGGTGAAAACAATCACACTGGCAGGAAAATCACACAAAATAAAACAGGAAGTGCACAACAAGACAAGACATGAGTGAATACACTTAACAAACTTGACGAGACATAACACTTACTTCATATAAATTGAGTGACATAAACTCTCCTAATCGGAAATATTAATTAATGCACATTCCCATGCTGAGTTTTATGCTACGGATATGTTATGGATAAACAATTACTGTGTGTGCTGAATTGTGTCTTGATTTGTCAATCAAATAGAAACGATTATGGAGACCTCTGTCAATGTAATAAAAATAAAAATCAAAGACTTTGAGAACACAACATTTCCAGTTGGCAGTGTTTGTTTATTCAACAAGGAACAATGAGCCACAAAGTATGAAAGCTCCAACTAGAGGTGATGATACATCACAACAACAACTTGTAGATTTCTACAAGACACACTGTACTCCGAGAGAGTAAAGGAACAACTGTCTTTATAAAAGACAACCATTTACAATATTTGAGGACACAGTTCTCATTTTTTTCTTTTTATCCCCATGTTGTTCAACACATTTTCACTTAGTGAACAAAAGACAAAATTAGTAAAAACTGACCTTACAACAGGTCACATTGTTCTTAGTAACCTCTGAATTCAATTACATCTTAAACAATAACTGTCACTGGAAAACTGACAGTGTGACATTAAAGAAACCTTTTACAGTAAAAGGATAAACATTGTGATCTTAAAACAGATAATTTTTCAATAATCACAAAGTGAGGGAAAGCCCATTATGATTAAATGTCCATAAAAAGGACAAATAATATTTTGATCAATTCAAAATCATGAATACCTATCAAGAGGTAATAAACATCTCCATCTGCCAACACATGACATGGAGTGAGTCATAAACGTATCACAGGAAAATTGTGACATTAAGCAAATCTTTTAGAAAAAAAGATACATATTTAGATCTAACAACAGATCAGTTTTGAGTAATCGGAGAGATTAAAGTGAGGTAAGTCCATGGTGACAATATGTCCATAAAAAGGACAGTTAAAGTATCTGATCAAAATGATCAATAACAATCAAAAGACAACAAATGTTACCATAGCTTATACCAACAATACATGAAGTACAGTGAGGTATAATAATAATTGCTGATCCAATCATATTTGCTTCATGCAACATGCATGACCAGATGTTCTCTTTCTTAAGTTGAAAGATATTGGTGCTGTCATTTCCTCAGGAAATGTCATCTTGCAGAAAGAAAACAAACACAAACTACAACCTTCTGTACAAACAGAAGAACAAGTCCATAACATTTCAAAGACTTCAGTCCAGTAATCTTTGACCAACATGGTCATCTCAGTTTGTCTGGTAGTAACTCCAGTCTGTAGGTGTCTACCACGGCCTCCAGACGGCGCTGTTGACTGGACTCTTCTCTTTGGTGATGCTGGTCTGGACTGTGGAGCTCAGAAGAGAGAAGTCAGCCTCTCTCAGGTTGTTATCAGAGGAAGACTGCAGCTTGTTGATGTGGTTCAGCAGTCTTCTCTGCTGTTGATTCTGCTGCTGCAGCCGTCTCAGGACACAAACTGTCATCTCCAGGATGTCTGCTTTCTCCAGCTTGGAGTCTGGCTGCTGTTTGAGGAACTCTGGACTCAGGAGAGACTTGAGCTGCTCAATGCTGCTGTTGATTCGCTCTCTGCGTAACTTCTCCACCAGAGGCTTTCTGAGCTGCAGGAAGAAGATCAAAGTCATTAATAAACTTATTCTGGAGTGAAGTTTTAGCATGAACAAAGACAACGTCTCATTGACAATATTTAAATCTTCTTGAATCTTTAATTTACCTTGTGGGTCAGAGTCAGATGCTCCTGAGAATCGGTCATTGCTGCAGTGATTGTAGGTGCCATGTCTGGATCTCTGTGCTGTAGAGGTCTCTGTAGAGAGAATCTGATCTCTGCTGGCTTCATCCCTCCTATTTATAGTCCCACATCTCCATATGAATGTGTGGGTCTTGGTCTGACTGGAGTTTCTCACAGTCTCAACCAATCAGAGAGCTTGGTGACACAATTATGATGCTACACTCCGAATGGTTGTATTGATGTGAGGACAATGGTTAGATCTCAGGGGAACAGGTGGAAGACTGTGGGGGGTGATGGAGAGAGACTCACAGAGCTCTGTGTGAATCTGGGAAAGTGGTGACCCTGTAGAGAGAGCAGATCTGCTGCCTGATGCTGGGATCAATGACTGACTGAGCACACGCTCATCATCCCATCACACTGGTAAAGGAATAACAGTCATGGTGTAATGTTTGATTTACGTTTAAGATAATAAGAAAGAAATGTAAAAAGTAAGCTTTTCTTGAGCCAACCCCTAACATATAGCAGGTAAAATCCCTTGTTCTGAATTAATAATTTAGATAGATATGTAATTAGATTTTTTTAAATGTGATATATACCTAAAATATTTATGAAAAATGCACCATTTTGTAAAACATTATCATAAGATTTTAGATATAAGTGTGATTTCCTTTCATGACACTTGAAATAAACTCAACACAATAATCATGCTGCTGTCCAGATGTTGCAGAGTCTTTTGACTCGTGCCTTGTAGTCAGTGTGAGTAACAAGTTGAGCTCCGTTTCCCACACTGACTCCCTGTATGGTGTGGTCAATGAACCACAAAGGGACTTCTGTGACAGATGCTGGCTGTGTGTTGTTATAGAAACAGAGCCTGACATCATCAGCCATCTGGAGGGAAAGGACACCATTGGCTGATTCTGACAGTCTGTACATTTAGAAAGGTTGATAGTGAACATTTTATCATAAAGTATCACCAACAAGATTTATCCTCTCATATTTTCAGTTTCTAATCATTGTCGTACACTGTGAACCTCCAGTAATAATTACTGACCATTAACTGGATCAAAATTTCAGCTCTCATGAGGGTGGGAGGTCTTCTGGGGGGGGCAGCTGTTTCCTGAAGTGTGCCAAATCCCTTTGGAGAATTACTCTGCTGCTGGTGGGTTTGATGTCATTCACACTTAACTCTTTACCCCAGCGCTTTCCCACACTCCGTCTATCAGCAGTAAAGAGGAACGTGCCCCTCTACAAATGGATCTATGAGGATCCTGTGCACAAGCAGCGTGTGCCACCAAGGGAAGAGGGTGAGGCCCCCCTAAAAAAGTAATTATCAATTAAAGTGAATGTTTGGTACATAACAAGTAATGAAAGAGGCAATTTTTGAAGAAATTACAGTGTGAATAATGGATGTTGAAAAACTAAACAGCGATTTTCCTGAAACTTATGAAAGATATTAGAAAGTAATGGTGTAAAGTCTCAAGTGTCCTGACAGGTTTACAGTTTAAATGAAGTTTCTGAGTTGGAAGAGGTTGAACATTACCCCCCCCCCCCCCCCCCATTGTTCCCTTTATTACTAACCCTTCAAACTGAGTTGAATATTTTCCAAAAGTATTAATAGGACTTACTAGTTGATTAATACCAAGAATATATGAAAGATTTGGAACATGTTAAAGTTTGAACGTGGTTTTGATCTGAAAGTATGATTGAGTGGACAGAGTTACAAAATGCCTGCAACCCTGTCAATTCTAAACTTGGAAAACATGAATATTTCAGAAAGTATTAAACATACAAACATTAAAAGTAACAGCAGACATGGAGATTCTTTGTTAAAAAATGTGGAACTAGTCAAGTTGTAAACAAAACGGCGGAAGAATAATATTAATAATAAATATCAAGAATAACATATATAAAATGCTTACAGTCTTCACAACAATTAACAAAATCATTTTACATAGACCAACTTACAGAAACCACTTTTTGGGGGGCATTTTCAGCCTTTCTTTTTGACAGGACAGCTGAAGACATGAAAGTGGAGAGAGGGTTGAATGACATGCAGCTGAGGGCCTCAGGATGGAGTCAAACCCAGGCCCCCTGCCTCAAGGAGTAAACCTCTATATATGGTCACATTCACATGCTCTACCAACTGAGCTATCCGGGCGCCCAGACAGAAACCATTTTAATAACCACATTGAACTTTTTGGTTCTCAGTAGATGAAATGACAATATTATAAGAAGGTATTGGTGCTGATTATGTATCAAAGGAACATTTACAACCAGTGGCATTATTTCAAACAAATTCTAATTTGAGGAGCCAGAGTCTCTTTTAATCTCTGTCCCTTCAGGGCAAAGGTCTGGATCTATTGTCCCACAGGGCTCTGTGAGTGAGACTCCTCTGGTTTCACACACTCTGTCCTTTCACTGCTTTCAAGGAGGAATAATAGAAGTGTGTCTTATTATGCATCACTTTACAATGTCTGAGCTCTTTAAAGAGGAAAATGGTTAACTTCAAACTTTTTACCTTAAAACATCTGAAACTTAGTTATACGGAAATAATGGTCCAGCAAAATGTCTTTGAAACATTAATTTTCTCATTTGGTTTGACTTGACTTACTTCATATAAATAGAGTGACATAACATTGATAATCTCTCCTAATTGGAAATCTCAATTAATACACATTCCCATAATTAGTTTTATGCTACAGATATGTTATGGATAAACAATTACTGTGTGTGCTGAATTGTATCTTGATTTGTCAATCAAATAGGAACGATGATGGAGACCTCTATCAATGTACTGATGATAAAAATCATCTTTGGAATAATCAAGACTTTGAGAACACAACATTTTCAGGTGGCAGTATTTGTTTATTCAACAAGGAACAATGAGCCACAAAGTATGAAAGCTCCAACTAGAGGTGATGATACATCAAAACAACAACTTGTAGATTTCTACAAGACACACTGTACTCCGAGAGAGTAAAGGAACAACTGTCTTTATAAAAGACGATTTACAATATTTGAGGACACAGTTCTCATTTTTTTCTTTTATCCCCCAAATTGTTCAACACATTTTCACTTAGTGAACAAAAGACAACATCAGTAAAAACTGACCTTACAACAGGTCACATTGTTCTCAGTAACCTCTGAATTCAATTACATCTCAAACAATAACTGTCACTGGAAAACTGTGACAGTGTGACATTAAAGAAACCTTTTACAGTAAAAGGATAAACATTGTGATCTTAAAACAGATCATTTTTCAATAATCACAAAGTGAGGGAAAGTCTATTATGATTAAATGTCCATAAAAAGGACAAATAATATTTTGATCAATTCAAAATCATCAATACCTATCAAGAGGTAATAAACATCTCCATCTGCCAACACATGACATGGAGTGAGTCATAAACGTATCACAGGAAAATTGTGACATTAAGCAAATCTTTTAGAAAAAAGAGAAACATTTAGATCTAACAACAGATCAGTTTTGAGTAATCAGAGAGATTAAAGTGAGGTAAGTCCATGGTGACAATATGTCCATATAAAGGACATTTCAAGTATCTGATCAAAATGATCAATAACAATCAAAAGACAACAAATGTTACCATAGCTTATACCACCAATACATGAAGTACAGTGAGGTATTATAATAATTGCTGATGCAATCACATTTGCTTCATGCAACATGCATGACCAGATGTTCTCTTTCTTAACTTGAAAGATATTGGTGCTGTCATTTCCTCAGGAAATGTCATCTTGCAGAAAGAAAACAAACATAAACTACAACCTTCTGTACAAACAGAAGAACAAGTCCATAACATTTCAAAGACTTCAGTCCAGTAATCTTTGACCAATATGGTCATCTCAGTTTGTCTTGATTCTGCTGCTGCAGCCGTCTCAGGACACAAACTGTCATCTCCAGGATGTCTGCTTTCTCCAGCTTGGAGTCCGGCTGCTGTTTGAGGAACTCTGGACTCAGGAGAGACTTGAGCTGCTCAATGCTGCTGTTGATTCACTCTCTGCGTAACTTCTCCACCAGAGGCTTTCTGAGCTGCAGGAAGAAGAACAAAGTCATTAATAAACTTATTCTGTAGTGAAGTGTTATAATGAACAAAGACAATGTCTCATTAACAATATTTAAGTGTTGTTGAATCTTTAATTTACCTTGTGGGTCAGAGTCAGATGCTCCTGAGAATCGGTCATTGCTGCAGTGATTGTAGGTGCCATGTCTGGATCTCTGTGCTGTAGAGGTCTCTGTAGAGAGAATCTGATCTCTGCTGGCTTCATCCCTCCTATTTATAGTCCCACATTTCCATATGAATGTGTGGGTCTTGGTCTGGCTGGAGTTTCTCACAGTCTCAGCCAATCAGAGAGCTTGGTGAGACAATAAGGGATGCAGCACACTTAATACTGTTTTTGCCTGGGGGATAATGGTTAGATCTCAGGGGAGCAGGTGGAAGACTGTGGGGAAGGGGGGTTGGTGATGGAGAGAGACTCACAGAGCTCTGTGTGAATCTGGGAAAGTGGTGACCCTGTAGAGAGAGCAGATCTGCTGCCTGATGCTGGGATCAATGACTTTGACTGAGCACACGCTCATCATTCCATCACACACGTGAGACACTGACTAGGAGTTGCATCTAGAGTTAAAAGTACAGTAGCCTACATTTTATTAAAATAAAGAAGCATTGCATGAATATTTGTTTGTCTTAATGCTTTATTGTGCCATATCTTACAATTACCATTCCTGTAATTTATCCTCCATGTTTTCTACATAATTCAGTTACATTTTTAATTTTTTATGATGTAATGTTTTTCTAAAAGTTTTAATAGGATAAATATACTATATTTTAGGAAGTTATTCCTTTCAGGTGTTTAAAAGACTGCAATGCCCATGATAAATTCAAAACGTAGTTACAATAACATGAGATCAACGATCAGTTTGCTGTCCAGATGTTTCACATTCTTCTGACTTGTGTCTTGTAGTCAGTGTGGGTAGAAAGTTGGTCTCAGTTTCCCACACTGACTCCTTGAATGCTCTGGTCAATGAACAACAGAAGGACTTTGAATGGAGCTTCTGTGACTGATACTGGACGTGTGTTGTTATAGAAACAGGGTCTGACGTCACCAACCATCTGGAGGGAAAGAACACCATTAGCGGTTTCTGACAGTCTGTAAAATTTGAAATTGTCATTAAAATGTTACAATGAAGGGCCGGCTCAAAAAATTTAGCAAATTATTTAGCCAAACATTCGATTACATACATTTTGACTATCTAGTCATTATTGTGCCGTCGTATCAGCAACTGAATCGAGACTTCAGCTCTATAGATGAGGGTGGGAGGTTGAGGCAGCTGTTTCCTAAAGTGTGCCAAATCCCTTTGGAGAATAATCTGCTGCTGGTGGGGTTGAGATTGATAATCATGCTAAACTCTGATCTCCAGAGTTTCCCACACTCTGTCCATTGAAAGATATTAAGCCGTGTGCCTAAATCTAAATAGACTTTAAGATTATCCGTTGTTAAAATGTGTTTGCCATGACATTTTTTTTTTTCATTTTTCTTTCTTATCTTTACATTTTACAGCTCAAAACTTTTAGTATAAAACTTTATAAAAAGAAAAATCAGTTGGGTTGGAAACCAGAGCAAAAATCACATATTTAAATATTGAAAATTCCTGTATTGTTAATAAAACAATATACTATACACTGAGGTCAACATTTGTTACTTGGCTGTGGTTATATTCTGTCAGCAAATCATGTGGTATCAATACTGAACCATTTTCCTTTTTCTAGCATCTTTTTTTTTGATGGCGTATCATAAGGCTGGAATCCTGAAACACACGAAATGTTTTATATTTTAAGGTACCAATAAGAACTTAGTTTTACAATTTACCTGAAAGAAACATGCTGAAGGACTTTGCCAGGTCATTTTTTATCATAGTAAGAAAATGTTGAAAACATTAGGTCTAATATATGATTTGAAACAGATTAGGAATGTAACAGTTTTGAGGAGCCAGAGTCTCTTTTAATCTCTGTCCCTTCAGGGCAAAGGTCTGGATCTATTGTCCCACAGGGCCCTGTGAGTGAGTCTCTTCTGGTTTCCCACACTCTGTCCTTTCACTGCTTTCACTGGAGGAATAATAGAAGTGTGTCTTAGTATGCATCCCATTAGATACAATGTCTGACCTCTTTATAGAGAGAAATTATTTACTTCAAACGTTTTACATTAAAGCACCCACACCTGACAGTTATACCAAAATCATGTTGTCTTAAAAACATTCAGAAATTTACATTTTCTAATTTGGTTGGATGACTTGACTCATGGAAAATAAGTGACCTAATTTCATGATAAATGTATAGGAAACTATATAAAACAATGAATTACATTTAGATCAACTGGTATGTTAAGGGGTGGCACGGTGCTGCAATGGTTAGTTGTGTGGCCTCACAGCCAGAAGGCTCTGGGCTTCAAACTGACTGGGGCTTTCTGTGTAGAGTTTACTACAGCTGCAAAGATGAATCGATAAATAAATTAGTTGTCAATTATTACATTATTTGCCAACCATTTTAATAATCAGTTTGAGTCATTTTTTTATTTTTTTATTCTCTGATTCCAGCTTTTAAAATGTGAGTATTTTCTAGTGTTTTCACTCTACGACAGTAAAATAAATATCTTTGAGTTGAACCAAACAACACATTTGAGGACGCGATCTTGGACTTTCGAAAACACTGATTAACATTTTTGACATTTTATAGATCAATAACTTTAATCGACAATGAAAATAATTCGTGAGTTGTAGCTCTAGGGTATACATGTTCTCTCTATGCCTGTGTGTGTTTTCTCGTGGTGCTCTGGCTCCCCCCCCCCAGTCCAATGACATGCAGGTTAAGTTAAGTTTACTGGTGACTAAATTACCCATAGATAAGTTTGAATGGGTGTCTGCTTCTGTCAGCCCTGTCGCACAATGTTAGCTGAATCACAAAGAATCACATTTTTATCATTATAAAAAGGGAATGTATAAGGAAAAATAACCCAAGACAACAAAAGTTTTAGCTGGCAGTTTTTGTTTATTCAACAACGAATAGTGAGCCACAAAGTATGAAAACTACATCACAAAAACAACAACAACAACTTGTAGATTTCTACAAGACACACTGTACTCCGAGAGAGTAAAGGAACAACTGTCTTTATAAAAGACGATTTACAATATTTGAGGACACAGTTCTCAGCGTACTTTGAGACTTTTTTTTCCAAATGGGTCAAAACATTTTCACTTAGTGAACAACAAAAGAATAGTAAAAACTGACCTTACAACAGGTCACATTGTTCTTAGTAAGCTCTGAATTCAATTGATTATCAAAAAGTTACATTGTCAACTGTGACAGTGTGACATCAAAAAAAAAAACGTCTACAGTGAAAGGATACACATATCAATCTTAAAACTGATATCCATAAAAAAGGACAAATAATATTTTTGATCAATTCAAAATTATCAATACCTATCAAGAGGTAATAAACATCTCCATCTGCCAACACATGACATGGAGTGAGTCATAAACGTATCACAGGAAAAGTGTGACATTAAGCAAATCTTTTAGAAAAAAAGAGAAACATTTAGATCTAACAACAGATCAGTTTTGAGTAATCAGAGAGATTAAAGTGAGGTAAGTCCATGGTGACAATATGTCCATAAAAAGAACAGTTCAAGTATCTGATCAAAATGATCAATAACAATCAAAAGATAACAAATGTTACCATAGCTTATACCAACAATACATGAAGTACAGTGAGGTATAATAATAATAATAATAATAATAATAATAATAATAATAATAATAATAATAATAATAATAATAATAATAATAATAATAGCTGATCCAATCATATTTGCTTCATGCAACATGCATGACCAGATGTTCTCTTTCTTAATTTGAAATATATTGGTGCTGTCATTTCCTCAGGAAATGTCACCTTGCAGAAAGAAAACAAACTCCAGTCTGTAGGTGTCTACCACGGCCTCCAGACGGCGCTGTTGACTGGACTCTTCTCTTTGGTGATGCTGGTCTGGACTGTGGAGCTCAGAAGAGAGAAGTCAGCCTCTCTCAGGTTGTTATCAGAGGAAGACTGCAGCTTGTTGATGTGGTTCAGCAGTCTTCTCTGCTGTTGATTCTGCTGCTGCAGCCGTCTCAGGACACAAACTGTCATCTCCAGGATGTCTGCTTTCTCCAGCTTGGAGTCCGGCTGCTGTTTGAGGAACTCTGGACTCAGGAGAGACTTGAGCTGCTCAATGCTGCTGTTGATTCGCTCTCTGCGTAACTTCTCCACCAGAGGCTTTCTGAGCTGCAGGAAGAAGAACAAAGTCATTAATAAACTTATTCTGGAGTGAAGTGTTAGCATTAACAAAGTCAATGTCTCATTAACAATATTTAAGGCTGAATCCCATTTCTCTATCTTACCCCTTAGTTTACCCCTAGCCCTTGACCCTCGAAAACGAGGGGTAAGGGGTAGGGGTGAAAACATACCCCTATGAAATGGAACGCCACTTGGTTACATCATCATACATACTTAGGTCTGTTTGCAATAAATATTTGTATACACACTGCATGGTGTGTTGTATATCTGTTTCAGTTATCACTGTTTTGAATGTCATTGATGTTCAGAAACACTTTCTTTGTTAACAAAAAGCTGTCTTTATTGCCAAACTATTACAACTATCAGAACCATAACTTACATGTCACACACATATTAAAAAAGAAGGCACTCAAATGTATGAAACTAAAAGACACACAAGACCACAAACAAACAAAACTACAGCTATTCTGAAATTCCAGACCCCAGTCTGATGCCTGTTGGCCAGTAACCATTCCCTTTCAAAGTTTTCAAACTTTGTGGCTCACTATTCGTTTTTGAATAAACAAAAACTGCCAGCTGAAACTTTTGTTGTCTTGGGTTATTTTTCCTTATACATTCCCTTTTTATGATGACAAAAATGTGATTCTTTGTGATTCAGCTAACATTGTGCGACAGGGCTGACAGAAGCAGACACCCATTCAAACTTATCTATGGGTAATTTAGTCACCAGTAAACTTAACTTAACCTGCATGTCATTGGACTGGGGGGGGAGCCAGAGCACCACGAGAAAACACACAAGTTATGGTTCTAATAGTTGTAACAGTTGTAATAATGTTTACTTTATTGGGCAATAAAGACAGCTTTTTCTTAACAAAGAAAGTGTTTCTGAACAATGACATTCAAAACAGTGATAACTGAAACAGATATACAACACACCATGCAGTGTGTATACAAATATTTATTGCAAACAGACCTAAGTATGTATGATGATGTAACCAAGTGGCGTCACATTTCATAGGGGTATGTTTTCACCCCTAACCCCTCATTTTCAAGGGCTAGGGGTAAACTAAGGGGTAGGGGTAAGAGAGAAATAGGATTCAACCTAAGTCTTGTTGAATCTTCAATTTACCTTGTGGGTCAGAGTCAGATGCTCCTGAGAATTAGTCATTGCTGCAGTGATTGTAGGTGCCCTGTCTGGATGTCTGTGCTGTAGAGAGAATCTGTTCTCTGCTGGCTTCATTCCTCCTATTTATAGTCCCACATCTCCATATGAAATGTGACTGATACAGCATGTATCCCAAAAGCCTGGTTCTATGGTGACATTGCTGATAAACATCTCAAAACTGTTAATTCAATAAATACACAATGGAATCTTTATTTTAACAAAAATGTCACGATCTGTCAAGTGTGTGGCGAGGCTTGGACCCAAATGCAGGAAAGACAGAGCAGTGCTTGAGTTCATAGATTTAATTAGGCGTACATGGGAAAACACAAGACAGGAAGTAAAACCTGACAAGACAGAAAACCAGACTACCAAAATAAAACAGGAAACTGAGCAAAATAGAAAAACAAGACTACCACAGTAAGACAAAACACAGAACAACACGTACTCCGGTCCACTGGACAACACGTGCTCCGGTCCACTGGACAGCTCAGGCTCTGGTCCGATGGGAAGTTGATCCAGGGCACGGCGCTGGAAGCCATGTTTTCCCTTCCTCAGTCTTCGGCCTCCACGAGTCCCAAGAAATATAGCTGGACGGGTCCCCTCAAAGGATTGCTTGCTGTTGGGGGTGCCCGCTAGACAGGTAGTAGTTGAGCATACAGAAGAAAGTTCTGGGGAAGCAGGCGAGGAGGCAGGCTGAGTCAGGAACAGAGAACCTGTAGCTAGGAAGCTAGTAGGCAGAGAAACAGGCAGGCTGGTGGGTGAGTCATTAAGCACTCGAAGGCTGACAGGCTTGGAGACAGGAGGGCTGGTTGGCTGCTGTGGAAGGCTGAATTCCCGCTCCACAGCCTGCCAGCGAACCTCCATGAGGTGCCTAGCAAAGGCGGGATCCTCCTCATGCAGAGAGCGATAAAAAGTAATCATGAATTCCCCATCAGAGTCTAACGGGTGAATGAATGGCATAAACTCCATACCTGCTGGGTCCATTTGTGGTGGGATCATTCTGTCACGATCTGTCAAGTGTGTGGCGAGGCTTGGACCCAAATGCAGTCAAGACAGAGCAGTGCTTGAGTTCAAAGATTTAATTAGGAGTACATGGGTACAACAAAAGTGTCCTGAAGAAACAGGAAAAATAACTCCAGCAATACTGTGGATACCAAAAAAAACAGGAAACACAGAACAAACAGGAACACCGAACAGAACATAACATAACAGACCACACCAGACCACACCACAGAAACCACAACACGATAGTACTCAACACAACAGAACAATGATCCCACACAGGACAAGAGTAACACAGAAACTAAATACACAGGGTAACGAGGTAACACAAGACAGGTGACACAAGGGCTGGGGAACAGGTGAAACATATTAGAGCTGGGCAGAACAATCATAAAGGTGGGAAAACACAAGACAGGAAGTAAAACCAGAAAAGACAAGGCAGAAAACCAGACTATCAAAATAAAACAGGAAACAGAGCAAAATAGAAAAACAAGACTACCACAATAAGACAAAACACGGAACAAAATACCAAAACTATGACAAAAAAAAACATCAATCCTAAAGTCACAAATATAAAAGCTATCCAAAATAGTTGTATGTCATGAGACTATGGACTAAATGGTATGCCCAAAATATATCTAAATTTACTAAATCTAAATTTATTTTATAGTTTTTAGTTACGACCTTTTGGTGTCAAAGTTTGAAGTAACTTCATGCCATATCGCCACTATTATGTAACAGTCATTGTGAAAGAAATGAGCAGGTTTTCATTTCTATACCACAGCATTCCTTCTTAACGCCTGTCTCTTCAGAACAGAGGTCAACATCTTTTGTCCCGTTGGGGGGGACTCTGTCGGTCACTTTTCCCTGGTTTCCCACACTTTGTCTTTTCACAGCTTTTACTGAAGGATCAATACAAGTGTGTCTCATAGGTGTGAGCACAAGTATGCAGCCTCTTGGAAAAATAAAAGTTTAAAATAACTTTTTTTTTTTCTTTAAACCAGCAGTATTTATTTGAACCTTGGCAACATCTCATTAAAAAAGATCCATGACTGTATTTAATGGTTAATAAATGAATGACCCAACATAGATCAATATGTGCATTGATGCATGTTGAACTCACATAGGTCCAGACCAAAAATTGAAGGGACTGTTAAGTAATCTTAGTTTCATATAGCCTATTATACATAAACAAGTTGGCCTCAATGAATACTGTATTACAGTAATGCATTAATTCACCTACTCAAACCAGTTATCAATGGCATAAAAAGCTGAAGTTTCAGATTCATATCTAAACATCAAGACAGAAGTTTTTAATGTATCAATGAAAAAACACAAAACCACCATGTCATAGCTAATTAAAATCTCTTTTATTACAATCACATGTACATCATCATATTCGAAAAAGCTTGCTGTTGTGAAAAGTACCCTTGCACAAACTGATGGAGGTGGTGTTGCAGGAGGGATTGTCAGATGGAGTAAAACAAGTGTTGAATTCCCCAGCAGCAAGTGTCTCCGCTCCAGTGTGCTTTTGATTTCACATCACATGAGGACAGCAGCGCTATTTTCAGCTCTGTGTCCTTGTGTAACGTAAGCAAAGAGAGTGAAGTGGGGGCGGGTGAGAAAAAAAAAATTCTTTCTTCGTCATCCATTATTCAGACTGTTTGAGTCACAGTCGAAAGAGAGAGGGAAAACGTGGAAACAAACAGATTCCATATCTTTTCTCTCCAAGTGTTAGAAGTGCTTTAAACACACAGTTAGACATTTCTGTAAATCATCTTGTTCTGTGTCTTCCTCAGAGTCAGATGAGTGGGTATCAGTTTCCTCTCTGTGTGTCGAGAACAGAGACAGGCCAAGGACGTGCTTAGCTTAGCACAAGGACTGGAAGCAAAGGGAAACTGCTAGCCTAGCTCAGTCAATAGAGAAAAAAATCACCAAATTGGTTGCTTTGGCCTAGCAACCTCACTATAAGGACAGAACTTTTGAGATAGTGCATGCAGTCACTGCACCCAGCTTAGCCTGGTTCCAGACCTCTGAATCACTGCTCACATCTCCGATTGTTCAGTGATTCCACTATGCCTGGTGTTGTGCTGAGGGACGGCTATTTCTTTTGGTGGGGGGAGATTACAAATGGGAACATTAAAAAATGTTGCATCTTATCCATGCTTGGCAATATTTAGCCAAGCATGGATGAGATGTTTGCAGCTGCACAGGTTGTCTTGAATCTACTTAATTAAAAAGAAAAAGGGCCTTTTGTGTTGCAGTTTTTGTTCTGCCAGAGAATCAGAAGTCTATAAATCAGGTTCCTTCATTTTGGACTTTGGAGTCTTTCTTGAGGCAGTTTGCAAATTGTGGGATTGATGACTAGCTTGTTAGCTAACAGGATACAACATGTAAATTAGACAGCTTTGGAGTTGTTAGAAATAGGGTTTTTTGCCACACTATAGAGGCATGGTTCTAGATCCACCATCACTGATCCAGACTGAAATATTTCAACAACTATTGGATGTATTTCCATGGCCCTCTCAAGATTAATTTCAAACATTTTCAAGATGCACTTACTTTTTATCTAGCGCCATCATCAGCTCAAATGATTCTTTTCGGTTTTTGAGCTAGGCTAAATGCATTCTGGAGCCATCTCTTTACTGGACATGCAGAGATGAAACTGAAATCCATCTAAAACATCTAACTCTCTAGAAAACAAAGAACAAGACGATTTATCTAAAATGTTGTTGTTGCTGTTCCTCTAAGCATTTGTGTCAGTGATCTTACTCATAATTTATGGATGCCACATGTAACATTCAGAACAAACTGAACCACTTTCAATAAATTTTGAAAATAGTGTGAGTGTTAAAAGTACTAATACTACAATGTTGATCTCTTTGCTGTATATAGCCTCCATAACACAGCTATAAACCTACAGAATCACATGAATAACCACTGGAGGCGTCTGATGGCATCAGCATGTCCTATTACTGACTCCAACCTCGTCTGCACCTTCTGACAAAATCAATATGTACATGTCATAATGACAGAAAACAACAGTAAAATTCAATTTAGTATTTAAAGAGACAATAATATTCACATTTGGTGTTCACTCTTTAAAAATGGTAAATCAAAGCTTTACCAGCTTTTAAGTAAATTAAGTAGATTTTAAAGATCATAAAAACTGTTCACATTGGTTTTGTAACCATCACAAGAAAAATATTGAAACATGTCCAACACAATGACAAGAAACTTTTTTCTCTCCATGAATCACTATGATAGTTTATAAAGAAAACATCAACACGCACCGTTGTTCTATCTACAGTCGTTCCACTGGCCTCGGCCCCTGGTACAGAAAGGTAGGGAAAACATTTTGTATAAAAAATGATGTGCAAAAAGTTGTTTTCTTAGGTCCCTCTCATGGAAAACAATGTAAAGAAATGATGTAAATATCTACATAACCTTTGCTCTTACCATTTTAGATTCTAGGATTACTGTGCACTTGCAGTGACTCGTCACATTTGTGCATCTGTTTGATTTAAAACGAGTTACTGCATTTGATGGACACCTGACAGAAAGCACACACAACACTCTCATTGTCGTATTAAAACTAGCTTGAGGTATTATTGCACATTTTCCCGAACTGCGGACCTGGAATCAGTAGATTTCAGATTTGCTTACACTTTACCTGCTTTTAGTGGAATGTCAACGCTGACTTGAGCTCTGTCTGTCCTGACTGTACAGAGTGACGCTGCAGCAGTCTGGACAACCTAATGTAAAGTTGACTTGAGGTGTATCTTCTTTTCTTTGAAATTGTCTCCACACAGTCAACGCTTCACTGTAGATTTCAGTAAACATGCATAAGCTGTTACCTGGGTAGGTAGATCTGTAAACATCCTGCCAACAGTAAATACACCAGAGGCCTATACTACGAAGCAAGATTTGGCGTTAACAGGTAACTTCATGTTCAACCCAGGGTTTTCTGTACCACAAAGTTGGATCACTTGTTACCGGGTTCAATCTCCGTGGTAACTTATGCTGAACACCTAACCTGGTCGGGAGCAGGTTATGTTGGAGATTAGAGATCAACTGGTGTAAAAGCACCGCCTACTGACCAATCAACACTCGATTGATAACGACGTCACCGCAACCGGTGGAAATTAGGACGGATCAGGCGGAGTTCAGTGCGCAGAGAGGGGGAGAGAGAGGGAGAGAGAGAGGGAGTGAGGGGGAGAGAGAGGGAGAGAGAGAGGGAGAGAGGGGGTGAGAGGGATGCGCTCATAAAAGTTAAAACATTTAGAGAATGACAACCCCGTTAACATTCCCTGATGGGTATTTTGAAATATATAGATTTTAATGGGAGGGAATTAAACATAGGCTATGTGCATCTTGAGCCGTGTGTTGCCAAATGTGCACATCGGTTTGAATTATGTTTTTATATATTTTATTTGCTCTCACATCACTTCCCCTGCCAGGGTTGCAACTGAAATAATAGGCTAAAGCAACAACAGTTTATGGAAAGCACAAGTGTAATCATGGCATCTAGTGCCTGACTGATGGGAAAGTGATATTTGATAAGCGTTTTGATTTACGCATTTACAGCGTTGGCTATTTTTTGCCAGCTTTCCTTCTGTTTTAGGAAGCAGCGACTGTATTGCGTTTTGCCTGTTAAACCGTCTCTGTGTTCTTCATATTTACGTAGAATTATAATTTGCTCTTCTGATATAAAATATGCGGCTCTGGTAGATGTTTGCGATTGGTCGTGCTGTGCAACCACCGCCTCTTTTATGTGAACGTGCGCTGCTGGATTGGGAAACCCTGGGTTGATTGAACTAGTTGGTAACCAGCGTCGTGACACAGCTTATGCGGGACCGCAGTTGTTGAAGGAAATCCAGGGCATGTTGATCTTGATTCGTAGTACAGGCCTCTGCAGGAATAGGGAGCCATGAGCCAAAAATATTATGCTGCATTTAGGCTGTGTCAGCAGAGGAGTAAGAATGGGAGAGAGAAAAAAAAACTTCTGTTATTACGACTTTACACAATTTTAGTGCTTTTTTTCCCCAACATTTTTTGTTTTGTATTGATATTTTTGCTGGCAAAGGGGTGTATTATATATGGTACGCATGCCCGTGAACTCAGCTAGATGTATTAGATGTATTGTTTTAATTGTGTGGTTTCTGTGTTGGTCATGGTCACACAGCGAGACACAGCAGCACATAACTTCACTCATCATGGCAAATAACTGCGTTTTCACATGACCGTTAGACTGTGTCCATAACACAATTTCTATGAGTGTATAGCTCCTTTTTTTTTAACTCTTTCTCATACCTAAACGACACAATAGTCGTTTAGTCCTTAAACAACATATATGACCTTTCTGTTTAACGTTGTGAAGTGGCCGTTTTAAACGTGAGGACGGTCTGCTGAATCAATTGTATTGGTTTTAATAGTGGATTTTATTTAGAAGTAATTGCAAGTGGTGGTGACTTTCCAACGTTTTTGCCACTGATTATTTCTTTAGTTCTTTTCAACAAGTGGGACATATTGTAGCGGATACTTCCAACTCAGAATTACAACTCAGAGGTTGGCATGTTTTCTAACTTAGGTGCACGTAAGAACGGTCTGAATGGTATGACACGAATGTGGCATAAACTCTGACCGAAACACAACAGTAGCTGATTTTACAGATTAAAGCTGTGGTCGAAATCCTCTGCAAACGTTCGTGGCACATTGTTCCCCATCCCTGATCAACACTGTTTCACTAGTGTTTCACAACCAAGTAAATCAGGTCACGTTTTTCATTTTAGTTACAAAAGCTTCCACCGACTGATATTTTAATTGTAAACAGAGTTTCTATAAAAACCATTCAGGATTTGGTATCAAATCTCAGTTGTCATTGTCTGCATTGCTACAGTTGATGCGTTCTGTGACCCTGATGTAAAAGTAGTCGTTTGTGATCTATCGTTAATGCACAGCCAAGTACATCAGGCAGAACAGTATTGCTCCCCGACAAGTCATGGTCTGTTTGAGGATTTAAGTCTGAACCCACATTTTTGTAATTTTGTCAAAGATTTTGTGAAATAAATGTAGTACAAGATGTAGTAGGAAACGTGATGCAAACATCCACGCTCATCTGACCTTTTTTCAGTTGTTTGTCTTTACAAGCGCAATGCACGGACACACACATTTTGTCCGGAGTGCTGTACAGTGGTGACACAGCCACACATAAAGCTATCAGTTGAGGTGATGTACAGTGATGACAGTGAGGTTCCCTCTCTCGCACACATTTGGAACAGTCGGAACAGTCCGACATTTCGTCTTTTAGTTCTCTGTCTTTCCCAAAGTCATATGAGAAGATGGATATCAGTTTCTTTTTTGTGCTTCAAGTACAGAGATGAGGACCCTGTTCTTCGTAAGTTGATAACTGAAGACAGCACGGTGGATGGCAAACATCCCCCCTGCTTCCAGTCTTTGTTTTTAACTAAGCTAAACACATCCTGGACCTGTCTCTGCACTGAATAGCAAGGACAAAACTGATATCCATCTTCTCATCTGGCTTTGGAAAAGAGAACAAGTGGACTTACTAAAATATCGTAGTGTTAGCTTAACATCACACACACTCGCACAGAGTTACAGTTAGACGTGGTGCCCATGCAATTAGACGGTGGTGACCGTCAGCAGGGAGCTGGTACACAGCATGTCCTCCTGGTTGTTCAGCCTTGTCCCATGAGTCAGCAGCTCCTCTACTGTCGTCCAGTCATCCAACAGCTTCCTGTTCCTCAGACGACTCAGCTTCCTCTGACTCAGCTCCAGGAACGTGTTGCACCTCCCTTCTGCAAAAGCTCCGCCTCCTCTGCTGTCCAGCACACCTCCGTCTCCAACAGAGGCTCCTCCTCCCCCGGTGATGGCTCCTCCCCTGATGATGGCGTCTCGTATAGTCCCTCCTCTGGCCTGCAGCTGCTGCTGCCTCTGCTCACGGGCCAGCAGAAAGTGTTCCCTTCTCTCCATTCGACTCCAGTACCGGCCCATCAGCATGTCGGTATTGGTCTCCTCATCTGTGCTCATCCCACTGCGTTCATCGGCCAGCTGAGACGCCCGGTCTCTCAGGAGCTGGTTCCTGGAGATCCGTGAGTTTGCGTTGGGTTTGGAGCTTGGATTAAGTTTTGGCTGCAAACCAGAACTGGGATTAGGGCTTGAACATGCATTCATTTGTCCTTTCTTTGCATCCCACCCAGTAACAGAGCAAGCCCCCGTGTGGCCCTCCAGGGTGCTGTAGAGACCTCTGCCTCCCCCGCCACTCTGGGACTGACGGATGGCCGGTTTCGGCCAGGTGTCGTTGACATCTCCAGCCTGAGGAGGTTGGACTAAACTCTGGAGGTGCTGCTGCTCTCTGGCTCGGCTCCTTCCCAGCTCTTGCTGCCTCTCTCTGTCCATTTCCTCTTGAATCTGTGCCTCCCTTTCTAGCTTTTTCTCTTGCATTTGCTTTTTTTGTTCCAGTTCCCTCTCAATCTCTCTGTCCCTTTCTGTCACCAGTTGCTCGGGCATCGGGCTTCTTTCTTGTGAGTGCCACCAGTCATGGTGAGCGATTTGGGCATTAGGGTTGTTGCTGTAGCATCGCTCATGGGTGTTGGCACCCCTAACGTGCCCCAAAGCGGTGGGGTGTTGTTGTGGTGAGAGGGCCAAGCCTACTGGGTGAGAAGCCAACAAACCAGGCACTAGCTCACCTTCCTCTGGCAGGCCCGATGGCAGGACGTTATGTGGCTGGACACCTCCACAGTGGTGCAGTGTTGCTGCGCAGTAGGAGGGGGAAGCTGGGTGGCTGGCTCGCCGGCGGTACTCCTGCGGAGGAGGGCGATGGTGCAGAGTACGGCTTCTCCTCAGCATCCCCACTGAACTGGAGCCCTGGTGGGTCTGTTGCATGGGTACTAGTGATCTCCGGTGGCTGGAGGGGGTGCTGCAAGTGGAGAGGGCTGGGGCAGTCATTCGTGAGACTGCAGCATGGGCATGGGAGGGGTTGAAGAGGGCTCCACTGCTGGAGCTGTGACGGTTCAGACAGGGCCGGTCAGCTTTATGGAACTGGACCGATGAAACTCTGGAAATACAAACAGTGAAGTCAACAAACAAACAGCAATGACAGTTTTAAGAACATAGATATTCAGAAGTCAGACAGAGTTCGAGCTAACAAATATATTAACTTCTCTTCAACGTAGGCCTCTTTTTGATCTGGTATTAAAATAAGTACAGGCATTGAGGATGTATTGAGATCCGATCACTCAAACCACATTCGGAGGTGGTATGGGCCATATTTGGCCACATTCTTATAGCGGTGTGTTCTGGGCCACTTTACGTATCCTGGGTCACATTAAGGACCGCCTACTCAACTGTGAGCAGAACTACGTTTGTTTTGGATGTTATTATCGTACTGTCGGTGATGTGTCACAGTTTTTGTTCCTGTGGTGCCCGCTCTTATATCCCCGGCTGTCTGGAGCTCTGTGCCCCGCTTTTGCCTGGAAAAGGCAACTGCCGGTATACAATAACCTTATTTTTTTAGTTTAATAAAACATCCCTGAATTCACCAATACCGTATGTAGGAATTTACTGCAGACATTCCTGCTCTTACGTTGTCATCTCCTTTTGTTATTTAATCTTTAGTACACAGCTTGTCGTGCTAGCCGGCAAGAGTGGGCAAAGCAGCGGCTGTAAAAAAATATATAATTTATATTGTTATTTTGTTATATAAAAGCTTTTATTATGAAGCAGCAAAATCAGGAAATGTTGGGGGTCATTAGCAGTAATCCCATTTTGCAGCAATACAACTGAAGTGGCATGAACAAACAGAGAAATGTAGCTTTTTAGATGAAACAAGATGTTGACAAAGTTTCCTTTTGGGGACATAATATGAAATTGGGAAAAATTTGAAGTTGGAAAAAAGATAATAAATTGCACTATATCGCAGGATATTGCAATATGTTTAAAATTACAATAATATCGTATCGTGACATAAGTATCGTGATGATATCGTATCGTGAGGCATCTGGTGATTCCCACCCCTATAACTTATAAGTGAAGCAAAGGCGGAAAACATAGTGCAGTCTTATTTCTAGTTTCTCATCGTTAGGCTACTAAACCACTGAACTTTCTATGCTTTCAATTAGTCTATTTTCATTTATGTGCAATTGACAAACTGATATTAGACAAGTCTAACAGCAAAACTCTGACAGAACTTGAATACAGTCTCTAAGATGCTGTTGCAATGAAATTGGATCTTCTCAATACACCTAGTCTGTCATTTTGCAGTGGCAGTTATTCTACCAGCTTCTACCTGAAAAGTCCGCGGGGTGGGACATCCATAATTGGCCCAGCACCGTCTTCTATTTCGAGCTGCAGGCGCTGACACTGAGGCTGCATGGTCAGCGCTTCAGGGATGGCTTCTAGCAGCTCACGGTGGCTCTTGGGGCAGCTGTCACGCCGCTCCCGCCTCTCGCACGGTTCGCCCTGATGTTGCAGCCTGGCGTTGTACATCCGCATTCGCTTCTCCAGCAGCCTCTGGAAGTGCCTGAACTCCCCAGTGCTCACGCTGTAGAAGCCCGAGTCACTGAGCTCCGAGGAAATAAAGGACTCAGAGGAAGGAGAGCCACCTCCTCCGAAGCCCCCACAACCTCCCTGGGCAAGGGCCCCATGTGAATGACAGTCCTCCAGGCCTCCTTCCTCAGTCTCCAGCCCAGAGAGGTCACCCTGGTGGAGGGAGCCGTCAGTCCAGCCCAGGCCGCTGTCCAGCTCATGGTGGAGGGGCAGGAAGCCCAGCGGCTTCTCCAGCATGAAGTCCTCGTCATCTGTCTGTAACAACAGGCATCCTCAGTCCCAAGGTTATTTATCCGGATACACACACCATACGTAATGGCATGCTTTAATATTTTATCTACCACTACCAGTCTGAGGGATGACTATAAATGTGTCTGTAGCAGTAAGACTGTCAAATACTGAAGGTAATAAGTAAGATTCTTAGTCTAGTCTAGTTATTTTTTGATCAGATATTTCCTTACTTAAATACATTTTTGTTAATTTTATGCTGTAATTTAATTGGGCAATGTTCTTGTATGACTGGACAACATGAAACATACAGACTTAAAATGTTTTTTTGGCTTTTTTAGTTAAAGGAAAAAGGTGCCAAAATTCTTTCTTTTTCTTTTCAACAAGTCTCCTGAAAAGACCGAAACCAAAAATGGAATAGTCTGCCTCTCAGTACTTTCTGACTTCCCTTCTCTGTCCATGGCACTCAGCCCCAAGCTCATTGGTTCCTACTGAAGATGTAAAAACGTCTTTAAAAACAGCAGAAAGCATATCATCAGATATACAGTGAGGAAAATAAGTATTTGAACACCCTGCTATTTTGCAGGTTCTCCCACTTGGAAATCATGGAGGGGTCTGAAATTGTCATCGTAGGTGCATGTCCACTGTGAGAGACATAATCTAAAAACAAAAATCCAGAAATCACAATGTATGATTTTTTAACTATTTATTTGTATGATACAGCTGCAAATAAGTATTTGAACACCTGTCTATCAGCTAGAATTCTGACCCTCAAAGACCTGTTAGTTTGCCTTTAAAATGTCCACCTCCACTCCATTTATTATCCTAATTTAGATGCACTTGTTTGAGGTCGTTAGCTGCATAAAGACACCTGTCCACCCCATACAATCAGTAAGAATCCAACTACTAACATGGCCAAGACCAAAGAGCTGTCCAAAGACACTAGAGTCAAAATTGTACACCTCCACAAGGCTGGAAAGGGCTATGGGGAAATTGCCAAGCAGCTTGGTGAAAAAAGGTCCACTGTTGGAGCAATCATTAGAAAATGGAAGAAGCTAAACATGACTGTCAATCTCCCTTGGACTGGGGCTCCATGCAAGATCTCACCTCGTGGGGTCTCAATGATCCTAAGAAAGGTGAGAAATCAGCCCAGGACTACACGGGAGGAGCTAGTCAATGACCTGAAAAGAGCTGGGACCACCGTTTCCAAGGTTACTGTTGGTAATACACTAAGACGTCATGGTTTGAAATCATGCATGGCACGGAAGGTTCCCCTGCTTAAACCAGCACATGTCAAGGCCCGTCTTAAGTTTGCCAATGACCATTTGGATGATCCAGAGGAGTCATGGGAGAAAGTCATGTGGTCAGATGAGACCAAAATAGAACATTTTGGTCATAATTCCACTAACCGTGTTTGGAGGAAGAAGAATTATGAGTACCATCTCAAGAACACCATCCCTACTGTGAAGCATGGGGGTGGTAGTATCATGCTTTGGGGGTGTTTTTCTGCACATGGGACAGGGCGACTGCACTGTATTAAGGAGAGGATGACCGGGGCCATGTATTGCGAGATTTTGGGGAACAACCTCCTTCCCTCAGTTAGAGCATTGAAGATGGGGCGAGGCTGGGTCTTCCAACAGGACAATGACCCGAAGCACACAGCCAGGATAACCAAGGAGTGGCTCTGTAAGAAGCATATCAAGGTTCTGGCGTGGCCTAGCCAGTCTCCAGACCTAAACCCAATAGAGGATCTTTGGAGGGAGCTCAAACTCCGTGTTTCTCAGCGACAGCCCAGAAACCTGACTGATCTAGAGAAGATCTGTGTGGAGGAGTGGGCCGAACTCCCTCCTGCAGTGTGTGCAAACCTGGTGAAAAATTACAGGAAACGTTTGACCTCTGTAATTGCAAACAAAGGCTACTGTACCAAATATTAACATTGATTTTCTCAGGTGTTCAAATACTTATTTGCAGCTGTATCATACAAATAAATAGTTAAAAAATCATACATTGTGATTTCTGGATTTTTGTTTTTAGATTATGTCTCTCACAGTGGACATGCACCTACGATGACAATTTCAGACCCCTCCATGATTTCCAAGTGGGAGAACCTGCAAAATAGCAGGGTGGTCAAATACTTATTTTCCTCACTGTATAACAACATACAAAATAAAGGTTTCTGTAGAAAATGGATCAAAAAAATTCACTGAAATCCAACCCTTATTCATTATACTCTTTGGGTGTAACACAATGAAAAGAATGAGCAGAATGCACTGCCTCACCCTCTGCACATTACGCATGATGCCCTTGAGTCTTGAATCATAACATTGGAGGATCACTGAAAGAAATGTCTGTGAAGCTGTAGCTATAGTCTTCTTGAACGTGGATAATTTGAATGACATAATACATATTTGTTTTGATATTTATATTAAGTTATATTGTTAGTGATAATTGTTTTCTTGATTGAGCGATTCAAACAATTGCAATCACTCTTTCTCTGTTTCTGTCATTTCTACTTGAAAAAGTGATGATATGCAACCTTAGCAATAAGATACACAGCACAGTTTTGGATACCTGACTGTGGCAGCCATTAGGTTCTTCTAAGTTTGTATTGCAACATCTCATCAGGCAGTTCTGTCCCTTTTGTCCACGACAAATCCGTTCTGGATCCTGAGGGATTCATGATAAGACACAAAGAAAATGAGAAACAACACAAAGCTTCTGTATGTTTATGGGTTGTTCATTTATTACTGATTGCAGGAATTATTTGTCAAATCTGGACTAAACTGCCAGTGTAAAGCATTTGAAATGGATTGTTGCTGAGAACAGAGTGATATTCAAGATTTCTTTTGCAGATTGATGCAAATACATTTATATTGGTTATAGTGTCACCTGGTGGCTTATGTCCACAGTGTCCCGTGGGGAGCTGGACAGGTAGCTGTACCGTCCTCCTTCACAGTGATCTTGTGGCAGAGACAGATGGCTGTAATAATGTCTAAGACAGATGACAAGAACACAAAATTGAGATGTTTTCAAGACTTTAAATCATGTTATTAAATCATGTTTCTAAGCAGAACAAAATACCCTATTACACTCCTCTTGTCAATCATTACTATTGATCATAATAACAGTTTGCTCACTAACTTCATGGCTGAGTTCTAAGGCATCCAGGTGTTTTTAAAGCAACACTATGCAACTTTTCCCGCTTTGGTCCCCCTACAGGTTGTCTCATTGGAACTACAGCTGCAGCTAAAAGTTACATAGTGTTGCTTTAACGTTGTACTTGTCCGTTCACGGAGCAAAATCCATGGTTCCGCTTTGACCTGATGTACTTTTTGTAGTTGTTTGCGGTGTTAGATACTAATTAAAAGATGTTTTGATTTGTAGACATTCATCAGGTAACATTCATTTTGTTTCGGTTTCCAGCTAAATTAAATTAATCCAATGTTAGTCTGCAAAACAAATCATGATATGAAGTGTTGGATGTCAGGGGGTTTCTGGTTCTCAGTTTACAAGAAAAAAACAAGAACTAGGTTTTGAAAAACAGAATTTCCCTTATATAGAAGCAGTTATAAACAGCAGCTTACAGCCCTACAGAGTAAACAGACTATTACTTAACTGAACAGATCCTCATCATATTGTCTTTCAATGTGTGTTTCTACCTGTCCTGGTAGGAGGGGCTGGAGGCGTTAAGTCCCGTCCCCATCAGTGGGAGGGGCAGGTTGAGGTGCTGCAGGTTGAGAGGGAGGGGCTCCCAGATTCCCCTGTCTGCCTCAGTGCCACACCCCCTCTGACCCTTGATCTGCATTGTAATTGGACGCTGACTGGCCGCCAGGATCCGCAGAGCATCCCGCTGGCTCAGGTTTGCAAGACTCCGCCCACTCACCTGAGACAAGCAGACAGAGGAAGAGAAGTGATGTAAGAAAACGCCTGCCTATTCCCACATCAGCGGGCAGAGCAAGATGACCATCCTGTTGGAGTCATGTTTATGTCCACCTAATGAATGTAAGTGCAATGTCACTCTCCTTTTAGCTCTGGTATGGTCTCCACCAACTCCTGAATTTTTTTTTTTAAATATTCCACTGTCTTCAATATATAGACACTAACTTTGTTTGTCTACCGTTTGGTGCTGCAGACTGAACAGAACAGTAAATGGGCATAAAACCAAATCTAGTTTAAAAAGGCAAAAAAAAATCCTTAGTGTTGTCTGTGGATTCACAACTACCAGAGGGTTAACCCTAACTACCAGAGACATTTGACCATTGCACATTACTCAATGAATTAAATGTTTATATAAAAATATTGATCAGTGGAGTTTCACTATATCTACTGATCATGTAAATGCATCTGTTTATAATGAGAAAACCTGAAAAACAATGTCTGAATCTCAAACAGAAAAGTCTGTTTTCTGATCTCGTCTAGTGATCAATTTGATGTTTAACATTTAATGTCAAACAATTTTCCAGACTCTGTTTAAAAAATAGCCTTTTAAATGCTACATTGTTTGTCAGCAACCGAGCATATAGTAACTTAGTGGCCTTGTGTGCTCTGATTAATTTGGCATGCAGTTAACACATCAGTAGTCTATATCCTTGATGTTCCACTCCCGGTATTGATCCGCCGGATTTCACTAATTTAGGCTGGATATCTGTTGCCTTTGGCTTCCTTTGTGTTGGCATTTAAAACTCTGGATGATTTATGAGGACTATGGTTAACCTTTTCTCAGATCTCTGCAGGGTAAATCCAGACCGCTAGCTATCTGTCCAATCTGAGTTTTCTGTTTCACAACTAAAACAACTTTTAAACGTACACGTTGCACTAAAACAAGTTCCTTCCGAGCCTATTTTGCAGCGGCACCGCGGCTTTTCTCCGGTGCTTAGCATCGCCCAAGACGATTGAAATGCCAATAAACCAGAGCACGTTTTCCTCCCATCCACGAATGCTATGTGGAGTAGCCAGACTCTCATCCAGCGCGCTTTGGAGGAGGGTCTGGCAATGCAAGAATAACACATCAGTCATAATTTTGTTTTATTGAAAACTGGACTCCTATGATTTGCTCCTGTTGCTTGTGACCACTGTTTTGGCAGGAAGAAATAATAGGAGTAAAAAGCTGAACCATCTTAAAAGTGTTGTATTTTCTGTGCTGTGCGGTGGATTTAGTATGTGAAGAGTGTTCATGTGGATTTCGTAGTAACTGATAAATATTTAAAGAAACTTTAAAGAAAAGAAACTTTAAAGTGAGTGGTAGAATGGGTTAGCACCCTGCCCCGGCCCACCCACTGCCCCAAAGCAATCAACCTAGGGGAAACACTGAGATATGTACAGTACAGTTGTTCTTTGGCAATTGTTTGCAAGGTTATAAATCAATGAGCAGAACAGATGTATAGCAATATTACATTTGTATATGATTTTTGCATCCGTTTAATTAATTAAATCCTAGATAACATCCAGTGACTGTATGTACTAGCCTACATTCACTCCACCTATTTGACACATAGTAGAACAACCAGTCCTCCTTAGCCTGTCAAAGAATATTGTCTTCTGTGGCTATTAAACCCAGTTCAGACCAACGATTCGTGCCGAGACAAAACCGTTTTTGAACGTCGCAGGGAAAAGTTGCAGCGGTCTGAACTGGCCCGTCTCAGCTCGACTCAAACCAGCTGATGGTGTGGCTGCAACTCAGCTGGTCAAGTCGCAGAGGCTGGTTTTAGAACGTAAGAGACGTCACCTGTTTCAACAGCCAATAGAGAAGCCAGCTGGTAAAGTCAGCTATAAACTATAGAAATAAAACAATCTATAATCCATTTTATTTTTATGTTACAAACAGCTTGTCGAAATGGCAGCGTTTTAGACGGAGCCTCAATGACCGCCCGGAAGCCCAGTAACATCCTATGGTCAAGCGAGTCTTTGGTCTGAACTGGGCTTAAAGGAGCGTTGTCAATAACTCCTATGACGTCATAGTGATGTCATCAAGGTTATCTCAACTTGGACGTAAAGACTACAAATTTATAACAGAAAGCCTACGTTATAAACTGGAGTTGTGGAGTTTTAAACATGTGGCTGTTTACCAGAGAGGGAGGGTCTAATCACAAGACACTATCCAGTTGCATCATGGAAAATGTAGGAGCCACTGTTGTGGGAGTTTGACCCATACTAAGGATTAAAAGTTGACATATCTCAGCCTCTGGTGCACCACTTTTTTTAATTTGTCTCTCACATGTCCAACAACTTTATAGTAGTGACGGACTGAATCACTAGAGGAATGCTTTAATCCTGCCATGTTTTGGGGGAAACAGCATCAACAATACCACAATCAAATTTTAGACTGCACACTGCCATTTTAACTGCACATCTAGTCTTTTTTTCATTTATAATGTGAACACTACAGACTGAAAACTCTGAATTGGTCGACATTATGCAACTGGGTCACAAAACACAGCGCTGCCTGCAGACACATGGTGGATTTATTCCAATTTGAGAAACAGTCAAATTTTGAGCGGATGAAATCAAATGACCAATGTGAAGATGGTGTTCATGTCTCCACTAAAGGGTTAACATCTACAAGCCAGCATCAGCCTCATCCTGCTTCTCAAACACACACACACACACACACACACACACACACACACACACACACACACACACACACACACACACACACACACACACACACATACACACACACACACACACACACACACACACATGCAGCTCAGCAGCCATCGAATTAGACGCATGAACAGTATTGTTAACTCCAGCACATCACAACCATGAGTCACCCTCCCTCCGCTACATTCAACCAGACACACACACACACACACACACACACACATACACACACACACACACACACACATATATAGCATGAGTTGAGAAGCACAAAATGGCACCTGTGTGTGGATACAGAGGATGGCAGCAGAATGACTGTGAGCCTTCAGCAGATGGAGATGACGAATATGAACCACATTCTTGCACCCAACATGAAAATTCTACATATTCACACAAAAAATAGACATAAATTGTTTGATATTTAAACACACATAAATTAGGTTTATTATCCACACACACACACACACACACACACACACACACACACACATACATGCAGAGTCCTGCAGAAATTTGCCATTTTGCATCTGCATCTTCACACATACACACACACACACACACACACACACACACACACACACACACAAACCCTCTAACAGAGCTCAGTTCCATCTTCTTTAAATGAGACGTCATAAAACACACACAGCATAATTTACAACATTGAGGCAGGTTGTTGGACGCTCACCGTTTGGTCACCCATCCACGGTCCAGAGAGCCAGCAGCCCATTGTCACGGCAACAGAGCCGCCTTGGTTCCTGTGAAAATCAAGGATGCTGTGCTTCCTCCAGCAGATCGTCTCCTCCTCCTCCTCCTCCTCCTCCTCCTCACTCTCTACGTCTATCTCTCCTCAGCGTGCCTTATACCGTCACTCTCTCCTCAAGATCTGTCCTCTTCTCAATCCCTTCCTCCCTTGCCTTACTTTCTTTTTTCATCTATTTCTTCAGCGTCTCTATCCTCGCCCCTCCCCCTCTTTCACAGCTCCAGGGTTTAGCATCCTACACACACACACACACACACACACACATATGAATGCATTCAGTTCTGCAAATATAAAAATATGCGCAGGCTGACTGGCGTTCAGAGAAGGAGAGGGAAACACGCAGTCACACAGCGAGGATGGTGTCTGATTGGTGGCCTGTAAAGGGTTATAAGCCAATCAGATGCAGCGGCCTCCCTCTGGATGTTTTCCTCTCTGGCTGAAACTCCTCATGAAGCTTCGACATGTGCAGGGGGGAGCCTGTACTGCAAGAGATACACACAGTAACAGAGGAAACACACCATCCAACCATCCATCTCCTAGCTGTTCATCCAGGATCCTCCAGCAGATGCTGCTCGAGGCATGCCGGGAGATGTAGTCCCTCATGTCTACTAGACTAACTAGAGGTCTTCTGCTTTAGATTGGAGACTTTCAGTCTGCACAAATTGATTAACAAATTGAGAGAGAAACACAATTTGGAAGGGAACCGAGGGCCGCTAGACCATGGTCTAAAACAGACCCATGGAGACCTGATCCATTATCAGGATGCTTTCACAATGACAGTTTAGTCCAGATCCATTGGCTCCAAACTTAGGTGTGGACCAAAAAAATATACCTGCGTTGAGTAGCCTACACTGGATGTGCTGCACTGAGACTAACACAATCTAAAGTGATTTGTTGACTAGTAATGGGCAAAATAAGCTTTCAGACTTTCTTTCTGTTTATTCCAATAAAAGATTAGAACCCGGGGCCTTGAACTCAGTGAGCACAGTGATAGACCATCTGGTGATTTATAGGAATTAAAGCAGCAGCACTTTAACACATTGCTGATTTCCAATTTTTAGTCTCATTAATGTGCAATAAAAGTCTAATAAAACTATGTAGTTCATTTGAATTAATCTTCTTGTTCAGAAAGGCTGCAATATACTAGAATGTCCAAATAGCCTTCATATCAACTACTTTTGTAGACATGAAACATAAATGTACCATATTGGTGTGATCTAGGCCCTATGTGAGCTCACGCATTTTCCCTTGATGGTGGACATTTATGTGACACGTTAATATTTAAAACCTTATTGCAGGGTACTCATTTTAAATTAATCAGCTGGAAATATTAAAACATTGAAAAGTCAGCATTTCAACCTAGATAGCTACAGATTCTGCTAGGGATAGTTGTTATTTTAGCAGACAAGATACATGGTCAATTTAATTTACCATTAAAGAAAATGTACATAAATGTTTGTGTATGTCAATTATAGTTCTTAAAAAGAAAGAATATAATTGGTCAAAATCAGAATCGGCAGGTCAGACTTTTGAAAAATCAGAAAACAGAATCAGACAAGAACAAGATTTACATTTGATGCATCTCTACTCCAAAATGAAAAAAAGCATTATATCTGTCTATGAATATCACGTCACAGGGGATATCCTGCCCATCTTACAGTAAAACAGCTCTCACTCTGATTGGACAGCGCTCCCACAACAGGGCCTCCTGGGAGGACACTACAGGAGAGGACAGTCAGAAATGTTTCAAATCCACAAAGGACAGAATCAGAAACATAGGAGAGTTACTAACAGCCGCTCCTCTGCTCTGCAGTAAGACACACATACACATGTATGTAGGCTTCATTTCATCTGATTCACTCAGTGACCCGGCTTTGACTGTTTGGTTGTTATGGCAACCAACTCGCCTGCCAAGTGTGTGTGTGTGTGTGTGTGTGTGTGTGTGTGTGTGTGTGTGTGTAGCTTTGCTAATTCAATAAATTATATTTTTAAGACGTGAATAGCCAAATTTGTAAAGAGGAGACCTGAAGAATACTGGTGATGCCGGTGATACTATAGTGCTACACATGTTCGTAATGATAGTGGGTGCGTGTGTGTCTTGCTGCTGCTGCTGCTGCTGCTGCTGCTGATGATGATGATGATGATGATGATGATGATGGGTGCATCCGGATGCCTGTCGCTGAGCTCTGCCATTTCTGTACTGAAGTACAGAGGCGGAAAGAGAAAGAGAGGGAGCATGTGTCAGTGTTGCACACATGCAAGCACACACACACACACACACACACACACACACACACACACACACACACACACACACACACACACACACGTAGAGCCTCAGCTGCGACACAGACCTGTCTGTGTCTAAAAATGGAAAGCACACTTGCTGTTGCTGAGAAGCCACAAGAAGCTTCCATATGTGGAGTGTACATACAGGGATTTATATTAACATCCATCAGCCTTTGAAATAACGTGGATAAAAACTGGCTGCTAATGTCAGATTATAAGGGCACAAGAAATGAATGTTCTTTTTCTTTTTTTAAAAACACGCATGGTCATTTTCATTGGTGACAGGGACATGCCCCACTCACTTTTCAAAATACAATGATTGTATGGGGCATGGTCGTGTAGCTATGTAGTATGTGACCAGCAAGGAATAAGGTGGATACATGAGTTTTGCCATCTGTGTGAAGTTGCCAAGTAACCAGCAGAGAACCCATAGGGTACTGCACCTGGATAATAAATAGTCCCACACACATCCCTCTGTAAAGCCACATGTAATTTTTACACTTAGTTTTTTGTATGGAATAAACAAACAACATATAATGTGTTAATAAATGGGGTTTAGAGATGCAGTCAGGTGGGTTTTGTTTGCGGGCTTGGCTCTGTACATTGCACATATTCTCTATACCTCATACCGTTGAACATTTGCACATATCCTTGGTTTAAATTTCTTTTATATTTTTGTTGTCAATTTTATTTAATTTTTTTCTTGACTGTTGCAGTACTCGTTTTTATCTTTTATTTTCTCTAACCATGTTCATTGTTATGCACCTTGTATATGAAACCCTACTTGGCAATAAACTTGATTCTGTCCTAAAGGTCTTTCCTCCTGTTTCCATTTTTTTGTGCTACAATACCACCACGATACGATAAGCCTATAATTTACCGTACAAGAGATGCAAGTGATAACATTATTATCATCTAACTCTTGGAAAAACGTTTCTCAAAATGTCGAACCATTGTTGTGAAGACGAGCTCTTTTTTTCTATTGCGCGTTTAGTACAGTTTGTCTCGAACAAGGACCTGTCCAGCAACCAGTCCAACGCATGGTCGTTTATGATTGGTCGGACTGTCAGAGCAGCGATTTGATTGGTCAGATTGTCAGCGGCACCGGAGCGGGCGGAACAACACACTTTTATCCAGCTAGCTGCTGGCTAGTGGCTAACATGTAACCCATTTCTTCGTTTAATTAAGTGCTGAGGCACCGTTTAATTGAAGGCTTCTAATGGCTTTTTTTATGAAGTGTTAACTGGCATTTAAATACCGGTATGACGAAGTGACCTGGGTTAGCTAAGCAGGCCACCTCTCATTGAAATCACAGCTAGTTTTCCAGCGTTATCTTTTTAGCTAACGGCTAACAGGAGCGACAGCAGCACCACCGGGAGAAGGTAACACAGATAATCCAGAGGAAATGACACCACGCGAACGTTAACGTTAGTTACTAGTGTGGTGACTTTTAATAGTAATGCTGTGATGCTGTATGGAGAGGAATCCGCCGACACTGTTCTTGATTATAAAAGGTTTTATTCTAATTCAAGATTCTTCAGTACCAATTTTAACAAACTCCTGCAGAGAGCTTGGAGAACGACCAACCCAATTCTTCCAATATGTCGTTCCGAAGTTCTGCATTTAACACATAGTATATATACTGTGCATTTAGTGGGAGGGTGTATATATGAGTTGAGATAAAGGTCAACCACGAGTGTCCTATACATGGACTAGAAGATACAGAGTCTCGTTTGTTTTAGGGCCCTTTTCCTGTTATTCTCTTAGACTCCACATCTGTATCTTCCTCGAACTCTTTCCTGTATAGGGCCTCTCCTTCCCACCATGACTTCAGTAACACATTATGGTATGGAATACATTTAAATTAAAATATGCAGGCGTAATTAAACTTAAGTCAAAGTTGTAAATCATTAGATACTTCACTAGCAACTGGGTGATTTAGAAGATAAGTTTAGTGAGAAACCTGCAGTCACGTTGGTCTGAGCAGAGTATGGACCACATCACTGTTGCACCTCTTACATATCACATTGTGGAATCGTTCCTACTGAGCATTTACCAAACTCCTAATCAATGTTAAGATTGAGTTCCTTACTTTCAGGCAGTAGCCACTGGTTGCAGGTCATTTCTATGAAAATCAACTTGCAGAGGCTTGAAAGTGGCTGCTGATGAATAATCCACTGTCAGTCAGTAACGAAAACCAAAAACGGTCTGAAGAATTATCCTAAATTTGATTGACTAGTGCAGTTACCGTTCAAGACGTGCCTGTTCGTGTATTCTTCAGAACCATTGTCCCCCGAAATAACTTAGAGAAATCCCTCAAACGCTTAATATGCAACCCAACTGTATACTCATCACACTGTGTACTTCTGCTTTAGAGGAAAACCTTGTACTACTACATTTACCCGACAGAGAAATATTACTGGTTACGTTGCAGATTCTGTTTTACTCGCAAAATATCTCAATTAAAATATAATGCATTGTTAATTATTGTTAATTATTATTGATTGGCTTTATGGATACTGACCCAAGGCCCATATTTAACAAGCATCTCAGAGTAGATAATCAACTGTTAAAAACTTTTCAGAGCGCTGCAGTTTTGATTGTACTTAAGGAGGCTTAGGAGCTACACCTCATATGAAGTTGGATCACTCTGTGAATTTTCTGCCAGTTAAAACTGACTTTTTACTCTCACACGCTTTATAAATATGGACCCTGATGCTACACCGAACACATTGCAGACCAACAAGTTGTTTGTAGCTGGTTAATCTACCTGTCTCTTTCCTCTTCCACTCACACAGCATGAACTGCCCCCCCACTAAGCGCCTCCGAGGCATGAACCAGGATGTAGTGACGGCCGTGGCCTTTGATGACCCGTTTGGAGATGACATGGACTTCACCCAGGACGACTTGGATGAGATTGACATCATCGCCTCGCAGGCCATTACCTCGGCCGCTGCACCTGGGCTTGGGTCTAAACCAGGAACCAAACCGACAGAGCTGGCCCGCGGGTCCGCCCGGCTACCATCTGCAGGGCAGAGCCATTCTGTGAGCAGAACCACAACCACTCAGAGCAGAGCGAACACGTTTGGGTTCAGCAGCAGCAACAGAGGGAATGCTGGGATACCAAGCAGAGAACCTCTCGGTAAGTTCAGAGCAGAACTGATCGCTGAAAGTCTAACTGCATTATATTTTATTGTTATAGACTAAAGCAGCAGTGAAAATAAGCCATGAGAGTAGAAGAGTACATGTTAGGCCTGTTTGAGATGAGCTGTGCCTCGCCTGTAAAGTGGACGAGAGCAGGCGACAGCAGTGACAAAAAGAGTGACGCCGAGATCGAAAAGTGGCTGATGGTCAGCCACTGTGGTACATAGGCATATGCCGATCCCCTGGCGGCAAATGCCGCTCACTACAGCCGCATTTGCCGGTTGCTGATGGCATTTGCCACTGTGACAGCGGCATAAACCGATCCCCTGGCAGCACTGGCCGCTCACTACACCGACCTGTGCCGGTTGTGTTCCACCAGCACACTGTTTAACGGCAGGTGGACGTGGTAACGTTAGGCATCGGTATAACAGTTAAGTAATTTCATATATCCTAGCACATGTTCCCAAAGTATTAGAGCTAACATGAGCTAACATGGCTATTGTTGGCTTCCCTACCGTAGTGCATATTTCATGGATGTGTTAAAGCTATTGTGCGTAGTTTCTGTCGCCCCCATGAGGAATTCTAAGTAATGACAACAACACTGTCCACATGATACAATATTATACAATATTATAATATATACAATATTGCAACAATATTGTAGGGTTGACAATTGGTGCTTTCACTAAATATTTACACAATTAGATTTTAGATAAATAATCATCAGTGTTGTGACTATAATAACTAAATGAGGCAAATAATAGAACAGCAAAAGCAGTCTGGTAAGTTCAGAAAATTACACCAATGTAACTGTAATGTTTACTGTAAAAAATTGTTACAGGCCTAGTTGAGAGAAATACAAACAAGCCAGGGCGTTTTTACCACTATTCGGGAATAGTTAAGCAGTGTAGCCAGACCATAGTTACAGAGAGAATGTTCTCTGAATATGACCAAGAGACAATTTTGGTTTGAAATAGGGCTGGGCAATATATCAGTATTATATCAATATCGTGATATGAGACTAGATATTGTCTTAGATTTTGGATATCGTAATATTGTGATATGACATAAGTGTTGTCTTTTCCTGGTTTTAAAGGCTGCATTACAGTAAAGTGATGTCATTTTCTGAACTTACCAGACTGTTGTAGCTGTTTTATTATTTGTCTTTACCCACTTAGTCATTATATCCACATTACTGATGATTATTGATCTAAAATCTAAGTGTGAAGATATTTTGTTAAAGCACCAATTGTCAACCCTAGAATATCGCTGCAATATCGATATCGAGGTATTTGGTCAAGAATATCGTGATGTCTGATTTTCTCCATATCGCCCAGCCCTAGTTTTAAACATGCTCATTTTAATAGGCGCAGATAAGAGTGTGTCCTCTGGTACATAGAGTTCACAAACACAGATTTCCAATTTAAAAAAAAAAAAAAAAAAAAAAAAAACATGTAAAAGTAGAATGATAGATTTACACAACATTTGAGTTCAGTTTCTAATAAGAAGGAATAAGAGTATTAAGAAATGACTTGCAGTGTTTCTGTAGTGGTAGCTATGTGTTGTTTTTTTCCCACATAGAACTGGGCTGGTTACAGTTAACTGACATTATAAAGCTTTGTTGTTTGGTGTGTTCAGGTAACAGGCAGCAGCAGTTTGGGTCAGGCAAAGAAGACTCCCACAGTCTGCTGGAGGCCCAGCATGCAGAGCTAAAGAGGAAGGTGAGACTTGCTTTTTTTTTTTTATTTTTTTTTTTAAACATTCAACAGCCACAAGATCAGCAGGGCAGGTAAAAACAATAACAGGCCATTCGATATCCCATTTAACTGTGAGATTATAGCATGGATAAATTGTCATTTCTATGTTTCCTGTGACTTTGTAATTTTGTTGAGCAGGACTCTAATAAAAGATCAAACTTTATTTATCCTGAGGGAAATTGCTGTGCAGCAGTTGCAATACAAGTGGGAAGTGGGAGGAGTGCAAATATAAAGAGTACAAGTATAAAAATATATCATAATAACTTGTGAAGTGGTTTTACATCACTGAGAACCACAAACGAGTAACTAAACACTTTCTAATGAGGTAATGAATTACAAAGGAAACAGGAGACGTTAGAGAGATGTTATATTCCTACTTTATTTGTTTGTATTTGCTCTATACTATAACACTATTTTTCACTTTTTGATGTTCTGCATACTTATAAACTATTTTGACAACCTTGACTGATGACGCTGTAACATCATGGCTAATGACTACAAATAAAAAAATAGCCTTTTGACCAACTCAGGTTGTTAAAATCAAATTATTCCACCCTCTCTGGTGGTATCACAGCATGATATGTATCAGATAGTTCTAACTCTTAATTGAAGCTACTGTATATGATGTTTACAATATCTGAATTATTAAAACCCCAACTCTTTTTTGCACCATTCCAACAGATGCAAATGCTCTACGTCTTGTCCTTAAAGGGGAACTATGCAGTAATTTTAGCTTAATTTACTTTAACTGAACAGCTTCGGAGTCATTGGAATGGTTATATGACTTTTTTCGGGTTGAATGGTGGTCGACTCACTCCCCCCTAGCGCCTGTGAGCGGAAAAACAACCCTTGCAACTTTTCGGCCTCAGCGTCAGGAAGTATTGCGTGATATCAGGTCTTGCGATATAACAAATTGCTTCACGGCACTGCACACATACGCCTATTCAGGAACCGGCTAACAAGGTAGCGATGGAGTTTTTCACACTATCGTCATGGCTGAGCCGGCAAAAAAGAAGCAGAAAGCTAGGAAAGCACTGTCGGGGGAACAGAGAAAGAGGAGACAGCAGACTGACCGAGCGAGGAGTCAGATACAAGTAAACATAGGAGCTGCCAAATATCTATTCCGAAGCTGTAGGGGGAGCTCGAAAGAGAAACCTGCGAGAAAACAGCGAAGAAATGGCCAAAACTGCATAGCGCCTCTTTAATTTGCACATTTGTCCAAAGTTCATCCTTTCATACTTGTTTCTTTGCAAACTCTTGTAGTTCTACTACAATTTTAAATAAAGGGCTGTGGATTTAAACGATGTTTGGCTGCACAGCATGAGTTTATAATGACCACTGCTTCTTAGGGTTTTTTAAATAAATACACCCATCATTTACATCTAAAAAGGCATAGTCCTGTCTCTGTAATTGATAAAAGTGTCATTTAAGTCATTACAACACATTCAAATTTGCGTATTTATATGAAAACTTCTGAATCTAACCAGACATTTGCTTTCAGTACTTGGCAGTGTTTGGTAGTCTGTGTTACGGACCCATTTCAGTGCCCAGACCTGGGCAATTACAGTTTGGCATGGGAGCAGTGTAGGGCCTTTCAAAGCAAAGAAGATTTACTACCAGTGTGGTTTACTATGAAATTACAGAGTGACTTGTACCAGCTAAGAACAGACTCTGGATAAACATGTCCTGGTAAATGTGTATGTTATTAGCTGAAGGAGGTGGAGGAGGAGATTGTGTTGAAGAGCGGGGAGATCCGGGTCCTGAGGGACTCTCTGAAAGCAGCTCAGCAGGAAAAGGAGGCCCAGAGGCAGAAACAGATCCAGCTGGAGACCCAGAGACAGAGAGAGCAGAGTGAAAAGGAGAAGGAGCTCAACAAGAAGGTGAGTAGCTGCAGAAACAAGCGCGCGCGCACGCACGCACACACACACACACACACACACACACACACACACACACACACACACACACACACACACACACACACACACACACACACACACACACAGACATTAGGGCTGTCAGCGTTAACGCGTTAATCGCGATGCAATTAAGGGCTGACGCGATGCGATTAATCTTTTCTTAATCGCATGCCGGCATATATTAATTTATTTTACACTTCACTCGGCTTTGCGTCGTGCCTAACAGGCTACTATTTTGACCTTTTGCAGCACCGTTACATATCATCAAGCTGCCACTTCCTCGTAACACATCCTGCTGCTGCAGGCTGCAGGCATGATGGAGAAAGACAGCAGCAGTGAAATCCTGAATGGCGCTTTTTATTTTCCAAAACTCCCGTACGGCTCGTAGACAAGTCTAAAGCCATATGCACATTGTGTAAAGCCGAAATAAAATATCACCGAAGCACGTCAAGCTCGAGCTACCACCTACGGAGCTAAGCATAGTAGTACAATTAACGTGATGCTACCCGCTAGCATGCTACCCACTCAGGCAAAGCAGTATTTTGGAGAGTGCTACTTGCCGACTTGTGGATGAAACCAAATCCCCAAAAAGTAGTCCGGCGCAGTAGTTTTCACGGATACACAGCCTGTACGACACGGAGAAAGCAGCCACAGTGGAACAGCTGCAAAGTGCAAACGCTGTCTCATTAACCGGTGATCACTGGACGTCAGTGAGTAATCAGCATTATTTAGGAGTTACTAAACACTATATTGACTCTAGTAAGGATAGGGACTTTTAGTTTTTTAGTTAGGTACTTGGAGGAATTGTGCAATAATGACAGATTCACACATTTTTCTTTTGTTTACAGCAAATAAATAATTACAAATCTTAAAATCAAGTTCATAAAGTAACTTTCTTTGCATTAATTTGATTCCCAATCAAGATACACTGGTAAAAATTGCTTTTGATTGTTAATATGTACTTAAAAACTGTTCTGAAATGCAAAATAATAGAATTTTAATCATGTGATAAAATATGCGATTAATCGCGATTAACGATATAAATTCAATGATTAATCGCGATTAAAAAAATAATAATAATCGTTTGACAGCCCTAAAATAAATAAATATATATATATATATATATATATATATATATATATATATATATATATATATATATATATATATATATATATATATATATATATATATATCGCGACCCGATACCGGATAAGCGGACGAAGATGGATGGATGGATGGATATATAAAAATATATATATATATAAAAAAATTCCTAGAATAACATGTTCTCTATGTTCAGGTTCAGTCTTTGCAGTCAGAGCTGCAGTTTAAAGAAGCTGAGATCAATGAGATAAAGACCAAACTGCACAGTTCGGACAAAAACAAGATGGCCTCTCCACTGCCTAGAAACAGGTCAGTCATCATCAATATTACTGTTTTATATAATTTTAAACTAAATATCTTTGGGTCTTGAACTGTTGTTTGGACTGAACAAGACATTTGAAGAGAAAAGCAAAACACGACCCAAAAGAAATGTTTGTTGTTTTGTCAGTGGGTCACTGCGGTGGAACAGCTGCAGCTGTGACTCCAGAATGAACATGTCCGACTGGTGTGTGTGTGTGTGTGTGTGTGTGTGTGTTTGAAATTGACTTATCACATCAAGTCGGAATGTTTGATTGCCTTCCGCTCATCTCTAATCTGCTTGGCTGCTCTTTTCTTTCTCGCAGTCCCAAAGTGCTAAACTGTCTCACCCAGTTGCATCATGGGAGCGGCAGCAGCTCCTCCTCTCCAACAGGAAATGGCTTTATCACCAAGGAGACGTTTGGAGCCCACGTCCCATCCAGAACGACACCGTTGAAGACACGGAAAGACTGTGGGTCACATGACGATGTCTATGGCAGTTGTGGCGGTGAAACAGGCGCGTTCAGGACACCACTTTGACTGACGTGTGCGTGTTTTTTGTGTTCCAGCAGACAGAGGGGTGTCCAGCAGCAGATCTGGGGAGAGACAGGAAGCGTCTCGCCCAGACCCCTTCCTGTCCGTCAGACCTGCTCACCTGCAGCTCCGAGGTCAGTCTGCAGTGCCACTTCATAAGAAGAAATCCCTTTGGTTGCCTGACGAATTTTCCAACTGGTCAGCCTAAATAATCAAGAAATTACACTCTCAGCTCATTCATACTTAAAAAAAGAGCGAGGGAGAAGTGAGAAAGTGACGGCGATTAGCTTCGGAGCGAGTAGCAACTCTAGAGTCATAGTGAGAGAAACAAAGTGTCTCCCCTGTTCTTTCTGACCACGGTGGGAAATCTGTAGCAGGAAAAGTTAACCCTCTCCTTGATTTCATGTGACTCCAGGTGGGGTCCTGCTAGGGTTATTGCTGCAGCAGCCTTTGTCTCCCAGCAGTCTCGGCCTCTCTCACCTCTTATCCATGAGTCTGACTGACATCCACCTGACGTCCAGGTAAACACCCTGCACTGTATCCATGACAGTGTTTATTGTATGTTTATTAAGATCCCCATTAATCATCGCCATAGTGAAGACTATTCTTCCTGGGATTGAATGTGGGCGCTAATGGAGTGTAATACAAGTAGTTAGAGGGAAGGTGTTTGCAGCAGTAACTTCAGAGAGAAACCTATTTTTTTCAATATCTGGTCCATCCACCCATCCATTTTCATCCACTTAACTGATACCAGACGACGAGGCCGTCTGATACTAGCCTGGAAATCCAGACCAAATCCGAAAGAATAAGTAATGAAAATGGCCCAACTCGAGGGGCGGCACCAAGCATGCATTTGAAAATCTCACTGCACGCAATTGGATAACACTACGACCAATCACAACAATACATGGGGTGACGTATCCAGAGCCCCATACGCTTAGCTACCAGCGGAGCTAACTGGTAGATTAAACTGTCGTCATCTGTTTAGCTCGCCTCTAGCCCGCCTGTATCAGATACACCGATGTGATTGGTGCAGCACGGCTACAAGGGCATAGTTAAAGGACAATTCCGGCGCAAAATGAACCTAGGGGTTAATAAAATACGTGTACCCAGTCAAATGTTCTCTGGGATCTGTTTTCATGCTAATCAAATGTGTCTCTACCTTTTTAAATAAGCTAACGCAAACCGGTGGTTAGCTGCTAACGCTAGCTTTCGGGGCAGATGGTTAATCGCTATTTTGTACCACTAACAAGGCTCAAAATAGCACCTCATTTCAACGGTAGCATAATGAGGGTCCCTACATGTAAACCGAAGCATTGAGAACTTTGTAAGTGTACAGACAGTTTATTAAAAAAATAGATTACAAAGACCGTAGCGCTCATGTTTACATGAGGGCGCCATCTTGGAAAAAATCATGAGCAGTCAAACGCTCAAACGCTGTGTTTGAGCTATGTTACTGGTTGCACGGCGTTCTTCGTTCAACTGCTCATGACATTATAGAAAGGATCCCTACAGAGAGAGACCTTTTTGTTAAAGAGTAAGATATTTTTTTTTAATTTTTTTTTTAAACCAGGAACAGCTCCAAAGTCGCCAACTTTTAGTGAACGTAAATTGAAGGTGCGCAATTGCCCATTAACTTTACATTGCAGCTTGTTTTGCTGCTGCCAACTGCAGCAGTCTTTCTTAATACTGGACCAATTTCAACAATTGTTGTTCCCATTAGTCACTTAGACACAAAACATGGGTAAATAGGGTCCAGGTTGAAAAATACTAATGTTACCCTATAAGCACAAAAGACCTGAACTGTTATCAAAGACTAACTGATGTTGGTGTTTTTGTGTGTCGTGTTGTATGTTGTGACTTCAGCGGGCTGTCTGCAGGTTTGCTGCTCCACTCTGATCCTGCAGCCAGCGTAGGTGGCGGTGTAGGCGAAGCTCCCAGAGCTGCTCTTAGTCCGGTCCAGAGTCTGGCTGTAACTGGACTCAACATGCTGAGTCAGAACCGACCAGCAGCTGCAGCCAGCAGCAGAAACAAAAGGTAGACTGACTGACTGAGACATTAGTTGATCTGCTGACACTTTACTGACTTTGATATCTGCTGCTCAATGAAGAATCCAGAACAACAAAACACAGGCTGCATCTCATAACCCTTACTTGATAGCTCCTCGACTCCTCGGCTGAACCAGATGTTGTTCTGTCCCTGTGTATCCTCGGCTATAGGAACTATAGCCGAGGATACACAAGAGCAGTCTTCCCAGAAGCCTTGCGGCTGAAGGAGTTGCTAACTCCGCCCAAACAGTTGACAAATTCATGTGACGCTTCAGAGGAAAGGACCCTCCCTCTAAAACACATTTGCTCGTTGCCTCTCTCCTCCGATGACTTCCTCGCATCTCTCCCGTGCCTCCTCGGTGGGAGGGAATAAGACGTGAGGAAGGGAGGCAAGTGGAGGACTTGAGGACGCTATTTAAAGCCCGAGACACATCAAGCCGTTAATCGGCCGTTGGACAGTCTGGCGAGGTCAGTGACTCGAGTCTGTTCGGTGTGTTCCGTGCTGTAGTCCATCCAAGGGGCCGTCGGCCTTCATTTTGGCCGATTTGACATGTATAATCGGCGGGGCGGGCACTGCCGGTAGTTGGACTCAAATGACACATCTGACTAACTAACCCGGAAACGGGGAGCGGAATGAGCGTGACTAGAGCCTCTCAAAATCTGACAAATCTTTTAAACTGACCTTTGTCGATCTGAAATGAAGACAGATTCAGCAACTGCACGGCCTATTTCTCGCTTAAAATGTTTTCAGAAACACGTTTCGGTGAACTATTTCAGTACAATATGAGATCGTATTCTGAACAAGCCGCCATGACAGTCTGGCTGTGAATTTCCGGAGAAACCAGACCCACGTGACTCGTTCGTCCAATCAGCTGCCGGTTTTCATTTTTGGGCAACAATACAGATTAGCGCCGCCTGCTGTTATGGAGACGTATTACGTCTCGTCGCTTTGGTGTGTTCCAAGGCATTTTTTTGACCAACTCGGGGAGACAGATCAGTCCAACTGCCTTTTCTGCCGAGGATCGGCCATCTGGTCAGCGTGTCTGCAGCTTAAGGGCTATGAGATGCAACCACAGTTAAAGCTGAACAGTTCTGTGGACAGCAGAGCCCTCTTGTGGCCAGATGATGCAACAGCAGCATTGAGATGACCACATGGCAAAACGTGTTTAATGTAGGTATATAAAAAAAAAAAAACCTGCAAATTCCGTATTTCAGGCATCAAGACACCACTAACAATTACTGTTTCACCATATTGAAATACGGGTTTCACACAAAAGTGACAACATACAACAAACGAGATAATATAGACCAATGGCTACAGAGGGTGTATTGAGGACAGGCCAATGGTTGTTAATATTTGTAGCTTTCTATACTAAACATTTTTAAAAACTTTTCACCATTTTAAAAAAAAAAAAAAAAAAAAAAAAGAAGAACAAGATCATTGAGCATGACCCCTTTTTGAAAATTGTACCAACCACTGATACAGACATTAAGTGTGATTTGGGCAAATAACATTAATCGAAGCGAAACATTAAAAAAAGAAAAAAAATCAAAATTACTTTGTGTATTTGTGTAGGCCGTGTCCGGGAGCTGTCCTCCTCCTCCCTCTGTTGGAGCTTCACCTGTCTCGGCTGTGTCAGGCTCTAGACTCAGTCCGCTCCACCTCTGCTGGGAGCAGTGGGTCCAGCTCTACCGCTGCCAGCTCGCTCCCAGCAGGCAGTGCTTCTGGATTGGGGAGACTGGAGGAGGCTGGTTTGACTGGTTTCAACGTGGAGGACACTGGTTTGGCTGCTCTGAGGCTCCTGTACCTGGTGCTGGCCCACAGTGACGAGGTGATGACGCCACAGACGCCTGTAATGACCCAGCAGACATTCAAACTTACTAACCAGATGGCACATCTCAAGGCTTTATCCTGATGTATAGACGTCCAAATCAGAGGGATAACACAGGATATCGTGTTCATTCTGTTAATTACAACACTGTCAAATTCCATAGCTGTTGCATCTGGAGCTCCTTTCTATTTTTTGATTTTGATTTAGGCATTTTCGACACAGTATAAGTGTGTCTTCCCTTGTTGAAATTGTGTTTGACATCACTACTTCATCTTGTCTCTCAGGTGGTGGCGGCTGTGTTGTCGAAGGAGAGTCAGAGCAGAGTTACAGACCTACAGGTACAAACAGAAACAATGATGCACACAAAAACTCTTTCAACGTTATTGTGATCTATTCAACTTTATCAACTTTACCTCCTTACCTTTATTAAAGTAGAATGGGGCGATTATAAAATATCAACTGCTTTATATGAAACTACATATTGTTTGTCCAGGAGGCTTAAGATCATCATGGTATTATGATAAACAGAGATTTTTCACTTAAATCTCCCCTCAAAGTAAAACATGTAATGAAATCCTCCTCCTCCCGCTGGTCTTAGACTGAATACTCGACTGCAGGTGTGGGTCTGTGCTCCCAGAATGCCTTGCTGACGTCAGTGTTGCGGCTGTGTGAGGCGGGCCTAGGCGGCGGCTCGCAGAATGAGGAACTTGTCCTCAATGCCATAAAGACCCTGTGTGTCCTTATTGAGAGGACCCCAGACACTCACGTGGACAGGTACATACACACGCACACACGCTCACTCACTCACTCACACTTAAAGGTGTGACTGCAAACAGGCAAATTTACCAACAACCAGCTGACAACTGAAATTTCCCCCACTCTGAAACACCCTTTAGCACACATTCTGTTCTTTTTAAGTATACAGGAACACACATATACACACACACACACATGATGCAACACTCACCTGGAAGGAATACTACTGGAGGGAGAGGAGTGGCTGAGCAGGGAGTCTGTGTGTGTGTGGGTTTATGACTTTTCCACTGACTAAGTTATGTCATCTCTGACTGTAAGCTACCTGCACTGAGTCACTCTGGTCACGTAATGGAGAGTAAAAATAACCAATGAAAGGTGAATTTTTCAGTCCGCCTAACAGTCCAGAAACAAAAAGAAGCCACTCAGTTTTTACTGCACAAGTATCTTAACATTATGAATTAATGGGATTACACTGGTCACACCTGTCTATGTCTCTGTCTCTCTCTCAGGTTGCAGTGTGTGTTGCAGGTGGTGTGTGTGTGTTTGTCAGCAGACTGCAGGTTGCAGACCGTTTCGGGGAGTGTGTCTGTCCTCACATCTATGTCCGACCACCAGACATTGGCTCAGCAGCTCTGCTCTCAGCACGGTGAGTCTCCACCCAAACCTACGGCACTGTAACTGCATTGACATTTACTAATGTCATTTATATACTATATTTTGGGTTTTATAGCAAACGTCGTGGATATTGTCTAATACTTGGGACTTTTTTTTTTTTGGTACCACCACGGTCGAGTTTCCAACCGAGTTGAACCGACACTAGTCAAAACCCTGCAGACCACTGATTGGTCCGAGTGAACCGTCACTGGGACATCCTGCGAATAGCGACCGCAATGTTTTAATCACTTGCCCCAGATTTTAAAAATGGCAGCCCCGCAAAACTACGCCGTGCACCAAGCTGTACAATTACACACGCCAGCGCTATGGCGATCAGCTGAGAATGCCGCGGGTACTATCCACAGTGGAAAACAAAATGGAGAAAAGAACCTGGTACCAAAAGCTTCAAATATTCACTCCATTGTTTAGGTTTCTTCTCCACATGATTTTAAATTAAGCTCACTGCCGCAGCGTTTGACTCTTGTTGTTGTTTTCTTTAGACCCATGTATTTTCCTGAAGTTGTTCCAGTTCATCAGAACAAGACCAGACAACCAGGCAACACACACAGACTGGATTCTTCTGGACCTGCAGGTAACGCAACGCACACTTTTCAAAGTTCTATATTAGAAACAGGCCTTTATTTCAAATTTTCTGTGTCTGATTATATTTTAGCGAGACCCGTTCATGGTTTCTGATCTGCTCCTGCTTTAATTTGCTGTTGATGTAAACTCAAAACTTCCTCCATGTACACTTGTTGTCTTGATAAATGTTAGTGTTGAGTTGCATAGCAGTTGAAAATGATGACAAAGTAGAACTGACCAGAATGAATGGATTAATGAAGCAGTATTAGTAGAAAGAGAAGAAAAAGAAGATAGCGCTGGTGGTGAATACAACATGATTCTGTTGTACTGATGGAGTCGGTGCCCGTGGAAATTGACGTTCTAGTGAATCAATTATTTGAACTATTATATAGGTAATTCCAGCCCTCAGTGTTGTTATAAAGGCCCGGCAATCATTGTTTTGTGCTCGCCGCGACTACACTTTTAATTCAGCTTTTATATGAATATTAACAGTATGTGTGTTTTGGCCTGTATTGTTGTCTTTGTGTCTCAGGTGGTTCGTTTGCTGAGCAGACTGAAGACTCAGAGAGCTGAGAGCTGCTCCACCAGCCAGCACAGCAGCTGCCAATGTCACACTGAGGTAAAGCTCTCTGACCCTCTCTTTCAGTGTTGGGCAAGTTACTTCCAAAATGTAATGCATTATAGGTTACTAGTTACTGTCAATTGAGAGTAATTAGTTATATTACGGTCTCTGAATTGTAATGCTTTTCACTACATTTGCGTTACTTTTAAGTGACTTTCACCAAAATAATAGTGGACGTATGACTTGGAAGCTAGCTTGTTGAATTTCACCACAGGTTCCATAAAGTCTCATCTTTGTCCACTTCAATATATCCTAGTTTATTCATAATGTTTTGTATAATTAATGTGAATATGCAAAGTAAAAGGTCGGGTTAAAATGCATCGTAACTCTCGTTACTGAGATTGTAACGGGTATAATATTACCGAAATTGAATTAGTGATGCGTTTATATTACTGCGTTACAGCAAAAAGGAATACATTACTGTAATTGCGTTAGTTTTGTAAGGTGTTACTCCCAATACTGCTCTCTTTGTATAGTGACACTAAACATTGGGTTGCACCTTTCTACACAAGCCTCTTATCTCGCTCTCTCACAGTTGGTTCAAACCGTGGTGATTGTTTTCCATCGTCAGTGGTTGGATCTTCGTGGTTCTCGGGACTCTGACTCCACTGGTCAGTCACACATAAGATTTAAAATACAAGGCTGCAAATATTCCCCCTCTGTCACTAAAACTGTTGATGACACACAGCAAACTAAAATATTCAATTACCACTCACAGTTGTTGTTTTTAAACTTTCTTTCAGGCCTGGCCCCGCCCTCACAGAAGTGCCCCGCCCCCTCGTTGCAATGGTGGCGTGGCCCGGCGGCGTCGCTGCTCAGAGAGTGTCTGCTGCTGCTGCACTGGCTGCTGTTACATCACGGCAGCTTCTCAGAGAGCAGCAGGCCGCTGCTGCACATGTATGACCAGGTGATCCCCGCTGTACGAGACACGCTGAGGAAGATCCCCGAGCTGAGCGAGAGCGAGGGTACACGCACACACATACGCACACACACAGATGTACGCTCGCACAATGTTTTGTGAAGTTAAATGCTGGAAAAATAGTTTGCAGCTGTAAATGTTCATTTTGTAACTCTAGCGTTACCCAGTTGTTGTCAGGTATATCCAACAATGCGAGAAGGACAGCTAGCACTAAGTTTTCATTTTGATCAAACATAACCCTGAAGCCTTTTGTCTTAAAGTGCCCATATTATGATAAAAAAATCACTTTTTCTGGGATTTGGGGTGTTATTTTGTGTCTCTGGTGCTTCCACACACATACAAATTTTGAAAAAAAACCATCCATGCTGTTTTGAGTGAGATACGGGTTTCTGAATGTGTCCTGCCTTCAGTCTCCGGGTGAGCTGTTCAAAATCGGCAGGGCTTTCTACGTCACTAGCCGAAACGAGGGGGATAACCGTTGCATGCTAGCTCGTTCTGAATGGCAAAACACTGCTACAACACACACTAGTTCACCATAATCTACAAAAGAACTACTTGCATGTCCCTGTTCTGCAGGTATTCCACGCAAAGTTGGAAGCGAGCTCGTTTAGAAGAAGTCTCCCAGCTAATCCTGCCTTGTACTACTGAAGTTGTAGAAACAAACAGCTAGCTAGATGATGTGATCCTTACCTAGCTACTGCACATGTGCGACTCCCAACAAAGATGTTACAGCAGTGAGAGGTCTCACTCTGTAGCTAAAACAGAGACCTGAACACAGGGTGAAAAGAGGAGCTGCAGCAATGTGCAGTACAACAAAAATATGGTGTTTTTTGAAAATGAAACCATGTAGACCTATTCTGGTACCATGTTGTAAATGTCACAATATTTATAATATTATTCAGATTTCTACATGTAGTATCATGAACTGCATTATATGGCACCCCTAGTTTCATCATTCAATTTAGTTAGAACTTTGACACCTTACAGGAAATGTTCCGGTGTCCACATACTTTTGGCCACTCAGAAGTAAACAGACTCCTGTTTTCTGCTTCCTGTTTGTCAGAGCTGGCGTTGGAGGAGATCTGTCGCTCGGAGGGCGACGACACTGACGACATGGACACTGAAACTGGCTCCTGATTGGCTGCTGCCACCGACTCCTCCAGTGAGCAGACACGAGGGACAGTTTGCTGACTGCGGATTCAATATTACAGATGGAGATGAGGACGGAACAGAGACGGAAATGGATGTTGGAGGGAAATGAAGGCTAAGAGAAAAGCCTGGCTGAAGTGATGGACAGTCGCAGGACTTATTCTGCTATCCGATGCGATTTAACAATAAAATATGAAGGTGAGACAAACTGCTGCAGTCAGAGTTCATGTTCTGTAGGTCGTTTCTTTCCGTCTTTTCGTCTGTACTCTTCTTTAACAGTTTGGGGCTGCTGTTACTTCCCTCTATGGTTCATACCTTTATTTAATACATCAATACATTGTTTTGCACTGGATACTAGGTCTGTGTATATCCAGTATTTCATTCAACAAATATTTTTTGTACTATTTAAATGCATATTTAGTTCAATTTATAATTGCATTATTACAATACTTGAAACTGTATTCCTTCTGTAGCTACTGTGGCAGTTCAGTATGATGGAGATTTTATTTCTCCTATCAGAAAGTACATTGTAAGTTAACTGTTGTGAGATTGGGTGATCAGCCTTCTGTGAATGCAGAAACTTTATAGATGTTGACTCAGTGAGCTACACACTGACGACAGTTGAGGGTCTTGACTCAAATCTCAAACATTTTAATCACAACAAGCTAAATACAGACAGGCTTTATACTGACTGTACTGTTCAGAATACAGCAGTATTAACACCAGTAATAAAATATGTCCTTAGTTGAAACCAAGAAAAAACCCAGTCTGGGACCAGAACGGCTTATGAAACCCCTTTTTTTTTTTATTCTCCAGCTGTTAACTGAGGTCTTAGTGACACATTTAGAAGAAGGCATCCTATTGGCTGGCTGCAGGTCTGTTGGGTCTTGATCGGTCAATGGGAACACAAGATTATTTTCTTATTCCGATTTAACACATGGTGCTTATTTTAGATCATTTTATCCTGGAATTGAATATGCTCTTGTGTTAGCAGATCAGAAATAGTTTTCTTATGATCACATATTTATTGTGCTGTTATTTTGGGATGATGGTTGATCCAGATCCAGAGCCACTTTTGTCACATAATCCTCCAGAATAAGACTGGTGTCCCAGAATAAAACTGCTTCAATGTAATTATTATTAACATGTTTGACATCCAGGGTAATTAGATGTCATGTCTCAAGGAAATAAATCATTTTATATCTAATATGATTGAATAGATTTTTCTAGATAACTGGCCTGAAAAATATTTTTAGCGATCATGGCGGCTCTCGGCTTCCATTAAAATCATCAGAAAGGGATGGGACACTTTGATATTTTAAAATCTGACCGAAGCTGAATTTAAACTTTTCAGAAAGCTGGTGACTTTCCAACACTGACCCAGCCTTCTCTTATCATTCTAAGGAGCAACCAGAAGGTGTAAACACAGAGAAAGTAGCTGTGTCCCATAATATGATCCGCTTCCTTCAAAGTCCACTTTAAAAAGTTGATGAAGACTGAACACATTGGTTTTAAAGCTTTAGTGCGTAACTTTTTGATATTAATGAGCGTCCGTTACATTCAAGCCATTGCCAAATGAGTTGCTACAAAGCTAATTAAGACTATCAGCTCCACACAACTCTCTCTGTATTTCTCAGTATGGCTGTGTTCAGAAACTAGTGTCGTCTGTTGACTTTCCTGTGAAGATAATTAACTCTTCTGAAGAGTCCATGTTTGTTTAGTCCTCCATGGCTACTAGCAACTGCGCGGAGGAGGGGTGGGGGCACGTGCGCGATCACATAAGGCTTGTATCATGTGGACGCGCCAACAGTGTTGTTGTTATTACTTAGTATTCCTTATGGTAGCGGCAGAAACTACGCACTATAGCTTTAAATCAGAAATGATTATGTAACCAGGTGTTGAAGTGGATCAATCGAATCACCCTTGTGGGATGTCAATAATGAGTCCTTGGTTTAATACTGGGATGTAACTGTGGTTAAGGGCAAGTGGGGAAAAAAAAATCCACTTTGCGAGTTGACGAATGGCAGCTGAACACATTTGTTTTGGTTTGTGTCAGGTACTGGTGGAACTTACAGTGTATTGCGACACAGTGAGAGGAAGGCACCTGAGGGTTGGGTCAAGTCATCCAGGGTGTGTGTGTTAGTTACATTTAGGTTTAGGTGAAGTTTAGTGAAGGGTCGGGGTATATTAGTTAATATGAGGGTTAGGGGTTAAAGGGATGTGCTATATCAGTGTGGGTCCTCACAAGTATAGAAGCACAAATGTGTGTGTTAGTGTTTTTCTGTCCATGTTGGCACCACCTGGTCATTGTCCTCTTGTTTGTTCTGTAGTGTTTTGTGTGAGCTTTGATGCGTTTTGTGCTTGTTGTGATGTGGCGCGCCGGGATTGGTCAGCCACGGGTGCATGAGCAGCTCTGTCGCCATCAGTCTCTCTGCGGGCGACTTCCTCAGCATGCAGCCAATCAGACACTTGGCTTGCGGTGACATCCAATCAGGCAAGCTGAAGGCCCCGCGGCGGATCTTGGCGAATAGGGCGGCGGGCTGCGTGTCCTGAAACGGATATCGTCCAATCAGCATGGTGTACAGAGACACACCCAGGCTCCAGATGTCTGCGGCACGGCCTGAATAAGACCTGTTCCCATTGGTCAGAAGCTCGGGGCTGACGTAGGCGGGGCAGCCGTGTCTGTCCGTCAGAGAGTCGTCGTCTTGGTTACCTTCCAGGAGGACGCAGTCGTTAAGGCCGAGCAGAGCGAGACGCGTCCTGCAGAAAGAAAACAACACTTTTCAGGGCTCAATGCTACATTTTTAAAGTGGTGGCTTGGCAACCAGGCATCAGCTTTTGGTTGGCGAAACTGACAATACGGTTGCCATGTTTTAAACTGCCTATATTTGGAGCAATTAATTTCTTATGTAACTATACCACACATTTTAATAATGAAGCAATGAGATAATGGCTTGCAATATAATTTCCCATCCCTCTCAAATAGAGGTCACAAAACTCCCAGTTCAGATCAGTTTGGAGTCACAGATCGGATCAATTTTCGGATCAGCACAAAAAAGGGGGGAATTTAAATAATTATTAAAAATGTAATAACTTTTAACAATAATTACTTCTTTGACCAGTAAATCACTTTTAAAAGATAAAAACGGATGAGAAAAGTGTATTTTACAAAAACTTTGAACGCACCACAAGGTTTACCAGTTTTAAGTAAACGCAACATTTAGTCCCGTTTTACCGCAGTGACCATTGCTAGTTTGTGTCTTTTAGCTCATAGCTTTAGCGGCAGACTGTTGAACCGTGTTAACCGTGTTGAATCCAGTTACTATTGTAGCTAATGTTAGGCTAACATCAACGTTACCTACTGCCAGATGTAACGTGTTATTAGTGTTTACTAGCGTGACGTGCAGCTATGCTTCTGTTGCCTGTAACGTCTGTTTCAGAGCATCAGAGAGCAGTGCAGACATTTAGGTGGTACCAAAGATCCTTTACACTGGTTCTAAACGTCTCTGGTGGCACCGTAATGAGACACCGAAATCCGCGTTGCTATTCCGTCCGGTAGATACCGGGCACCGGCTTTTAACATACGCCATTAACGTGAACAGAAACAAGGCGTGTGTGTGTGTGCGTGTGTGTGTGTGCGTGTGCGTGTGTGCGTGTGCGTGTGTGTGTGTGTGTGTGTGTGTGTGTGTGCGCAAAGTGGTCGCACAACAGCTGAAATGTTGTGTTGCGCACAAACGTAGTGTTTAAACTTTACGGAGACAACCAAATAAAATATTGACTACTTTTGAAATAAGATTTTCCAGTTTTGTAAGTTTTGATTTGTTTTTGTATTAAAAAAAAAACAAACACAAATATTGAACAGGTGGCACGAAATGGTTGCCAATGGACTCAATCTGGTAGACAAGGGCAACCGTTACTGTCTAGCCCTGCTTTCAATCTACATAATGCATCAGCAGTGAAAGCAGTAGTATGTGTAGTACTGGTGAGTACAGCAGTATTAGTAGTAATTGTAATAATAATAGTATCGCGACACAAGCATCGTGATAATATTGTATCGTGACACAAATATGGTGATATCGTATTGAGATAATATCGCATGGCAACACAAATATGGTGATAATATTGTATTGTGGTAATATTGTATCGCGACATGATATCGTATCGTGAGAATATCATATTGTGGGGCCTCTGGTGATTCCGACTTCTAGTTTTTAGTAGTATTAGTCTCAAGTGTGTCAGCGTAGTATGCAGTATTATCAGAGTACTTGTCAGTCTCACCTGTATTTGTCTGTGAAGACGAACCTGCGGAGCTTCAGGTCTCTCAGGACGACTCCGTGGTGATGACAGTGCGTCACAGCGTTCAGCATCTGAGTAAACAGATGCCCCGCCTCCTCCTCGCCTAGACGCTTCCTGCTTCGCAAGTACGCATGTATGTCGCCATGGTGACCGGGCAGGAAGACGTATACGCTGTCCTGGCCAATCACCACATCCAGCAGGCTGCAGATGTTATCATGGTGGCCGATGCGTGAGTAGGCAGCCAACCGCTCTTGGTAACCACGTAGTGGAAGCACCTGTAACGATGGCATCAGGTTAGGTTAACAGTTAAAACTGCAATGTGTTTTTGCAATAGGAGTATTTTCCGCAGTATTACCAATAGTACTATCAGTAAACAGTATAAGTAGCATTTCCAACATATTTTTCAACAATATTTTTTTTAGGATCAGGAATATCAGTATTTCCAACAGTATTAGCATTATAACAGTATTAGCATTATTTTTGCAATATGAACAGTATCGGTAGTATTTTTTGCAGTATCAGTAATATGGGTAATTATACCTGGCAAGTGTACTGCTGCTTTGTGAGTGCGTGGACGGCCCTGTAAGTTTTCTCCCCCTCGCAGTGTTCCAACAGGAAGTATGATCCGACTCTGGATGGGGATTGGCTCTGGTTGCACTTGGGGGTGGGGCTTCTGGGCCTGAGGCAGTGTAATAGGCCGGTGGCGGGAGGATTCGGATCGAGACGAGCTACTTTACATTTCAGGAAGTTGTCCTGGGGCTCGTCCAATAGCCTCTTCAGACACGGCTGAGTACTGGCTGCGGCCATGCCCATGCTCATCTGTGATTGGAGGAGACAAGTGACATCATCAGGTTAATTACAATTTACAGATTTTTTTTGTTACTGTGAAGCAGCTGCAGGAGGTGTTTAAAACAAGACATTGGGTCAGACTGCATCAAAGATGCTGAATATTCTCCATTGGGTTGAGGCAAAGCCACGAAGACGTGGTTATTTACACATCCAGCAGTTAGAGCAACATTTCACTTGGAGTTGTCTTTGTGTCCAACTGATAATGAGGAAATATCTGGCTCTTTAACTGCTAAATGCTCCAATATTTTCACCGGCTAGTCTCTAACTTTGCCTGTCTGCTGTTTGGTGCTGAGCAGGTAGTGTACAGCGGCTTTTTAGAGCTTTTAACCCTTGTGTTGACTTTGGGTCACATTGGCCCGTTTTAAATTTTTGTTTTATATCAGAAAATATTGGACGTGGAAATAAGCGCTGAAAATGTGTAGAAGAAAAATTTTAAAATTTAAAACGTTGGAAAAAGCAAAAACAAATTGTGAAAAAAGGCGTCACAAATGTCAGAAAACCTTTTTTCAAGGTTGAAAGGAAGACAACACAAGGGTTAAACTCACTATAAAGCTCTGTAAAGCCGAGAGGAGCTGCAGATTCAGGTGGTAATTCTCTGTAGATTCATCACTAGTGACCTCTGTCACATTATCACCTTGTTTTCACATTATTATAATTAATAAAATTTGATTATAGCCACTTTAATCTTGTATAATTGATTTTTTTATTTACATTTCAAGTATAGAAAGCCATTCTAAGTGCATGTACTGTATGCAGATTGTTTATTGTGGACATTTTACATATAAGAACATCCATTTTAAGAAGTTGTGGTTATAGTTGGTATTATTTCAAGAATAGTTCTAGTAGAAACTCTTGACTGTTAGTTGAGTTAAAGTTGGGGACTCTGGATAAACTTTTTCATTTTATTTTATCTCTGCAGCGCCCTCTGCTGGTCACATCACAGCTGAGCCTCCTCCCTACACTAAACCCTCAGTTATATTTTCACATAGTAAGAAAGGTTATACTACTGTCACATCGCACTGTGTTCTGTGTGCCTGCTGCTCACACATTCCACTGTCAACGTGTCTATAGGCTTCATGATGCAACTTCCTGTAAGCTGACTGACGCTTTAGCTTTCACATCATTGCATCAGAGCACAACAGTTTATAGTTTAAACAGGCTTTAAATACAGTCAACAGCCACCACACACACACACACACACACACACACACTATGAGAGTGCGTGTCTGTTGTTCTATAAAGTTTTTCCGAGCCTGTGGTCGCCGTGGTGATGCTATGTGGCAATCTGCTGTTGGCCAACACTTGCTTTCACTCTGGTGAAACGCACTGAGTCACAGCGTTACTGTGGCAGCGTCATCCCCTGACACCCAAACACACACAGACAGTGAATCTGTGCAGTTTGATGTCTCAGCTCGTCAGTTTTCGGTTTCACAATCAGAGACCTGACTGCTGATAATAAACTACAAAAAAAAAAAAAAAAAAAAAACTCACTAGATACTACTGAACTCTACTGGATCTCTCAGGAAGCATTTCTTGCATCTTTCTTCCTGAAAAGAATGCAGCGTGTTCCTCAGGTTAACTTTCCATATCCTGAGACAAATCAGCATCCAGCAAACCACTTGTTATGAGTCCCTGCCTTGGCGATATAAACAAAAGTTAAACAACAATTCATTTATGACCATACAAAAAAACTACAGCTCCCATTCAATTTAGCACCGGCGTTTGAGCCGTCCATATAATTCTCCAAAGCTCTCTTTGAAAGTTGCTTTTTTAGCTCTTTAGCTGTATTCTCTGCCGTCTGCCTTATAACACCTATACATCGTTCCCTCTTCTCTGTCCGGCTATTATTTATTAGACGTGTCTGAGCTCAGCAGAGTCAAGTAGAATCTGCTCGACTCTATTGAACTCTACTGGATTATAAATGTCCTGCTCCTATAAGATATGATCATGTCTATAACACAACCCAAAAATGATTATACATTTTTAAACTGGGCTTCAGCTCGACCAGGTACAACCCGAGGATGCTGTTTATGTTTAATGAACCAGGTAAAGTACTCCATGAAAAGATAGGGAAAAAAAGATAGGCCTACTTATGTATTTTTAATTATTGAACGGCGTTTACTTATACTATATTTGTATAATTAACTTATACTATATTTGTATAATTTGTAACTGCTTTGGTTACTTTGGCTCTTTATGCTGAACTCTACTGGTCTCTAGTTATTCTTGTGTCTGACTTGGATGGAGTCCTTTAACCCAGCCTTACTGAAAAGTGTCCCTCCTGTCTCATCTGAACGTTGACCGTCTTCTCTCCGTCCAGCAGGTTGACATTAAAAGTGACTGAAACTCTGTTTGGTCTTTCTGCTTCAGGAGGAAATCTGCTCTCTGACATCTTTACAAACTCGCAAGGGCTGCAACTAACTAATATTTTCAGTATCAATTCATCTGCAGATTATTTTTTCCTTTTAATCAATGAATCGCTTGATTTATGCGTTACAAAATAGTGAAAAAATGTTCAGTCTCCCAGAGTCCAAAATGATGTCTTTAAATGTCTTGTTTTCTCAGACCAACAGTCCAAAACCCAGAGAGAAAATGTTTATGATGATAACTATGGTAATAACTTTATTAATGAGTCTAATTCACTTTTTGTCTTTATTATATTTCTGTTCATAGTACACACTCGGGCTGCAGTAAACCTAAGTTGAAGTCAGTAAATGTTTTCCCAAGCTTTTCGACCATCTTCATCAGTAGGTGGACTTTGCTCCATGGTCATGGAATCAGTGCATTTTAAAGTATCAAAGTTGTTTCTTGATCTTGGAAATAGTACTTTGACCAAACAATCCCAACTCGAGGCCCACTTACTAACTTTTTCCAGATCTTTCAACCGTATCGCAGTGTGACAACACAGGCAAGCAGTCCAAAAAGCTAAAAGTAAAAGCTTCCAGCTCACATGTCAACAGCCCCATATCCATGACAACTGAGCACACTCCATGCGCTAAGGAAGATCAGTGAAGACCTCTACTCAGCAGAGTCCAGTAGAATCTGCCCGACTCTATTGAACTCTACTGGACTATATCTCCTGCTCCTATGAGATATGATCATTTATTTATTTATATATATATATATATATATATATATATATATATATATATATATATATATATATATATATATATATATATATATACTGCGATAACACTACCCAAAAACTATTATACCAGGTAAAGTACTCCATGAAAAGTAATATAGCTTTTATATATATCTCTGAAAGAAGCCATTCTGCATAATGAGTAGCCTACATTAAGTACATTTTGCAGAAGAAAAGATATGCATACTTATACTTGTACTTTTACTTGTAATATTTGTATAATTTGTAACTGCTACTTTCACTAAGTCAAGGATCTGAGTAGCCTACAACTTCGACCACTGATCTCAGGTCAGTTTCTTACCTTGTGTTCTTCAGACAGACAGACTGGTCCTAACTGCAGGTCAACAGAAACCCAGTAGACTCAGCGGGGAGCAGATGGTCTGTCTGTCTGTCTGTCTGTCTGTGGAGCAGAAGTAGCCGAAGACATAAAAACCAAAGGTCTTCTTGAAGTTTGAGCTCCGCCTGAAGCAGCAGGTCCGACACTGGTGGGAGAACTGGAGCGGACTGTCCGGTGATGACGTCTTTAGCTCGTTATTATTGTCTAGGTTGCGCAACGTGTCGTCAGTCAGCTGTGAGTTCAGTTTCTTCTTCAGTCAGAATGAGATGAAACTGACGGTGAAAAGCAGAAGAAAAAGCAACCAAAACTGTTTTTTAAAAATGAAACTATTTTATATGTAGGCTATACAGTATATTCGGAGCTGAAGTGAACAAATAAGCCGAGTTAAACCGAGTCCTTCAGTCCGTCCGTCTGAGTTAAATGAGTATATTGTCCGTGTGTGTCGTTCTGCTTTCTATCCAGACTGACCTTTTCGGACTCTGGTCTGCTCTGACCCTGCTCGTATCCAGAACTTTCAGCCTTTACTGCTGAGTTCTCGGGCTGACTGGTCTATTTGGTTACGTTATTTCCTCCGTGATTTCGTCATCCCGCGGGGGGCGGAGCCTCGATGTTGCAATCCTGAGCCGATCAGTCGTCAGAAAACCATGGACTATATCTAGAAGCCGAAAACGGACACAACATCATTAGGTTTCGTTATTATGAACCATATGAACAAAACGATAGCCAGTGGTGGAGGAAGAACAATACTCAGAGGCTTTACTGGCTTTTCTGGTTACAAATACGTGGTTACAAACTGCTACAAGTACTACATTCAAAATCTTAAGTAGTACAAAAGTGTTGGCATGTAATACATATATTTAAAGTATGTTAATTTAAAGTACTCATTATGCAGAATGGCCTATTTCGGATTATTTTAATATTGGATTATAATTATTGATGCATTATTGTCTACATCACTTTAATGCAGGTGGTAAAGGTGGAGTTCATTTTAATTGCTGTAGTATGGATAGCCTAAACTAATAATATTCTTTTATGAGTTGATTTATTCTTTGTATTAACAATCTAAACCTGCAAAGTAACTAGTAGCTAATTGAGCTATGAAATGATTGTAGTGGAATAAAAACTACAACATGTGCATCCAAAATAAGGAGTAGAAGTAGAAAGAAGCATACAATGGAAATACTCAAAGTACCTCACAATTGTACTTACAATACTATACAAAACATACTGTTTATGTCACACAAAAGAGCTTCTGTTGCACGGGTGATATCTTTTGACAGCTTTCTTGTTATGAGAATGAGAAATAGCACCACCTGTAAGATACATTTTACCAACAAATCTTGTTCCAGTAGCAAGTTGTGTTAAACACTTTCTGATAAAGCGAGTGTACCTTTCTGTTATGGGAATGAGGATACATGTTAAACATATCACAGAGACAGCTATGTGAGGATGTTAGCAGCTGCAACAGTCAGTTTTACTTTTACACAACAGCTGCTTGTCTTATATATATGGAAGATTATTATGGTATACACTATTTTTATTTTGCAGTCAGAGTTGCCTTTGTGTTTGAAAGGTGAGCTACAAATAAAGTTACATGGAGTTTACTTTTTAAATCCCCAGAATCCCAAATCCCAAACTATTTAAAGCAATAGTAGTACCAAAGAAGAAAGAGATGTTTTCCTCTGACAGAAATATGTAGTAGATAAGAAGTTTTCCCTTGACAAAAACAAGTTTTATGCAGTAGATGTGAGGTTTTCCTCTGACAGTAACAGTAGTATATTACAGTAGATGTGAGGTTTTCCTCTGATAGTAACAGTAGTATATTACAGTAGATGTGAGGTTTTCCTCTGACAGTAACAGTAGTATATTACAGTAGATGTGAGGTTTTCCTCTGATAGTAACAGTAGTATATTACAGTAGATGTGAGGTTTTCCTCTGACAGTAACAGTAGTATATTACAGTAGATGTGAGGTTTTCCTCTGACAGTAACAGTAGTATATTACAGTAGATGTGAGGTTTTCCTCTGACAGTAACAGTAGTATATTACAGTAGATGTGAGGTTTTCCTCTGACAGTAATGGATTAATCCCACGTGTTGTTTGTTTGTGTAACCTGAACAGGTGACCTGCAGAGCTGCAGTCACCTGCTGAACTTTGACATTTGAGCCTAATCTGTGCTCGTCTCAGCAGTCACCTGAGTTTCACCCTTCAGACATGTGTGACATGTCTCGTCTTTTCCTAAACTGTTTCCTCTCACATGTCCCACCTCAGCGCACCTGTTTCTGCCCCTCCCTCTCTGATCGACACCCACAGGTGAGTGTGACCTGTTATACATTAACTCTGTATCCGTCCACCACGCTAAACCACCCCAACTATTATTTGATGGATTACCATGACAGAACAATCATGTCCCCATCAGGATGAATTGTAATACCTTTGTGATCCTTTGACTTGTCATGTAGCGCCATCATCAAGTCAAAATGTATTTATCAATGACCAAAAAACCTATGACATTCATGAGAATGTCATAGGTTTTGCAGGTATTGGTCAGTTTTGGCTGTACTTTGTGTTTAATGTTCATGAACTGTCCATAAACAGAGATGTTCCTAAAAATGCCTTTGATTTCACTTTAATGGAGAAATATCTGATAACTAACTTACAGTGGTAAAAGACGTACGTAAAGTGTGTTACAATTAAAAGTCCTGCATTTGAAATTCTACTAAAAGTACATAAGTATTACCAGCAAAATGTACTTAAAATATCAAAAGAAAAGGATCCATTATGCAGAATGACCCGTTTTAGAATCATGTTTATTATATTATTGAATTATTGTGTGTTAATCACTTTAATGCTGCGGCTAGTAAAAGTGGGGCTAATGTTAATTTATATACTGCTGGGTAGCTTGTGAATTTCCCCCTGGGATCTATAACGTTTTATCTTTATCTATTATTATAATAATAATAATAATAATAATAATAATAATAATAATATTAATACATCATAATGCAGTGAAGTAAAAAGTACTATATTTGCCTCTAAAATGCAGTGGAGAAGTATAAGTAGCATAGATTGAATATATTTGATGTATCGACCAATAACTCAAAATTGTACTTAAGTACAGTACTTGAGTAAATGTACTCAGTTTCTATAACTGCAAACCTATCTTCAACTGAACTTTAGAAGTCATTTGTAAACACAAGGAGTATTGTGTATTTCTTACAGTGTAGTAATGTTAGTCAGTAGAAAGGAGGAATGATCACACACTGAATAAACTATTCACATGGACATATGGACATGTGAGACACAAAAGACATGTGAGACATGTTAATTAATTCCAGCAAGAAGCACAGACACCTGCTGCTCTACAAGAAATGAGGTCCCATCTTCATTATGTAGATTTCCTGTGTGTGTGTGTGTGTGTGTGTGTGTGTGTGTGTGTGTGTGTGTGTGTGTGTGTGTGTGTGGGTCAGCTCTGCTCTGATTGGTCAGATTCCATGTGACAGGTGGAGAGCCTGCTGACCTGGTTACACACACACACACACACACACACACACACAGCAGGTTATCTCAACATGGTTAGTGTGTTTTCACGCCACATGATGAAATATTGAAGAAACAGAGGAGGAACACTGCGTGTGTGTGTTAAACTTTACTGTCTCTTTCATAACCGACGTGATGAAATCAGAGGCCAAGTGTCTGACTCAACTACGGCCCGCCACGAGAAGACACACACACACACACACACACACACACACACACACACACACACACTGTCTTTCACACTGTCCTCAATCTCAGGATTATCACCCGTGGGACACCTGTGCTGCTGTGATGCTCAAGTTTTGATCCCCTGTGTGTGTGCGTGTGCGTGCGTGTGTGCGTGCGTGCATCTGCTGTCTGGTCTAAACTCTGTTCTGGTGGCCTCTCTCTGTGTTTTGCTTCAGGGTATCTTGGGTGTAGCGAACAGTTGGAGTTTTAAAAAGACAGTTTAAGCTCCGGGGGTGGTTCAACATCACAGTATCTTGGAGTGTATTGATCCAGTGTGCTCGGTGGTCTGTGCTAAATTCTACGGTGGCCCTGAAGTGCAAACCAGACAGCACTTTGTGGCGATTTGCTGTCATGTTGTGTGAATTGCTGTCGTGGTTTGCACTATAGGGCCTCCGTAAAATGCACAATAAACCAGCTAACAACAACGTTTTAAATAAAAAAACTAAGTTTTTTTAATATCACATTTAATACCACATTTATTTAATAACTTAAGTTACTTTGCAGATTCAGTTTTATGATAAAAACTATATAATTGTGGCCAGGTTGGCTCGGTTGGTGGAGTGGGCGCACATGTGTAGAGGTTTACTCCTCGATGCAGTGGCCGTGGGTTCGGCTCCGACCTGCGGCCCTTTGCTGCGTGTCATTCCCTCTCTCTCCCTCTCCCCTTTCATATCTTTATCTGTCCTGTGGAAATAAAGGCCTAAAATTCCACCCAAAAAAACAATATCATTAACAAATAAATCATGATGTAATGTTATATAGATTAAGATAAGGCTTTATTGATCCTAGGGGCAAAGTCACAAGCTAAACAGCATTGTATAGTAAGTAATTAAAATTAGCTCTGCCTTTACCAACTGTTATGTAATGCATTCATAATTATAATATCATATATGATTACTTTTTGTTCTTCAAGTAGCCTATATTTTGATGATAATATTTTTATACCATTACTTTTATGGTTATGGCTTTCATGGTTTATGGTTAATTTTGAATGCATGAGCTTTACTTTACACAGTGGTATTGCTACTTGTACTTAAGTACTTCTTCCACCTCTGTATTTAGGATCCAGAGGTGTCCTGATCTGTTACTGTAGGAGTTAAATGAGATGGTGTTTAGGCAGAAACATGCACCGGAGAGACATCCGTTGATGAAAAAGAGGTTAAAAGATACACAAGAAGAAATAATGTTTTGTGACTGACGTGCGCAATGCAAAACAAAAAGTACATGTAAAACAAATGATTTCATAAAAACATCATGTGAAATTTTATATATACAATACCTTGGCCACAATTTCTGTACCTTCCTTTTCAACTAAAACAGTTAATTTTATTATGTGGTGCTAATGACATTTTTCCTCAGGTATTTGGAAAAACCAACAAAAATCTGTATATTCTCAAATAGTATGGTCTTAGCCACTGTTAGTTGTTGTTTCCAGACAGAGTGAAGAAAACATTCAGATAGATAAAAATCAGTTTAAAGAGTTTTCATTTTGCCTAAAAACCTACAACCTAAAGTGCTTGTTTTTGATGTCGCAGCGTTATGGGTGCAGCGTATATTTTCCTGCTTTTTTGTCCTTTGCCACTCACACCTATGATGTATTTATTAATTCAATATTTCATTCATTCAGTTAGTTTAAAACTACAGATGACATAGCTATAAATAAGTAAACTTACTTACGTAATGTACTTAACTAACATCACGTACGTAAGTTATGTAACAAATACTCTTTTTTTTTTTTTTTTTTTTTTTTTTTTTTTAACCCAAACCATAAACTTTTACTAAACGTAACTTAGAAGTTTTAACGTACTTATTTAAACCCAAATCACATTTTTTTCCTAAACCTAACCAGGTAGTTTTGTTGCCTAAACCTAACCATACTCTACATGTTGAAAAATGACGCTAAAGGTCCTGACCAAGCATCCGTATGTGACGAGATGGGAGTGAGAATGTTTTGTGCTAGAAGTACAGCCTCACAGAGCCGCTGGCTGTAGACTTTTAGTGTTGTTTCATTTATATATGCTGGAGCTGCTACCCCCGCAACCTGATACCGGATAAGCAGACGAAGATGGATGGATAATTTATATATAAATTAAATTTTTCTGAATTATTTCTTTCATTCATATTACAAATTAAGAGGATTGTGCACCGCTAAAGTTTTTTTAAATATGATTATTGGTTATGATAGTTGTGATCTTTTTTGGGGCGCCGCTGTCATCTCATGAAACCTGATCTTGTCTCTTCAGTTCATACTCCACTGTAATCCCCCACTGGGCACACACACACACACACACACACACACACACACACACACACACACACACACACACACACACACACACACACACACACAGTATTTAAGTGTCTTCTTATCTCAGTTTTGCATCATCCCTGGTGACCTCTGAGTGTGTGTGTGTGTGTGTGTGTGTGTGTGAGGGGGGAGAAACATCTCTATAAACACACACACATACAGTGAGGCCGGCCTGGGATTGTCTCCGTGATGAAACCAGCAGTAATGTCTGCTGTTGGCATGACGACTTCATCCACTTTGACGTGTGTGTGTGTGTGTGGGTGTGTGTGTGTGTGGGTGTGTGTGTGTGTGTGGGGGGGTGTGTAATGGGGAGTCTGACCTTTGATCTCCTCACTGTGTCTGTTAAAGAAAGCACTCAAATGTATTATATAATGTCCTAAATCTCAAAATAATATTATTATAATAATGTAATTAATATAACAGCAGCGTGTGTGATGATCTTTTGGCGCATTGAATTATGTTGAATCCCTTATTAAACCTATTTAGCATTTGATTTGGTCTTAAGTTATATGTTTTTACAAGGCAAGTTCATATTTAGGAAGTTAATCTCTTCAACTAACAGTTAAAGAACTATATCTAGTTTTGCAAGATATAAAAAAAAAAATACTTTTAGATCAGTCTCCATTTTGGTAAATGGAAAACTTAGTCTCAGTAGTCTTCTGTTGTCTTACAATGAATGCATTTTTATTTTACAATACTCAGGAGTGTAGCACAAAATTTGTGCTGCGTCCACAGCTATTCATTCTAGTATCTTTTTGGGCCCTCCTCACATGAGGGCCCTGGGTACTCGGTCCACTTCCCCCCCCCCAGTCCGACGCCCCTGACAATACTGGTACCAGGAAACAGACCTAACACAATTTTAGTGGCATGGAGTTTGCTTAAAGAAACAATCTTTCAGAATCAATAAACAAGGTCACAGATGGAGGTGTGCGTCTCTTCTTAGTTATCTAGTCCAAACAACACAACACCTGTCTCCTGCCAGCATCAAGAAACTGAGACTCAACGTCTAACCTTTCTGAGTAGACAGGCTGGGACATGCTGACAGAGAAAGGGAAAGGACAGGGTCAGTTTATCACAACATTACGGCAGAAACACATAGCCTACCTAAAAGTATTATTCCACCACATTTGTTATGTATGTATGTATGCTATTTATTGTTTATACTTACATGTTTCATGTCTGCTGTAGTTTGCTTGCCTCGTGTTTTTCTTATTCAATGTAAATATAGAAGAAACATCAAATTATAATTCTTATGTTAACACTAAAGTGTGTGTGTGTGTGTGTGTGTGTGTGTGTGTGTGTGTGTGTGTGTGTGTGTGTGTGTGTGTGTGTGTGTGTGTGTGTGTGTGTGTGTGTGTGTGTGTGTGTGTGTGTGTGTGTGTGTGTGTGTGTATTTGTGGTTTCAATGCTCTCCTGTGAAACAATCAAATGCAACTTGAGGCAATACCCTACACACACACACACACACACACACACACACACACACACACACACACACACTTGCCCATCTCTGCATGAAACAAACAAAACAAACATACACACAATCCCTCCATCGCCATCCGGCTGCTTTCTGCCGTAACGAGGTGCAATCAACACGCAATGCTGACCAACACACACACACACACACACACACACACACACACACACACACTCTCTCTCTCTCTCTCTCTGAGACTGGTGGAAAGATGAAGTGAGACTGATTGCCGAAGAGTTACAGAGTGTTGACTTGTGTTGTGTGCGTGCGTGCGTGCGTGCGTGCGTTGACCTCATACTGCCATGATGTCACATCCACAACAGTTGCATTAACAGCAGCAGCAGTCTTCATGTCCACACACATTAAAGTTTCTTTTTTGCAAGAAAGTGAACTCAAAGGAAATCACATTTTCTAGTTTTCTTATCTATTCATTTTTCACTCAATTTAGTACACACTGAATGACATGAATTCAGGGTTGTGACTACTGAGGTCATGTCTTCCATATTTTTGTGTTGGTTTTTAGAAGTCTGACAAACAATTCAAGGTTGATATTAAATAAGCTGATTCTAGTATTCTTTAGACTAAACATATTCAAATGTAACGACTTTTAGGACAACTAAAAAACTAATAAATGTAAAACACCTATTGTTTTGAGACTCCATGGGCTCCGTAGGATTAAGAAAACACTGTGCAGAGGGCTTTAAAACTAAATCTAATCGTCATGTCATGTAATAACATGCAGGCAGATGATGTTAAAGGTTATTTTTTAGACCTGCAGCTGGGACACAGCAGTTGATGTATAATAACCAACACACTGTGAATGACAATGATGGACATAGTCATTTCTTACGTTTTAAAAATGTTTCTACGATCTGTTGTTTCTGTCAGCTAATCATAGTAAATGTCAGTACTTTCTAATGGGGCAAACAGTGTTGGGCAGTCACAAATCAATAAAGAGTAGTTGATAAATAAATTAGGGCTTAGCCTGACTCTTCTCTGCCTAACATGACAAATCATGAGATAGCAGCATTTTGTTTAGCTGTTGCATGAATCTTGTTGCAGTAAATATGGAAACAGTTCTGACTATGAACACAAACACACTGAAGAGTTTCAGAACCATAAAAAGTGTAATCTGAATTTGTTGAAGGTTCAGTGTCAGCGGATATTTGTGCTCTGATTTATTAATGACTAAATATTAATTAACTTTTTATAGTTTTTTTTTTATGTAATGAAACAAGTCCAGGTATCTCACACCTGATGTGCGTGCGTGCGTGCATGTGTGTGTTTGAGATCCACACACACACACACACACACACACACACACACACACACACACACACACACACACACAATCGACAATAAAATATGAATGACACTCAAGTGAAGGACTTCATTCAGATCAGACTGTTTAACGTCAGTATTTGTTTCTGATTCAACAGGACTGAAGGAGACATGAAGAAGAGCATCTTTCACCAGAGGGAGACAAACTCCACCAGCTCATCAGGTCTGCTCTGTCTCATTCATCCTCTTTACAGAGACTAGTTTGCTTCCGCTTTTTCAAATGTGAAAAAGCAGTTGAGTATGTTTTTAAAATATGTCAAATCTGGACTATAAAGTGTCCCCACTTTACAAAACTGTCTCCACTATTTAAAAATGCCTTCACCTTCTTAAGATGCCCCCGCTTTCTCAAACATTGTCTTCATTTTCAAAAAATGTCCTTACTTTAAAATGATGTCTGTACTCCTCACTTTCTCCACACTTTACAAAATAGGTCCCCACTTTCCCAAAAAAGTGTCTTCACTTTCTAAAAATGACACCACTTTTCAAAAAATGTCCTCACTTTCAAAAATACTTCCCCACTTTGCAACAATGTCCTCACTTTCCGTTTTCATTTACTTTAGAAAAGACGTCCCCACAGTTTCTCTCATTGCCTGCTGTGTTTGGTTCCTAATAGTTTAGAAATAAGCTGCACTTTTCTCAACATAACAACATTTACTACAATAACTACACTCTAAATAGCATTATTACAGGTGTGTATTGAGATGTAAAATTACATTTTATCTTGGTTGTAGTGAAAACTGAAGGAAATCAAAGGTCTATTTCCTGACAGTATTAGCGCGAGTGAATCAGAAAGTCCACAGAAATCCTTTGAAACTGTAATTAAATCCAGCCGGCTTGCATCCAAACTTGTGACCGTGAGATGTTGGTCACAAGCACTCAGAGCCTCACAAGCCTTTTTTTTTTTTTTTTTTACTTAAAAACATTTATTTCTACTCTACAGCTTCATTTTGTATACACGTATTCATATTCAGTTTTTTTTTATCATGGTGTATTACTACAAAAAATTCACTCAGTTTTATTGTATCAGGTGACTGTATAAACTGAATATAAATTGTGTCCATTATCATTTTTACTTCCTGTCTCCTTTGGGTTGCCAGATCTGTCTCTGTCCACCTCACTGTCACATGGCTCACAGCATGGTTTCTGTGATTGCCGTTGGCTGTCCACGCACACAATGTGTTTTAACTCCTGCTACTCTCTCGGTTCCTGCTGTGTCATTCAGACGTCACACTGACAGAAAAAAACATAAACTGTTTTCCTCACGAGGAACTTGAGTTCCACTGAGAGTCAGAAACAAAATAAAACCTTCCTTCAGCAGTTTGTGGAGCAGCGGAATGTCTGAGTCGACTCACAGAGAATCTGAAATATTCCCTGACGTGTTCGTGAGTTTACACACTCACTTTGTTTTTAGAGACACAAGTGAGTCCGACCTACTTACACGGAGGTAGATCTTATGGCCGTGTCATGAAGAACAATAAAATATCTGTAATATAAAACGAACAGAGCTAAACATGCTGAACAGCAACTTACAGTGCCTTGTGAAAGTATTCGGCCCCCTTGAACTTTTCGACCTTTTGCCACATTTCAGGCTTCAAACATAAAGATATAAAACTGTAATTTGTTGTGAAGAATCAACAACAAGTGGGACACAATCATGAAGTGGAACGAAATTTATTGGATATTTCAAACTGTTTTAACAGATAAAAAAACTGAAAAATCGGGCGTGCAAAATGATTCAGCCCCTTTACTTTCAGTGCAGCAAACTCTCTCCAGAAGTTCAGTGAGGATCTCTGAATGATCCAATGTTGACCTAAATGACTAATGATGAAAAATAGAATCCACCTGTGTGTAATCAAGTCTCCGTATAAATGCACCTGCTCTGTGATAGTCTCAGAGGTCCATTTAAAGAGCAGAGAGCATCATGAAGAACAAGGAACACACCAGGCAGGTCCGAGATACTGTTGTGGAGATGCTTAAAGCCGGATTTGGATACAAAAAGATTTCCCAAGCTTTAAACATCCCAAGGAGCACTGTGCAAGCGATAATATTGAAATGGAAGGAGTATCAGACCACTGCAAATCTACGAAGACCCGGCCGTCCCTCTAAACTTTCAGCTCATACAAGGAGAAGACTGATCAGAGATGCAGCCAAGAGGCCCATGATCACTCTGGATGAACTGCAGAGATCTACAGCTGAGGTGGGAGACTCTGTCCATAGGACAACAATCAGTCGTATACTGCACAAATCTGGACTTTATGGAAGAGTGGCAAGAAGAAAGCCATTTCTTAAAGATATCCATAAAAAGTGTTGTTTAAAGTTTGCCACAAGCCACCTGGGAGACACACCAAACATGTGGAAGAAGGTGCTCTGGTCAGATGAAACCAAAATCAAACTTTTTGGCAACAATGCAAAATGTTATGTTTGGCGTAAAAGCAACACAGCTCATCACCCTGAACACACCATCCCCACTGTCAAACATGGTGGTGGCAGCATCATGGTTTGGGCCTGCTTTTCTTCAGCAGGGACAGGGAAGATGGTTAAAATTGATGGGAAGATGGATGGAGCCAAATACAGGACTATTCTGGAAGAAAACCTGATGGAGTCTGCAAAAGACCTGAGACTGGGACGGAGATTTGTCTTCCAACAAGACAATGATCCAAAACATAAAGCAAAATCTACAATGGAATGGTTCACAAATAAACATATCCAGGTGTTAGAATGGCCAAGTCAAAGTCCAGACCTGAATCCAATCGAGAATCTGTGGAAAGAACTGAAAACTGCTGTTCACAAACGCTCTCCATCCAACCTCACTGAGCTCCAGCTGTTTTGCAAGGAGGAATGGGCAAAAATGTCAGTCTCTCGATGTGCAAAACTGATAGAGACATACCCCAAGCGACTTACAGCTGTAATCGCAGCAAAAGGTGGCGCTACAAAGTATTAACTTAAGGGGGCTGAATAATTTTGCACGCCCAATTTTTCAGTTTTTTATCTGTTAAAAAAGTTTGAAATATCCAATAAATTTCGTTCCACTTCATGATTGTGTCCCACTTGTTGTTGATTCTTCACAAAAAATTACAGTTTTATATCTTTATGTTTGAAGCCTGAAATGTGGCAAAAGGTCGAAAAGTTCAAGGGGGCCGAATACTTTCACAAAGCACTGTATAAACAAATTGACTAAAGCTTGTTAGTGTTGTCATCAGAATTGTGTGTTTAATGCATAGACTGTTAATATTTACAGTCTATGGTTTAATGCATTGGTGGAATGTTACTAAGCAGGGGCGGAGTCAGACATTGTAAACATTCAAGGGGGGGGCATGCTCCATTCACGGCAGCTATGTGCACTATTTTTAACGCCATTTTATAATAGAATGCTTAAACATCTGTAAATCATTTGGTAAGTTGCCAAGTAAAATAATCATCCTGTAGCCCACATCTTTGTATTTAATTGTTCTCCAATTGTCTTGAAACCTTTATTTAGTCAAATTCACAGAATGAACAGCGATATTTTCCCAGTAATGGAACTTTTGGTGCATTGATTTGCCGTTCCAGTCAGAGAGACTGAGGTGAAATGACACAAAGTTGAAGTTATTTTAAACCCTAAAAGATTATGGACTTTTGAGAAAACATTCGAGGCTGGAGCCCCAGAAACAACCTCCTCGCTCCGCCCCTGTAACTAAGTACTTTTAGTCAAGTAGAAATTTGAGGTACTAGTACTTTACTTGAGTATTTCCATTTTATGCTTTTTTATACTTTCACTCCACATTATTCCACTACAGTTAATTGAAAGCTATAATTACTTCTCAGATTACAATTTTTCATACCCTCTCCTGTCCAGTGAAAACCCTGTATATCCAAATGTTGTGATTTTGAATGTGATTGAAAAATAAGAAAATTCTACTTCTTTTTAAGCTAAATAAACTCTTCAAAAAGCCTCTTGGATCAGCTGGAAAATGCATCATCACAAAGCTGAAAACAGGGCTGTTTTTCTGACATCATGAAAAGTTTTAGAGATACGTGGTTCTCACAGGACAGCGACGCTACTAACATGTGATGATCTTACAGAATATGATGCATTGCTGTAGATTAAACTATCCAACAGTATATACAGGAGTTAAAATGAGAACAACCTTAAACATCCACAGCAGTAAAATGCAACATACACATTAATGCAGCAGTAAAATCCATCCAGAAGTATCATGCATACTAGTAAAAGACAGACGGGGAACACTTTACTGTACAGTGAGTACTTTTACTTTTCATACTTTTAGTATTAAGTAAGGTTTTGAATGCAGGACCTTAACATGTAGTGGAGTATTTTCACAGTGTGGTATTAGTCATGTTACTTGAGTGCAGGGTCTGAATACTTCTTCCACTACTGCACAGTTTACCATGTGTATTAGAATCTTAAAGGAAGTTACAGGCTAACTCAGCAGCAGGAGTAACATATGTGCAGAACTCGATGACAATGACATTTAAATAGACGTGGTCACATTTTCCACATTTTGACTGAGGCGAAGGAATGCAGTAATGTTGAACATTCAGCTGGGCATTAAACACACAGAGAGCAGCAGAGGAAACTAAAACCAGGATATAGCCGTAAATTCAACATGTGACAGAAAAAGCCAAGTCAAATGACACAAATTTATCTGTTTACAGTTTTTTTTCGATTGCTAAACGAGAGTGGGCACAACTGGAGTTACATGTGCAAAACTCTAACTACAATCTGCACAGCAGCAGTTCATGTGGACCAAACTCTAGTTCGTTTTTCATTGCTTGAACACAGTTTTCAAAACTCTACACATCCCATGACTTTAACCACAACCTGCACAACACCGTGGATTTACAGCACTTTGTTCAAATGCTAACACACTGCTGTCATAACTGTTAACCACACATTCAAAACAAAATAGAATTCAGTCTGGTGCCTATCAAACACTGCTGATTGCAATTTTAGCAAGTGTCTTGTTTTAGACTAGTTAGTTAACATATACAGTATTTATACAGAGAAAGCTCAGAAAGCCTTTTTTTGTATACAAACACCAAGTAAGAATAAATCAATTATGCACTGTACCGTTTGAGAGAAACAAGTAAAAGAGCAGAGATAGCAACATGTCCAGGTAAGATGTCTGAGGTTACATACACAGCTATAACAAAATGTGTCCTGTCATTTTATATTTGTAACTTTATTTTGTTCCCTGGTGTTTTATTATCAATAAGCCTGGTCAGATGCATTTGTGTGTGTGAGTATGTATCTGTCTGTCCGCAGCTAATCTCGCTACTACTGGACCCATCAGTGTCATATTTTTTATGATCAAGGACCTTTAGAGGTTGCTGTGATTCACAATTTTTTTTAAACCGACTTTAGTGACTGCTCTGTTTTATACCGTCATTAACTACTGACTTCTTACTCACGGGAAAAAGCTATTCACAACCGCTTCAGTAGCACGAGGCAATTCCGGTGTTGTGCCAAAAATCTCCCCCGTTCTGGAATCTTTTGATGGTTGAATTCAACTGCAACATCCACTGAAAAGACCGCACACCCTTACTGGTCTCTGTACCCTAAATTTAACTATAAAAGACCAAACGCAAAGGTGCGGGGGGATTTTCGTCACAACACCAGAAATCGGCTAGGCTAAAAACAAGCCTTTCCTAGTCTGTTACAGGCCACATTTTGGCTTTTGTTGTGGCTTTAAAACTGACAACCATTTTTAATTGGAGCATCTGCTGATTAATTCCATACCCGATATGTTATGATCCACTAAAGTTAGGCATGATACGAGGCATAATACTAGATGAATAAATCCCCATTTTTGTTCACATCCTCACCACTGTCATGACTGTAAGGGGCTCACCAAAGTTATTACAGTTCACCCTAAAGGGGAAATGAATTGCTGTACTAGATTTGATGTCAATCCATCCAATAGTTGGCAAGACATTTCACTCAAAAACCACAAATGTAAACCTGATGGTGGCACCACAGGAAAAGTCAGAGGATCTCTAACGTCATTAGGGTTCCTCCTCTGGGTACTATGAACTCTGTTTTCCAAATTTCATGGCATTACATCCAATAGTTGTTGAGATATTTCAGTCTGAACAAAAATGGTGGACCGTCCGAATCTGACCGAACGATCAACATTGCCATCCATTGAGATGTTGCTCAAAGAAGGTTCAGTATTTTATGTAGTTCACTGGTAGATGGATAATAAAGTTTGTGCAGGACCCTAACCCTTTATGTAAAAAACACATTGTCATTGTATTGCAATGTATATATACGCATAAGTATAATCTAAAATACCAGATTTTCCCTTCATTATAACACAACATCAGTCTGTCTGTCTGTGTGTCTCTAACCACCAGCTGTGCTCTGTTCATTAACCTGCTAACCAGCTTCCACATGGCTCCTGTTAAACCACACACACACACACACACACACACACACACACACACACACACACACACACACACACACACACACACACACACACACACACAGTGGCACGTGAAAAGACAAGAGACTGAATAAAGAATGGAGAGAACTTTGCATCTCATAAATGTGTGAGTTGGTTGTATTTCAGAAAATATTTTTGTATTTTGAGTTGATTTGGGGTTTATTTCTGGTGCAAAAATGTGTCAAAAACAATCAGCTGTCTGCAGGTGGAGGTGTACTGAGGCACAACACAAACATACTGTGGTCTGCCAGGCCTGCAAAGAGGGAACATTAAAGGCCCACTTCCTGTCAGTTTACACAACCCCTCAGGTTCCAGTTCAGCTCTGGTTCTTGTCCATTAGACCCACATGAGCCTCATTAGCCACATCTGATCAAAGCAGCAGCAGGCGGACATGTGCGGTGTGTAAGCGGTCATGAGACTCGATGTGGACTTTCAATTAAAACAGAACCGCCTGACGAGCTGCTGCCCATTAAACCGCCCAAATCTCAGCTCTGATTGGCTGAATCCAGAGTCTGAATCTGGACCTGACAGAGTGTACAAGGTTTAAGTAGACAAATTTAACTTGCGTAACTGATGTGAACATGCTTCAGTTGAAGCTACAGGTTAATTCTGGGTGAAACAACTTTGATTTGTTAACTTGCTAAGTGAATAGGCAGCTATAGATACTTGGCACATTTTCAGTCAGGGAATGTAATTAAGTACATTTACTGCACGGTACAAATCTGAGGTGCTTGTACTTTACTTGAGTACTTCTATTTTATACAACTTTATGTTTCTATCCCTCTACAATTCAGAGCTATACATTGTACTTTTTACAGCATTTGTCTATTGCTGTAGATTAAACTTCCCAACAGTATATAAGGGAGTGCAAATTAGCACAACCTTAAAACTCTACAGCGGTAAAACGCAACATAAACAATAATGCAGCAGTGATATTAATCCAAAAACATAATATATAATAGTAAAACACTGTCAGGGAACATTTTACTGCATACTGATTTTTCATTTATTTATTTATGAGGCCAATGCTCATTAATCCACAGTACTGAAAATTGAAAAGTGTTAGCAAGCCGGCTAATTTTCAACTGTAGTCCTTTGGCGAGATGTTTGGTGGTGGTGATGGCGAGGTGGATATGACACATTCCTTTGGTGTGGGAGATCTGGGTTCAATTCTCACTGTGGTACATCAACCAATGTGTCCCTGACACTTAACCATAGTTGCTCCAGAGGCATGCGGCCTCTGACATATGTAGTAATTGTAAGTTGCTTTGCATAATAGTGTCAGCTAACTGACATGAAATACTGTAATATTTTGCGAACAGAGCAACAGGAAACAGTACAGTACAGTAATACATCAACAGTTTCCACATTCAGTACATAGTAGTCATGCAAGCAGGCAATACAAAGCAACACAGCCAAGCAATACTGATTATAGCCACATGACACATGCAAACATGCAGAGCAACAATAAGCAATGAAACATAAATAAAATACAACAATCACGATGGAGATCTTGATAAATGTTAAAAGACACAGTACAAGTTAGTAAAATATTGATTTGACATGACGGACACATAAGCCTTGCAGCACAGAGTTGTAGGACACAACTTTAGAAGAGCATACCAAATTGTTAAAGGGGCTCTACTTGAAATACTGAAAGAACTAAGACTAGGCAGGGATTGCCTCCACACAACTCTTACCAGAGTTTGATTGACATTCAGGCTGTGGTCGAAGAGTCAAAACAATTTTGTCCTATGTCTTTTACTAACCACAATTCCTCAACCTAAATGGAAATTTGAGAATCTGAATCCTCAGAGAATCCAACTGCACTTACACTTGGCTACGTAATTATGCGACAGCAGTTGTTATTGCCGTGGGTCTGGCTTGGTGGAACTACAATGTTCCAAAGATGGACTACTTAAAGTGCATCTAGATACTTCACCCTGTGCATTATTAGCGTGTTGTTTGATGCAGGCTATATACATTTTTTTACAACCCGGTGTACTTCATTACGTTTCATCTTATTTTGCATTAATTATGGCATTCTATCCCTGTTTTCATGTTTGTTCTATGTCTATTTTGAAGCAATAAGTGCATGTTGCTATTATTATAAAATGGGTTATTTTCCATCTTATTTTGCATTAATTAAGTCTATTCATGTAAAGGTGCATCTAATTTCCTCATGCACAACACTTTTTTCATAATAGTACATTTTTGGATATACCATGTACACACTGTTGTTCTAAATCTAAAGCTATTTTGTCTTTCATAGGCTTATATCTACATTTTCATACAATGTTCTACGGTGAAAGTAATTTGCTGAGAGGGGTTGAGAAGTACAGTGTAAACACCAATGCAATGTTGAAACAGAAAATATTTATTTGGCATAACATTACTGTTTTAACAGTAAGACAGTGTTGTATACAGTAGCATACAAGAAAACAAAACTACAAACATATGTAAACCAAAGGTATTATTTTTAGAATAAAGAACACATTTGTGTGTGTGTGTGTGTGTGTGTGTGTGTGTGTGTGTGTGTGTGTGTGTGTGTGTGTGTGTGTGTAAATGGACTGTATTTATGTAGCGATTTACTAGTCTTAACGACTACTGAAAGTGCTTTTACATACTACAGGCACCATTCACACACATTGTGTGTGTGTGCGTGCGTGCGCGTGTGTGTGCGCACCTCACGTTTACAGTTAAAACTGAAGTAAAATCACGTTACTCAGTCACATTACTATAGGGGCATGAAGCAAAACCAGACTCCACACTTCCACAACCAATCCCAGAATCCTGTTAAGAAAGGAATGCCAACACACACACACACACACACACACACACACACACACACACACACACACACACACACACACACACACACACACACACACGCACACATTTCTACAACACTGTAGCTCCATTGGCTGTTGCTGATGAATGGACAAGTTGTTGACCAATCAGGAGCATGTGGCCGGTGAATATGTAGGCTGCTCAGCATCAGCTGGCCGCACTCACACTGTGATTGCATCACACACACACTTATAAACTCTAACACGCACACAGTTATTGACAGAGGCTGCTTACAGAAACACACCCATCAGTCTGCTTTATATTCATCATCATCAGTCATCTGACATCCGTCCATCATGCACAGCAAAGAACAAATCAGGTAAGAAAACATTATATTATAAATACCATTTATGTTATCAATACCAGTAGTTTACTACAATACCCATGAGCCTATAGGGTGCTGTTGCCATGGAAAGAAGCCATTCAGAGGCAATATGAATTGGAGCAATATAGTATTCAAAATCCTTCGTTGCTGCAGTTGTTAACAAAACAAGGTGCCATAGCTGATGAATTCTATCCAAATTCCAAATCCAAAAATCTTAAGCTTCCACATGTTGTTCGAGGTACATGTGACAAATTTTTAAGCTCAGTGATTGGATGTTTCTTGGTGAAAATGAACCTTGGGAGTCATAGTTCGGTTAACTTTTCCCCATAATATTTTACACAGTACACAACCTTGTACATGTACCTTTGCCTTTTTTTATTAAAGACCCAGATATTTATTAGCTAAGCTAACCAGCTGCTGGCTGGAGCTTAATATGTAACGGACAGATATGAGAGTGGTATTAAACTTCTAATCAGAAAGCGAATAATATCACATTTTCAAACCATTCCTTTAAAACAAAGATAATTCACTGAAATATTTGATCAGTTTGTTTGTGACTGTTCAGCTGTTCAGCTTTATCCTAATACGTCATGGCTTGACAATTATTGCGGTCAGTTTTGACATGTCAACATGGCAGCACCCTGGAGTCCAGCAGGACAACAAAATCGAGCAGTCAGAGGACCAGGCACGCTGTAAACAAACTCACAGTTCAACCCGATTGATTCTCTAACTCAAACTGAATGTTAAGGTTAAAGTGTTTAAGGTCCATTGCATTCTGCACAGCTACACCTCCAGTTTGCCTTGCAGAGTTAAAGTGTGATGATTTGCAAGTTCCAGAAGTACTATTCATCACTACATTTCCATTGCAATTTTTTTCTTTAATGACCTTATCAATGTTCGCCAAAGCACAGTGTTATGAAACAATTTGATCATGATTGTTTTGTGGTCCTATCATCTATTGCAAGGCCCCCCAATTTGGGGCACGCGGGCCAAGTTTGGCCCGTGCTCTTTGTTTTGGCCCGCCATGTATTTGACATATTCATGCTAATTCTCCTCTTATTTTAAAAGTAATGACTACGAAACGTAGATTTTGTGCAGTTAAAAAGTACGTAATCTGAGTTTAACGGCAATGTAATGCACAGTGCTGGTAAACTTCCCATTTAAATTACATATGTACATTTTATCTATGGAGAATGGCAAGAATTACGGTATTCTTCAACATCGACATTTATTTTTGGCCCGTGGCCATCCATCCAGATACATTTTGGCCCTTCATATGAAAGAATTTGGGCACCTCTGATCTATTGGCTTAACCTATGTGAGTTGACTCTGAAACCAGTTACGAGCGCTCGGAGAACAATGTAAAACGAAGCAGGGTTCAGTTCAACAATGTTCTTAAGGTATAATGAGACACACAAGATTATATTCATTTTCTAACAATTGCTCCATTGGCATTGTTGACGTGAGTGTAGATAGATAAGAAAGGGGCACCAGAGGAGAGGAGGATTGGCTCAAGGTAGGTTCACACTGACACATCTTCAGAAAGGAAAACAGTGTAACTAATTTACTAATGTAATTTGTGATACAAATTTATGATACCAATTAAGTCAGATGAAAAAGACTTGGTTCAGAGTTTTCAAAGAACGAAATGTAACAGATTCACAACACACAGAAACTCGCATGGTAATGTTACCATGATGTAATATTTGGGTATCTTCTGTTCTATGCTATTTAACGGCCCTGAGTTTAAGATGTGTACTCAAAAGTAGTTGTTCCATTTTAAAGGAAGAGAAAAGAGGGATTTTGACATGGAATACATGTTGACATGGAATGAAATGAACAGTGATCAACAATATTTAAAAGCTTCAAAGTAGAGGTCTTTGTGAATTCATCCTTAATAATAAATTCCTCCTAAAATAATAAAAATTGATTTCCTCCTGTCTGCAGTCACGACGAATACCAGAAGACAGCTGACTGGCTGATGTCTCAGACGAAGCACCGCCCCCACGTGGCAATCATCTGCGGGTCCGGACTGGGCATGCTCGCTGACACCCTCAAATGTCAGGACTCCTTCCCGTATTGTGACATACCGGGCTTCCCACAGAGCACAGGTACTCTGAATATATATATATATATATATATATATATATATATATATATATATATATATATACAATATTAAATAATATATATGGTGAGTTAATATTGTCTGTCAACCTGACAGTAAAGAGCTGTTTACTACATCTTTGTTCACAAATATTCTACATTGGACTATATTGGATGAACTGATATCAAAACAAATCACATTAACATCGGTCTATAAGTTAAGTCTATTTGTTTAAAACAGTCAGTGTCTTCATATATCGACGACTGTTAAATTCATGTAAAGTTACATGCTGGACAGACTGAACTTACGACTAAGTAAACCTACAGTAGGTCAATTCTTATTTATTTTTTGGTCTGTGTTGAATTCACAATCTATGAGTTTAGTCTCCAAAACTGTGCAGACTGGCTCACAGAACTGCTCAAAGACAGCCAAACCAAATTTCCACATCATTTCTGATGATAAAATGAATCGAGGGCAACCAATACAAGGTTCAAATCTGGCCTAATCCGTACAATGTCTGCCCAGCATTACAGGTACATTGGAAAGACAAAGCAAAGCAAATAAACTACTGTCAGGACATGTTTAGCCTAGCTTAGCACAAAGACTGGAAGCGAGGGGAAACTGCTAGCATAGCGCATAAGGAGAAAAATGTATCCTAGTTCCCACAGCTCCAATGTTGTCTGGTTACAGGTTTACATGTAGATTTTTGTGTGTTAATAATCATTTCCCTGTCTCTCACTTTAATCCTGACTGTGTGTGTGTGTGTTGCAGTGAAAGGTCATGCAGGTCGGCTGGTTTTCGGGGAGCTGAAGGGGAAGACATGCGTATGCATGCAGGGTCGCTTCCACATGTATGAAGGACACTCACTCTGCAAGGTGTGTGTGTGTGTGTGTGTGTGTGTGTGTGTGTGTGTGTGTGTGTGTGTGTGTGTGTGTGTGTGTGTGTGTGTGTGTGTGTGTGTGTGTGTGTGTGTGTGTGTGTGTGTGTGTGTTGTTGTTGTTGTTGTTTAACTATATTCGTGGGGTCCAAAAACCAGGAATACAGTATACTTGTGGGGTCTGGACAGCTTTGTGGGGCCAAAATGCTGGACCCCACAAGGTTAAATGGCTGTTTGAGGGTTAAGACTTTGTTTTAGGATTAGGGTTAGAATTAGGTTATGGTTAGGGTAAGGGTTAAGGTTATGCATTTAGTTGTGATGGTTAAGGTTAGGGTAAGGGGCTAGGGAATGCATTATGTCAATGACGGGTCCCCACAAAGATAGTGAAACGCACTTGTGTGTGTGTGTGTGTGTAAGTGTGTGTGTGTGTGTGTAAGTGTGTGTGTGTGTGTGTGTGTCTGCACCCAGCTCCGATCATGCATGAGTTTGGTCACATGCAGCCTTTAGTCAGACTGATCAATGCTGCTATTGTTTCACTTTATCTCACCCTCACACACACACATACACACACACACACACTTGAGTGGTAGATTATGTAACTGGTCAGGAGACCTTGCCTGAGACTTTAGAAGAAAAAAAGATGTTTTAACCTGCTCTGTGCGTCAGCAACATGTCACTTGTTGCACTGGCTCTATTTTTTAAGTTTTGCTCACTTCCTCTACCTCATTGGCCAAACTCGACACTGAAACTGCCCTACAACTGTATAGAAACAAAGCTGATGAGATGTAACTTACCTTAGCAAATGTTAGCTATTTGTTAGCAGAACAATAGTAAAGTAAGTGCCAACCTAGGTGAGTTTCAGAGGAACACACCAAAAGGCAATATTGACAGGCTTTCTATAGGATTGTAGTATCCCAGGAATATTGCCACTGACACACAGTTATTAACACTGAAAATGAAAGGGCTTTCATCAGCGGCTGTAGGTTAAATCACCATTGTGTTACCTCACTTGGTAATGTATAGTGACTTAACAGACATTTATTAAAACTAATAACTTCAAGATTATTCCTTTAACAGGAAGCTTCTTATGTTTTAGAGACAAAGGATTAACATGTTATAACGAGAGACCTGTCTGTCTGTCTGTTCATCAGACGACGTTTCCAGTTCGAGTCTTCAAACTGTTGGGGGTGGAGACTCTGATCGTGACGAATGCTGCCGGCTCATTGGCCGATGGCTTCCATCCTGGTGACATCATGATCATCAAAGACCACGTCAACTTCCCCGGACTGGTCGGTCTGAACCCACTGAATGGATCCAACGACGAAAAGTAACTCTTTTTTTTTATTTATTGTTTGTGACACTGTTGTCAATTATGATCATGTTGTAATGTTTCTTATGTTAACTCCGTTGTCATAACAAAGTATTGAAGTTTGTGGCTTTTTTGTTGAGGGTTTGTTTAGTTTATGTTGTTTAACATTTGTCGTTTAAAGATTCGGGCCTCGTTTCCCAGCCATGTCAGATTGCTATGACAAAGGCCTGCGTTGCCTAGCGAAGGAGATCGCCAAGCAGCTGGGCGTGTCCGGCCTCATGCACGAGGGCGTGTACGCCATGGTGGGTGGGCCAACCTTTGAAACCATCGCTGAGGCCAGACTGCTGCATCGACTGGGGGTGGACGCTGTCGGTAAGACACACACACACACACACACACACACACACTCTGAATCATCTTAATGATTTAGTTATTCACAAAGCTTTACTGGTTATTAAATCTAATGGGTTCATACTCTGAGGAGTCTTTTCTGAATGTATAACTCCCAGAAATGTAAATAAAAATAAAATTTGGAGTTTTCTTCTCTTACCACCTTCTGTCCTCTGTGAAATCTAAAAAAAAGTCTCAAAATTATTTAAATAATAAAACAGCAAATCCTCTCATTCAAGAACCTAGAACATAAAAAAGTGTGTTATCTATACACAAAAATGACAAACAATTATAAAAATAGTTGCCAACTCATGTACTGTCAATGTATTCATTCTTTGTTCCAGCTCTTCTTATATTTACTGTTAGCTAGTTTAATATATGACAAAGCATCATTTTTTATAAGCTCCTCATACATTTCGTATGCAAACAGTAACTATAGCTTTTACATAAATGTAGTGGAGTAAAAAGTACAATATTTCGCAGTGGAATATTGGACTTTCAATTATAAAAAAGTGGCATAACAAGAAAATACTCTGGTAAAGGACCTAAAATTTGTGCTTGAGTACATTACTTGAGTAAATGTACCTGGTTACATTCCAGCACTGACAGGGGAACATTAGGTAATAATAATGTATGGCATATTTATATTGATGTTGTACTGCAGTGGTGCAAATTCCCAAACAAAAATGCAGTTGATCAAATGACTATACATCAACTGACACAGTGAACCTGAAGGTTTTGGGGCTCTAGGGAAGTTGCCCAATGGTAATCCATCTCTGTAGAGTCATAATAACAGAATGCAAAGTTTGCCTAATCCTCTTTTATTGTGGGTTTTTACTTTCAGTGTGAATACTCAGGCATTTACAATATTTTAATCATAGTGTTGTTGTCAGTACTAACAGTAACAACAGTATTATTAACAGTATTATCATAGGTACCAGCAGTACTGTTGTGTCTTTGTAACGTCAGGTCTTGTGTGTTTATAGGTATGAGTACGGCTCCTGAGGTCGTCATGGCGACTCACTGTGGTCTGAGAGTGTTCGGCCTCTCTCTGATCACCAACAAGGTAAACGCATCAATCAATACATCTGATGGATTGTGATAACGAAGCTGCAGGCGGGGAGGGTGTGGTGATATTGTTTTGCGTATGTTTATATATACAGTCCTTTTTTGGGGGGGGGGGGGGTGTTACATGTATGTTCTCTTATCTGTAACATGCTGTTGATTGTGTTTATGTTGTTTGTTTAATAAAAGAAAACATTTGATCACAAAAAAAAAGAAGCTGCAGGACACAAAGTGACAAACCAACCTGATAAGATTGATAACCTGGGTCAACTTGGTAGCTGTTTGATTGATTTATTGATGGATTGCTTGATTGACTCATTAATTAATGAATTGCTCGATCATTTAACCGATATTGATCCGTGTGATTGGTTGATCTGTGTCAGGTGGTGAAGAGTTACGAGGATTCGGAGAGTGTGAACCATGATGGCGTCTTGGAGGTCGGACGACTGCGCTCTCAAACCGTGCAGCAGCTGGTGACCGAACTGATCAGCAGGATGGAGATCAATAACAACAACACCCCCAATAATGCTGTCTGAACACACACACACACACACACACACACACACACACACACACACACACACACAATGTGTTTTTACTTGATTGTTGCATTGACAAAGCTTTTTAGAGCATTTCTTTATGTTATCATACTTTATGTTATTTTTTACTTTTGCTATCATAAACACTTAATTTATATCACCATGGTGCCTAATATTTCTCTATCGGGGTACATTTTTGTGAAAGTATTTATGTATGATATTTTACGTTAATCCTACAGATTAATATAATGATGGCCGCTGTGTCTGATGGTGCTTTAATATAAAAAAAAACACAAGAGTCAAAGATGTTTCTAAAGATTCTTCTCTTGTATATTTATTTTGTACAAACATTCACTGACCATGTTAATCTGATTAAAAAAACCATGCTGACAAACCTCCTGCTTCCTGTTTATGGTTTATGGCGATTAACCAATCTGTAGTTGAGTGTTGATGTCCGCTGCAGTTATAATAATGTCTATTAGATGCTTCTGTGGTAAAACTTTGACTGTGTTGAAGTGAATGGGAAGAAAACACCTAACTTCTCTCTACAAACACAGTCTTCCAGGGACAATAAGGTCCTAACTAAGACATACAAATAGTGAAAACCAAATAACATTTCGATTTTGAAATGACAAATTATGAAATGGCAAATAAATTATATTTAAAACCCACAAGTGGAAAAAGCCATGAGACAGTAAAATAACGTGACTTACAGATCTGTGAAGTTACTCTTTAAGGTTTCCTATGTGAAGATGCATCCAGAACAGAAAGGTTTCCTGTCTGAGACAGATACAGAATGTTCCTTTAGTTTAAATGATGATTATCTTAGTGCAGTTTATATCCAACTATGATTGGTTAAGAAAATTCAAACAGAACAGAATGTTTTCTTTCAACTTTCTCAGAATGACAGGTGGTTTATTCGTTCTGATATTATACTTTAACCGATTTCCATCAAACTACACGATCCCAACAGGAGAGGCAGGTGAGTTAAACATACTGATCAATACATGTTTGAAGAATAATTTTTTAGTTGTACAGTAGTCTGGCATTGCCAGACCTATCTCCACAGCGCTGTGGAGTACGGTCTGTCTACACCACACATAGCTGGATCACCATGACTGCTTCCAGATGACTCCATTTTCAGCATGTAGCTGAGTTTTTTGTTGTTTCCCATAGTAAAGGGATTTTGTGAACTGATCAGAGAGCGGAAGGTGAAGGACATCTGGTGCCGGATGTCAGGCAATTATCCTGGAAATGTACTTCCGTTTATTCAGACTTGTTGTAGCCTGGTCCTACCAGACTCTGGTACATTTCATTTGTACAGAGAGTCTGGCTACTCTCCACTGACAAGTGTTATCTTCCTTGAAGGCAGGTACTCTGTTGAAATTTAAAACTATTGGATCTGCCCAGAGCCACTCTGCATCTGCCATAACCAATCGCTAACGTTTGGTCGTGATGTCGGCTTAGCATCGCTAGCGTTCGCCTTAGCTAACTCCTTCACCACTAACGGAGCGAGCTGGAGAATCAAACTTTTCCCGAACCCCGTGGGGAGGAGGGTCACAACATCACGGCCATCAACAAAAATCAGCAAAGATTGTTCTTGCTCTGGTTTTAACTTCTGGATATTTGGCAGTGTTACCACAACGGACGAATGGCCACGCTCGCATCTTTCTCCGCCGCCATTACGGAACTACAACTCAAACTTGCGCACAACCTCAACGTCATCTTTTTCAGCCACTCCCTCTGTTCGCTGATTGGACCGCCACAGATTTGGCCAGAGAAAACCCATATACCACAAACCCAGACGGAGTACTGAAGGGAAATGAAAATTGAGCGGAAGTACGTAGGAGGGCAGAGGCCGGCTAGACTTGTTGTACGGTCACTCTGACTTTACATTACACAAGACTACTAGTGTGAAGTGCTGCTATTGCTGCTCCAGTAGAGGCTGCAGTGTTTATTACATCCACAATATGAATGACAAACAAAATCCTGATGATGTATCTCTTCTTGTCTAACTAGTAGTGGAGCTAAAAATGTAAAGTTTGTCCTGAGAGTGGCACTAGAGGAAAATTCACAGGGGTCATTAAAATCTAAGGATCTGTCAAGTTGTTGGAGTTTCACTTTGAACCAAAGTGTTGGGTGAAGGGATAGACCGACTTTTCCATCTTTAAGACAATTATTTGAGTGGTCAGAGGGAATTGTAAAGAAAACATTTTTGTGTCAAGAACATTGTTTCTCCAGGCTTAGATTTTGAGGTTTAAAACTCCATCTTCTAAAGTAGATTCTGTGATACAATTGAAAGCTCCAGAACAGCTATTACATTGACCTTGTGGTTAGACTATTTTGTCAACCGCTGATCAAGATCAAGAATAAATTGTAAATCTCAATGCTAATCTACTTTTCTTTCCCAAAACAGGTGTGCAGTGTTGAGGAGCAGAGTCCCTCGCTGCCCCCTGTTTTTCAGATACGATGACCTCTGAACTCTTTTTCGTGTCCCTGGGGGCTCTGCTGCTGGTTCTGATCATTCTGCTGGTTCTCTGCTGGATCCTCAGACACAACAAAAGCAGGTAAGAACCAACAGCTGCCTCATACAGACATCAGCAGCTTAAATTTTCTTAAAAATGCTGCATCAACATTGATACAAACAGTTATTTTTATTCATGTTTAGCTGATTGTGGATTTATATTGAGGTCTGAAATCTGTGTGCTTTAGTTTGTTGAATCTGGTTTGTTTTCCCCCTCGGTACAAGATGTGAACAGCATCCTTAAACCCAGAACACAGGACCTTTTTTCCTGTGTTTACTTTCTTGCTCCTGCCCCAGACACATTTAACTATAAAGCAAGGACTCTTAGTCTGTCTGTCTGTCTGTCTGTCTGTCTGTCTGTCTGTCTGTCTGTCTGTCTGTCTATCTGTCTGTCTGTATGTGGTCCTTCACACATCTTGAGAACCTTCCCTCGATCTACTTCACACGTGACGGGTGTATTGCTGGGGACCCAAGGACGTACGATGTTGAATGTTGTTGCAGTTTGGACACGCAACACATTCAATATTAATAAACTTTAATTAAACAAAGGTCCCATGATTCACGCAGTGCTAAGCAGAAGGATGGAGTCAACAAATGAAATTGAAAAGAAGATTAAAGCAGGTCATGAACTGCTTGCCAGCTGCACAGTCCCGGTCTGAGTATCAGCAGAACTCCATTAAAAAAAACAATTAGAACTCTAATAGCCGACCAAATGTACCAATAACAATAGATTCACCTTTTTTTCTGAATCTGTTCAAGCATCTCCTGTAATTTGGCCACCCAATAATCCACCAGTGGACGAGTTAAAGTATTATTTTAATTCTATCCAGGTATTTACCCCCTCTTCTCACCAGACACCACCGTGTTTCTCATTAACATGAAACAGACAGAAAGGAAAAGAAGTCCGGCGAAAGTGACCATCTCTTCATTGACACTACTTTGACACACACAGCACTTTCTACAGTTACTGTGGTGTCTTCCTGATTTTAGCAGCTTTTCCCTCTTCCAACTTTTCACAAAACTTCATCTGAATTTATTATCATTTTGTGGGTTTTTTCTCCCGTGCTGCAGTACCATCATTACTGCCTAAATTGTTACTGATGCGTCGGCGAGGATGCTGTTTCACCAAAACACAAACATCACTAAAAACCAATTGGGTGCGGATATATAAAAATCACATTTCAAAGAAAAGTGATGCTTCACCATTGTGAATGTAATCCTTTTGCCAGATGCCATGCTAATCTTGTCTGCATCGTTCCCAGTTTAGCACATGTGAAGTGACGCTTTTTATTTATTATTTATTTATCAGGGACATTACCTATAATATTATCACATTAAGAAACCATGATACAGAAGTCTTAACAATGATGAACTCTGTTGTGCAGGGTTGGGTGTTTATGCATGGTCAGACATCCAGCGGGAGTGGGTTGGATGGGGTTAAGAAAACAGTCCCACGCAGGGTGTTACGGTGTAGTGTATTAAGAGGGGACCTCTACTGACACACTGCATAAACAGCATGCTGGGTACAGCTCACTTTTCTTTGCTTGGAGACCGCAGATGTTACATCTCAAACTTTCAAGCATCAACGATATAACTTTTGGAATTAAGGCATTTGTTCCTGGAAATTTAGCCTGGCCCTAAATAACTAGCTGTTAGCAAATTATGTGTTTAGGCCTACTCTATCATTGTTAGGGGATGCAACTATGTCATGACACATATATTGTGCAGGACCCAAGGAAGCACAGTGTCAAGTGTGAAGTTGTTTGGATGAGAGGTTGAGGTTGAGAGCTGCACACAGCAATACCGGAGGCCAAGCAACCGTCCTGTTTCAAACAGGCACAATTTGAATGGACACTGCACTAGTCTAACCAATAAACAGAGTAAATGTTCTCATGTGGCTCATCTGTGTGAAAAGAAACCAAACCAAGGGAATGCAACAGGTTAACAACTTCTTCATTAGTTCGGACTAGAACACAGTAACTATAGGTTTGAAAATGCCTTAATACAACATCAGAGAGTTTCTCAGCTCTCCAGGTCTAGTTGTGTGTTTCTCAGTTTTGAAGCATCTCTTTGGTCTCTGTTTCCTTAGAAACCTTACAGAATTGAAGATCTCAGCAGGACGACCTGCTCGTGTCCTGACCATCAGAACCGGGCCAGACCAGCTCGACCAGCTGCTGGACCGCCTGCTGGACCGAGTCTTTCTCCAGGTGGAACCTGAAATAGAACCTGAAGAGGAACTTGGAGACAAACCTCCGGCAGTACCTGGAGAGGATCTTGAAGGAGAACTTAGATCACATTCTGGATCAAACCCGGAGCTCGTCGCAGAAGCTTCTCTTCCCAATAGAGGTAGGTGTTATTGAACCAAACCTTGCTCTTTTATCAAAAAAGACTGAAAATGTTGAAAATTTTAAGTTTAATTATCTTAATTTTTTTTAAATGTATTTCTGTGGGAGTCACACCTGCAGTTAAATCACCAAAAAGATCTAAAACTGTGTTATCAAATTAAATTGAGAGAACTGAAAGAAGTAGAAGTGGCAGTGAAAGAAATCTGAGTGGCCGATAAATTTTGGGTCAGTTTAATTGAAAGTACTGAAATAAGTTCAAGAGTCTGTTAAAGTGAAAGCAATGAGAGGAGTTGAATTGTCGGTTGAACATATACATTGCAATGGTGCTGCGATAAGCTAAATGCTAAAGAGGGAAAGTTGCCAAATTTCGACTGGCTGAAACAAGTCTTCAGGCGGAGTTTTACCGGCGGGTTAGTCTGGCATTGCCAGACCTTCCTTCACAGCGCTGCGGAGGAGGGTCTAGCTAGTCCACACAGCATTCTGGGATGGTAGAAAAACATCCTCTGGTTTATTGGCATTTCTTTAAACCAATCACAATCGTCATGGGCGGTGCTAAACACTGGGAAAAGCCACGGTGCCGCTGCAAAATAGCCTCAGGAAGGAACTTGTTTTGGTGGAACGTGTACGTTTAAAAGTTGTTTTAGTCGTGCAACAGACAACTCAGATTGGACAGATAGTCTAGCTAGCTGTCTGGATTTACCCTGCAGAGATCTGAGGAGCAGTTAACCATAGTCCCCATAAATTGACCGGAGTTTAAAATGCCAACACTGAGGAAGCCCATGGCAACGCATAAATGAGTGAAATCCGGCGGAATTTCCGTCGGCAATGGAGCAATCCCAGAAGTGGAACGTCGAGGATATAGACTACCAGCGGGTAAATGCATTGCTCAGCCTTTTACCATGATTGACAGGTCAGTGTGTAGACACGCTCCTAACGCAAAGCTCCTGCTTTATCGTCAATTTTAAAATAAATGGGACCATAAGTTACAAAATGAACATAATGCTGTATTGAAGAGGGCTAGTGACTAAACTAGTGATTGAGGTGATTGATAAACTCATTATGAAAATGTTTACTGAATTAATCAAGTTATAATTATGGTCATTTTCCCACAGATTTCTATTTTGCAACCAGTGGAGTCATCCCCTGCTGGAAATTAGATAGAAAGCAGGTTTATGCACAATATCAGTTTAGTCAGCAGCAGCCCCATCTGCTGGCACTGAGATGAAGTTCAGACATTACTGATACTGAGCCTTTTATATTTGGAGCTCTGACACAACTGTGAAAATCTTAATTATTTAGGTTTTATGAAACTTTGACTGAAGCTTAATGTAGACTTGTTTCTCTCCTTCAGCAGCTCCTGCAACTCTCTTCAAAGACAAAGACAAATTGTAGAAATGGATCACTGTTGCAATTCCTCTTGCAGGTGAGAAAAAAGTCTGTAGCCTGTGGATCAAAAATCACATTTCTATTTATATCCAAAACGTTTACAGTATTACAATTTCCCTTATTTCTGTAATACATTGATGTCCTTCACTCCAGCCACTCCTCCTCCTCCTGCCGCCTATCAGGATCATACCGACGACCTCTGCCCTCAGCGGTTGGATCCATCCCACTATGCCTTTCTCTCCTCACAAGGTGCCTCCTGCAGTGCATCCTGGGAAGAGGAGCAACATCACAAGTCACAATTTTAGAGAGAAATAAAAGAATCAAGTGTAGGACAAGGGTTTTTATTTTGAAATGAATAACATTCAAATACAGACTGACTTCTGAAAGATAAAACTGTCAAATAAAACTTGTGTTTGTAAAATAATGAATATAAAAGTAGGAGCTGCATTTTTCTGTTTGAAATCAAGCCATTTTTAATTGTAAACTGCATATTTGCTGTGCATAAATGGAAAGCTCAACAGACACAATAGTAACGAAGGGGAGGCAGGGCTTGGTGAACCGTACATTTTTTTAGTGGTAGCATAACTACTAATGGTGATTATGTATCCAGACTAATGCATCAGTTTCATAAAGAAATTTTAAACTGACAAAGAAACTCCATCTGAACTCAGCTGATCCTCACTGGCAATCAGTACTACCAGTCCACCTGCAGAGGGAGTGATGGAGCTGCTGGTGAAGTTGGAAGCAGCCGGTTGGACTTGATAAAGGGGTTGATTGTCTTCTGTGCTGGTAACTGAAAGGAACTGCATTTAGGCTCACTGGATTGGATGAGGTGATGGTGATCTGGGAGGAAACTCCTCTTAAATGTTAACCTTTTAAACTGAGTGGGTGGATACACTCTAAACATCTGTGATGTGTTGAGTTTCTGTAAGTGGACTCACACTGACACAGAGGAAGTGATGTGTGTTTCTCTATAATCTAGTTTTCCATGTCAGCTCATGCCAGAAAAAAAAGAGGAGGGGGGAGGTGAAAAATTAAGAATGATACTTATGCTAAATCCAAATGATGAGAAGCGGAATTGAACATTTTGACTTTCTAAGTATCTCATAATGACTTTCTAAATCCAAATGGTGTTGATACTATGAGGGCTTTCCAAGTTTAAAGGGGTTGAACTGTCATGAATTTGGAGGAGACAGATTATGAAGAAGAATGGTTCAAATCTGTGCAGCAGAAGCAGAGATATCCTGACTTTTAGTCCCTAATATGGATCAAGTCTTTCATTGCCATAGCCTGGTAAACACCAAAATCTCCACACCTTCAGTTTGTAACACAGGCTTATTTTCTCGGACTTGACAAAGCTCCGGAGTTTGGACAACTGTTTTCAAAGGCTGAGAAGGACTAACCATAACCACCATTCACGTGTAAAATTAAAAATTAAGTTAAATTAAAAATATAAAAATATTCCAAGCTTAAAAGGGATGAGCAAGCAGCAACCACCAGGCAAAGGGTGACACACCACCAACCACATCTGCTACTATCAGTCTGTGTGGCGATTTGAAGAATCATTCTTTTATGCAATACCGTTGGAAATAGTGAAATAGTGACTTTGACCAACTTTTGTTGTTCTTACGTAAATCGAGGGACTTTACTTAAACTGCTCCTTCATCAGCTAAACTGGTATCTAGTCTATATCCATGAGTCATGATGTTCCACTTCCGGGATTGCTCCGGTGCCGCATGAAATTCTGCCGGATGCATTTATTTTCGCCGATGTCCGTTTCCTTCCGCTTTCTTTGTGTTGGAATTTTAAACTCCGGTGGATTTATGAGGACTATGGTTGACTGCTCTTCAGATCTCAGATCTCTCGGTAAATTGAGACAGCCAGCTAGACTATCTGTCCAATCTGAGTTTTCTCGCGTACAACTATTTTACAGCGGCTCCATGCGGAGCTTAGCGCCCCCCATGACGATTGTGATTGGTCTAAAGAAATACCAATAAACCAGAGCCCGTTTTTCTCCCATCCTGGAATGCTATGTGGACTAACCAGACCCTCCTCCTCTCTGCAGCGTGTGGATGGTCTGGCAAAGTGAGACTATTCATAATCTAGCTAATTAGTAAACTGGTCCTACATCAGCTGGCTAGTGGTATCTTTGCCAGTTGGTCTTTCGTCAGCAAGCTAGTTGGTAAACAGATTCATCTGTTAACTAGTATATTTTATGACTTAGTCCCTCATCAGCCAGCTAGTAAACCGGTGTCTTTGGCAGTTAGTCCTTTGTCAGCTAGCTAATTGGTAAAATGATGATTCATCCGCTAGCTACTGGTATTTTTATTTGTTAGTCCCTCATCAGCCTGCTAGCTAGCTAGCTAGTAAACTGATATTTATCAGTTAGTCCTTCAGGTAGTTACTGTAGTAAATTAGTAAACTGCTCCTTTGTCAGCTAGCTATAGAAAGACAAAGTAACCTCATCCTTGATCTGACTTTAAGCTCTGATGAAGAAAATATAACACATTATCCTGTAATATTTTATATGAAAACTAGTCTATCCTGACTGAACTGTTTAATGAAGCCAAACCGGAAGTGACCAACATGTTCCCTAAACCAACTCAACCCTCCACACTGATAAAACCACACACGCACACACACAGCCCCTCCCTCCATAGTTATCTGTTTCTCCTCTGCTGTCGCTGTGACACACACACACACAGACACAGACACAGACACAGACACACACACACACACACACACACACACACACACACACACACACACACACACACACACACACACACACACACACACACACACACACACACACACACACACAGAGGGAGGGTGGGAGGGAGGTAGATAACTCTGTGATTCCACTGCTGAATTTTTAACGCTGTTGTGGAACTTTTTTTTTTTCCAGGCGGGTTACTGTGGCACCAGGGTACTGTTACACTGAAAGAGACAGAGAGACAGGTTTCAGTTCAGTTCTGTTGTTTACTGAGGCTGCACGGACACTGGACTGTTCATGGGGTGTACGGTAAGTTACTCTATATCTATCTATTGCTTACACTCTTACAAAAGAATCATGTTTGAAATGTATGTTTTCACAATGCCCAAATGTCCAAAAACAAATACATCAGCACATATTTTCAGATATTTCACATGCAAAAACATCCACTTCACAATTATTATCATATGGTACATTTACATATAGGCACAGTTTTGGACATTTCCCATCTGATAACATTCAGGTGGTATCGGTAAAAAAGGTTTTCATACATTTTACATGTACATTTTAATTTGGAAATAACACATTTCTCATACTTTTTTCTGGTGCGAGTTTTTTGTTGATCTCACTTTACTAAAAGTGCCTGACATTATGTAGTTCAGTAACTCTTTTCAACTAGCTAACTAGCAGTGATATACTGTATGATATTTTACTGTAGATGAGAGACCTGTGAACTCTCTGCCCTGGTCTAACTCGCCCTCACTATCTGACTATCATACTTTGCACCTTTAAACACTTGAATTATTTATTGTAGGAGGTTTGTTTGTGTGTCTGTGCTCTCTTATGCATACTAGAGGTCCTCATGGGTCCATTCAGTTTCTCTTAACCAGGATTAAACTTGGGACTTGAGTTCCAAATCATATCAAGTCTCAAGTTTTTTTAAATTAAATTATGTGTACAGTTAATTTAACTGAATCTGCTCCAAGTCTATATTGTTAATTGTAAAAACAACAACAACAGACTGTTTTATTTAAAAAGAAAGTTATAAATGTGATAGTGTCATAAAATAACAGTGTAGGTTTGTCTAATCCAACTAAACGTAACTTTACAGCACAATACTAAGCATGCTCAGTGTCATCATGGATGTAAAGGGATGGGCTCCCAGTGTAAATACTGTATTGGAAAAAATGTCCTCTGTTACTCTGTTCTATCATATTATCTTTCTTACAGTTTCCATGACACCTATTAATAAGAAATAACTTGTACCTGCTCAGAAGGGTTTATTCTAGCTTCACATTAAGCACTTATTGTCCTGGCATTCTTGCTCTCTCTGATATTTTCTGCCAGGCGTGTGATTTGTTTTGTACTAAAGTCATTGTTGGATCAGAGAGTAGGGTTAAAGAACTCTGAGAATTTAGTGATGAACAGATGAAAAACTTTTCCTCAAGTCTTCTCTGCAGTAAAATTGTCGCCACCAAAGCTTTTCTTCGTTCAATGCCAGAATCCCATTGGACACAAGTTTAATCTTTTTTTAACAAAACGTTTCTTGACACTAAGACTTGGCAGTGTACAGCTTAATGTCGTACTTGCACTTTTAGTGTGTAAACCCTGTGAGTTATCACAGTGTTCAGCCCTCTTAGGTTGAAAGTTTCCAGTCTGTTGCACCTGTATCCACACCCAACGGTGATGTCACAGTGTACTGACACACCCTGGAGTACACTTCTACAACACTGCAGCACAGTGCCTTCTTAGTCTTAGAAAATGGACAGAAAACTCAAAAAAGGCATCATGTTTAATCTTTTCAGAAAGACTGATATTAGATTGGAGAGGGGTCGGGCCAAAGTAACGCTCTGTGGGTTGTCATTTTGAATGTCATTCAAAAGACTTTTCAAGAAAGTTAAAGACCATAGAGTGTTGTAGGGATGACGTATTTTTTAGGCAAACAATGGAAGTTAGCATCACCCTGGTTCTCTCGACAAAAGCCAATTTTTAGGTAACAAGACTTTATTCTAAAACCTAAATCCTCCTGTCTCCTCCCTCAGGTCTGTCCTGTCCTGATGCCGTTACCATAGAAAAATGACCCTGAACACCCAGAGAGAGAAGGCGCCCCTGCGGCGGCGAGGCAGCACGCCGATTCCATCCACTCACTTCTACCAGCAACCATCCTGGACTCAGGACCTTCAGGACCCTCGGCTCCCCGGCAGCACCCAGTCGGACCCCGAGCAGCCGCGCCCCAAGTGCAGCCACCCTCCTCTGGGACAATCGGCGTCCTACCACCCTGGAGACAAGTCACTCCACTACCGCGCCCAGTGGAGTTCAGACTCGGACGACGACTCGCAAAGCGACTCAGATTGTGTTTACAGAGTGGTGTTGCTCGGTGACCACAGCGTTGGAAAGACCAGCCTCGCAGGAATCTTTGCCGGGATCACAGAGAAAGAGGAACAACCTGGAGGTGGGATGTTACGTTTTGGTCTGATTAGTTTAACCCTTAATACTTAATGTTCTCTTAAACAAATATTTTATACTTTGAAAGAGAACATATACTCTAGAAAGAAGTCTATCTTGTCTTTTCAAAAATATGCTTCGATATGAGTTTACAGTGAGTTTATGTAACTTGTATAAGACAAAAAGAAACAAATAATTCCTCTTACAAAAAATATTTCATAAGCAATAATACACTTTTGCCTAGTTAAACACTTGCAGGTTTTGCTGCCACAGACTTTCTAGATCTGTTAGCTCATGGTGGCTAATTGCAAACTTTGGATGGATACTAGGGCTGTTGGAACAAATTCCGGGAGTCAAATATTATTTGAATAGTAAACAAAATCGATAATAATCGAATCAGCATTACAATTACTATTTAAATGTGTATTTTTTATAAATGTGTTGGCTAACGTAAGCGTTTCTCACCCTCCTCGACTCAGCCTCCCCACATGTAAAAATTGTTGTCACGTCTGATGACCAATCAAGTTAGCGGGAGTGAGAAACACAAGGCATTAAGGGTAAAGACCGAGTAGAGAGTGAGTGATGGCCTGCGGCTGGGAATCAAAAGTAAGATGGGAAATACTGTTTTAACATGAAATAAAATAAATGACTACCACTGAGTCAAAATGCTTATGTTATCATGAATTAGCTCGTTCTTGTTTCCTAACTGCACCACGAGTTATAAGAGCCTAGCTGGGAGCTTCATGGAGACAGCTATTGTTAATGTTGGCTGTCCTTCAGCTGTCAGAGAATGCTTCAACTTCATATATAAACTTCTAATAGCTGTATTCTCATTAACTCGATAATCTGCAAGAAACAAGTTGCTTATAAACTACTTGAAAAGTAACGATCAAACCATTTGGAAAAGTGATCAATGCTGTTAGCATGTTGGCTAACACTTACAATACCATGGGACGTTTATGACACATTGTTTCGGCTGTGCTTTCAAACATGCTGTCATTGTGCAAACCGAACACTGTTGTTTACAAAAGAGCCGTTTCACTACACTTGTAACATTACAGGGTTCTCTGTTGATTTGCTTGTCACTATGTGCTCGTGAAATCTAGGGACATTTAGAATAGACAAAAATGTGTGATTAATTGCGAGTTAACTATGACATTAATGTGATTAATCGCGATTAAATATTTTCATCGTTTGACAGCACTAATTTAATGACATTCTAATTGTATTATAGAGGAAAATTGACAGCTCTAATGGATACTGCTGTATAACTGACAGTGCAGTGTCAGTTTATTAACTTATCAAAAGAGTAACAACTGATCTTGTTTGCAGTTGTTGGTTTCCTGTCAACAGCTTTACAAATGTCTTTTTTATAATGGTCATCTCCGGGGAAAATGCTCTCTGGGCTGCAGGAGAATAGTTTAGGATAAACTGGCAGGTGATCAACCTGAAATTATTAATGTATTAAAGGAAAAGTTCAACATTTCGGGAACTATGCTTAACTCTTGCCATAACATAGATTAGAAGATTGATCAATGTTCTCTGAATCACTGGAGAACACATCAATGTTTTCCACCATATTTTATTTTGTTGTGTTGTAGCTTTCATACTCAGTCCTCAAAAGCTCCGTGGTCAGCTTCTGTGTCTGATTTTGTTTTGACATCATAACCTTGACTGACCCGACATCATTGATCTGCTCCTGTGTCACGTGTTGATTGGCCTGAGGCCATGATTGACAACCTGTATTGATTCAATGCGAGTCTGACATGTGTGATGGTGTGAAGGGGCAGAGCCTGTCTGATGTTAATTTCCAGGTTGACTGAGCTCCACATCTGGTTATACTCTCTTCTTTAGTTTTACATGCTTTTGTTGTTGTTGTTGTTGTTGTTGTGTGCTCAGAGTCTGTTGTTTGTTTCATGTTATTAGCTGTGTTGTCATTGTGGTTAGTTGTGGTTTGTCTCTCTATGATCACAGACATAAAGGGCAGCTGTGTTTGTTTTTGGTTCTCCATGTTCTTTATTGTTTTTAGCTATGCTCGCAGCGTGGCTCTAGGGATGACGATGTTTGTCTTTTATTCCACCTCTTTGGTCCAGATTGAAGAATCTCAACAACTTTTGGATAGATTGCCATGAAATTTGTAAATGTAATAACTCTAGTGGTGATCATCACCATCATCAGGTTTTACTGCATCCAACACTTGGGTTTATGACCAAAAACATGCAAAACTATTGACATTCCCATCAGCCTCAGTGTGTGTTAGTGCTAATTAGTGAGTTAGCATTCTAACATGCTAAACTGGAAGCAAACATCAGTATGTTAGCATTGTTATTGTGAGCATGTTATCATGCTGACGTTGGCATTCAGTTTAAAGCACCGCTGTGCCCAAACCATAGACTATAAAAATAATGGACGTAGCATTAGTGATGTCACCCATTGGTTTGTGGACTGCTGTTTTGAAGCCAGGAGTGACCATATTGAAGTGACAGAGCTGGGGAGGATGACGTTTCTAAGACAGTGTTGTGTATGGTTTCAATGGCGCTGTGCTAAGCTAAATACTAAAGAGTGATTTTCAACCCTTCTGAAAATAAATGGGACCATAATTTCCAAAATGAAACACAAGCTGTATTGAAGAAGACTAGCAGCTAGCGATTAAGGCCATGAAGTCATTATAAAAATGTTTATTGAAGTAATAAATCAAGTGACAAGTAGGGTCATGTCCCCATAGACTTCTATAGAAACAGACTTCTTTTTGGAGCCACTGAAGTCCACCACTGCTGGAAACTAGATAGAATGCAGGTTTAAGGCACTTCCACATTGGCTTCACTATTCAGACCCGGAAGTTGCCGCTGTGCCCATAGACTGTATATTAAAGTGCCCATATTATGAAAAAAAAACACTTTTTCTGGGATTTGGGGTGCTATTTTGTGTCTCTGGTGCTTCCACACACATACAAACTTTGAGTGAGATACAGGTTTCTGAATGTGTCCTGCCTTCAGTCTCTGGGTGAGCTGTTAAAAATCTGCACGGCTTTCTACATAACTAGCCGAGACGAGGGGCCTAGGGGGCTAACCGTTAGCATGCTGCTAGCATGCTAGCTCGTTCTCAATGGCAAAACACTGCTACAACACACACAAATTCACCCTAATCTACAAAATAAATTGTATAGAACTACTTACATGTCCCTGTTCTGCAGGTATTCCACACAAAGTTGGAAGTGCGCCCTCATTTAGAAGAAGTCTCCCGGCTAATCCTGCCTTGTACAAGCCGGAGTTGGAGAAACACCTAGCTAGCTCATATAATCCTTACCTAGCTACTGGGCATGTGCGACTGACAACAAAGATGTTACAGAAGTTAAGAGGTCTCACTCTGTAGCTAAAACAGAGACCTGAACACAGTGTTTAAAGAGGAGCTGCAGCAATGCGCAGTACAACAAAAATATGGTGTTTTTTGAAAATTAAACCATGTAAACCTATTCTGATACAATCTCAAATTACAATTATGAACCTGAAAATGAGCATAATATGGCCACTTTAATGGACAAAGCATCCGGTTCGGTGAAGTGCTGCAAATGCAGAAGTGCCTTAAACCTGCATTCTATCTGAATTCCAGCAGAGGGCGACACGTGCAGTTGCAAAAGAAGGTTGGTTTCTGTAGAAGTCTATGAAAAAGTGATCCACTTTTCACTTGATTTATTACCTCAGTAAACATTTTCATAATGAGTTTATGGTCTCAATCGCTAGTTTCAAGTCTTGGGCGTGGCGTGGCTATGATGTGATTGCCAGTTAAAGTGTGTAACGTAACGTAGTGTGTAAGGGCTCCTCCCTCACTCCTCCCTCTCGTCACAACCAGGATGGCTGAGTCAGTAACAGCAAACTCGACGACGGATAGCAGATCTCCACATACCAATGGGTGACGTCACACATGCTCTGTCCATTAATATACAGTCTATGACTGTGCCCTAAGCACAGCCTCACTGAGCTGCTAGCATGTCTGCAGATTCAGACTTATTGTTTGTTTGTTACAGAGGACACATACGAGCGGACACTGACAGTAGATGGAGAGGAAACCACACTCATCGTCATGGATACCTGGGAGAACGACAAACTGGTGTGTGTGTGTGTGTGTGTGTGTGTGTGTGTGTGTGTGTGTGTGTGTGTGTGTGCGTGTGCGTGTGCGTGTGCGTGTGTGTAAATGCTTTTTACCTTTTGACCTGAGATATATATATATTTTAATTTGATAAATGTTATACAAATGTTCCAGAAAAGTGTACGGAAGACGCATGCTGTTTTAAAATTATTGAAAAATGGATGTCAGGAATGAATATGATCAAATTTCTTTACAGTTGGATCACAGCTCCCGACCACTGGCAAACAATGTATCCAAATGTTGATGTGGATTAATGTTCATGAGTTCACTCGGCTGCTAACCTCTGTGATTAAGGCAAACTTCCTGTTGCTCCTTCACAATAAATGCCCAGGGGTTCACCGCAGAGAGGCTTTTATTGTGGAACAGCAGCAGTTTATATTAATAGTATCTAAACAGCAATATATTTTACTGAAGCTCTGACAGAACAACAATTAAATGCAGATCAGAAAACAGAAAGGCTGCTATGTGTTAGATGAAAATGGGAACAGGAACATAGTAGAAGAATCATTGGTATTTCCAAATTAGCTCTTAAATCTGGATTAAAATAAAATGAAGATGTTCCTTACTCTCCCTCCTTGTCTCTCTTTCTCTCAGGAGGAGGAGGACGACTGCTCTCGGGACGACTGTCTGAAGGTTGGGAGTGCTTATGTCATCGTCTACTCCGTCACTGACCGCTCTAGCTTCGACGCCGCCGCTGAGCTTCGTATCACACTGCGACGCACCCGCCAGGCCGAAAACCTTCCCATCATTCTCGTGGGCAACAAGAGCGACCTGGTCCGGTCCAGAGAAGTCGCAGTGGAAGGTGGGGGTCAGAGGTCACAGTGGGTATATACATACGCATATCGATATACAACAAATTGATAATGTTGACTGATGCTATGATAATGATTTATTCTCTTTCTGGATGTCTTTGTTTTCCAGAGGGCCGAGCGTGTGCTGTGGTGTTTGACTGCAAGTTCATCGAGACGTCGGCGTCTCTGCAGCACAATGTGACCGAGCTGTTCGAGGGCGTGATCCGACAGATCCGCCTCCGCCGGGACGGCGGCGAGGCCATCCAGCGCCGATGCTCCATCTACAAGCGCAAAGAGAGTCTCACTCAGAAGGCTCGGCGCTTCCTGGACCGACTGGTGGCACGCAACAACCAGCGCATGGCGGTCAAAGTGCGCTCCAAGAGCTGCCACGACCTGGCCGTCCTCTAAGGACATGTGTCCACCAGAAGTATCAGGTCGGAGCTTCTTTGGCTTATTGAAGTTCTCTCTGTTTGTTACAACAGGGACGATGGCGTCTGCGGTGATTCTCACGTTCAATTCAACAACAAAGATGATCAGCAGCAAACAGAGTCAGCGGACAGTTAGCCTACGTACATTGCTGTGATCACTGTGAACAATTCATTTTCCTGTTTGAGCATTTGGTCTCGCAATGTTTATGACTTTTCCTCCAGATGATCTGAAAAACCTGACTGTGAAGGATCATCACTGTGTGTGTGTGTGTGTGTGTGTGTGTGTGTGTGTGTGTGTGTGTGTGTGTGTTTGTGCGTGTGTGTGTGCGTGTGTGTGTGTGTGTGTGTGTGTGTGTGTTTGAACATCAGGATGTCCTGTAGTTTCCACTGTGTCCACTGTTCTGTTTCTTGAGGTTTCAACAGTTTTCAGTTCAACACTGTGCAGAATAAAGTCTTAAAGGAACAGTTCTCTCAATCGTTTCAAATCATGTTTTACAGACCTCTAATACAGATGACCACCACTATGATATGAATATGGTTTTAATTTTAGTTCAATGTATTAAAAAAAAGATACTATGTACAAATAGTTTGGAATCTCATGTCTTTTTTTGAGTCCAAAACCAAAACCCTAAGATTGAAAGTGTAAGGAATCGATTTAACAGTGTATTGACCTGCTCTAATGTAAGTATGTCTGGCTAACTAGCTCACTACATACAGTACATTGATGTATAATAAGAACTGGATACAATGCCACCGCTCAGCCTTGCAGCCAATTTATTTTAGTTGCAATGTAGAATCCCACCATGGCCCAAAAAGCAGATTATCAGTCCAATCTGAGTTTTCTGTTGCACGACTAAAACAACTTTTGAACATATACGTTCCACCAAAATAAGTTCCTTCCCGAGGCTATTTTGCAGAAGCACCGTTGCTCCATCCGGCTCTTAGCACCGCCCAAGAAGATTGTGATTGGTTTAAAGAAATGCTAATTAACCAGAGCATGTTTTTCTCCCATCCCGGAATGCTGTGTGGACTAGCCAGACCCTCCTTCACAGTGCTGTGGAGGAGGGTCTGGCAATGTGACGCTACCCCATAGGCCACGATTGTAAAAGAGAAGTCTGTAAAACTGTGGACAGGACACCTTGAACTGCAAGCAGGATCGATTAAGATTCTTTCTTTTCTGAATTTTTAATCCATGGACTTTTTATATTTGAAAACCTTCCCTAGTTCCGAGAAAAGCGATTTAAAAACCTGTGACGTCATCACAATGTAAAGTGTATGGGCCGAGCAGGAACTCGCGGGCGGGGCCAGCAGGAAAAAACACTACTGCGCATATTCAGTGGGCCCCATATCACGGAAGTAAACCCGGAAGCTTCGATATTCTCATTGAAATGAATAGGTGCCATTTGGGGTATCCATTATTATGATACATCCATGGTGCAGTAGTAACCTAGCATTACTTCCAAAGCCAAGAGTTATAGCATAAGAGCATATCTTTAGCTAACTACATTATTTTGTCAGGTTACAGGTTAGACTGTAACATCCACTGTGTGGGAGTTGTGGGTATACCAGAATTCAGGCAAAAATTTAGCTAGTGTAAAATTGATGTTTGGCGGCTGGAAATGAGAAGCAGCTTTGCTTAAAGGGATACTTCACCGATTAGCATTAAGCTTTGTATCAGTAGAAACCCAGTAGTATTTTCGAATGACCGTGCTTCCCTCCCTCAAGTCCCCCTGAGACTAGATTTCTCTGTATTGTGGGTCTGGGAAAAAGCCTATGATGACGCAAAAATCGTCATTTATCGTCATCAGAGGCATTTTTGCCTAGAGGCTATGGACTACAGCCAGCTAGGTCCGCATGTTTTCAACCCGCCCATAGGGGGTGGTACTGTCACTATCCGATGCAAGACGAGTGTCAGCCATTTTGAAGATAAGCTAAACAGGCTCTCTCTTTTCAGCATTTTTTTTATGTGCATTCAAACTACCGCACATTGTACCACCGGGATGCATTGATACAGATTGTAGAATATGCAGGAAACTTTATTACAGACAGAATACTCAACACACTACGTGAGCTTCGCCTGCTACGGAGACCAGCACCTCAGCCTGCGGTGTCGCTTGATGCCGCTAGCTGGGAAAGGGATCATCGAAAGCGGTGTGTGTGAAAGCAGAAACGCGGACCGAGGGCAGGAGTTCGAGCTAGGGGAAAGCTAATGCTAACCGGCCACCTGTCCCATCCATCCTGCTTGCAAGTGTCCGCCCATTAGACAACAAACTGGACTACATCCAACTTCAACGAAACTCCCAACGCGAGTTCAGAGACTGCTGTGTTTTTGTTTTGTGGAAACAGTGTAACAGACTCCACTATCCAGCTACCAGACCTGCTAGCTTTCCGAGCAGATGCTGCTCTGTCGGGTAAGACTCGTGGAGGTGGGCTGTGTTAACACGGACACGGACTGGTGCAGAAATGGGGTGCTTTTATCCAACTACTGCTAACCGCTGGTGGAGTTTGTGACTGTTAAATGCCGACCATTCTACATTACACGCAAATTCATGGCTGTGTTTATACTCTGTGTTTACATCCCACCAAGCGCTAATGCTACCAATGCGTTAGCTGAACTTAACTTAACTTTAATGAGCCTATAATGTGTGTGCACTAAATGTAGCCTGTTTCGTATGTCGTTTTTATATAATGTCGTTTTTATATATTTTAAATGTGTAACACCACTTGAGCCACGGTGAAACGTTGTTTTGTGTATATGGTTGAAATGACAATAAAACACATTTGAGTTGACTTGACTGCCTCACTGTCTGTCTCTGTAACCGGTAGGTGTGACTTGGGAGTGGACTCGTAGGGAATAGAATGCGGATCGGGCCGCATTCTTCTGTCCGAGTCTGGCCCGCGTCCGACAGAGCAATAACTGAGCCCGCCCGAGCCCGACAGGCATTAAGATATTTGTGTCCGAGCCCGACACAGTTAAAATAAAATAAAAATTCTCATACTAATGACACATACTGTACGTTTGTAGGAAGGCATACGGATATGTCAACAGATGAGCGCATCAGCGCACACGGGTCAACAAGCGCACGTTAACACAGGTGCGCACCTAGATAATACGTTTTTTTTTATTTAAAATGTTCAATGCCTTATCGCGCCGATGTGACTGAGCCCGACCCGAACCCGAACATAATTTCTAAATATCTGTCCGAACCCGGCCCGTCGGGTACTGCCAGTTCTCGACGGGCTCGGTTAGGGTATCCATCCTCTAGTAGGGAAGCGAAGCAAGTGCATTCTGGGAGTTTTTGTCTTTCATCCACATGAGCCAAGAATACATTTTCTAGCTTTTCTAGAAGGCACCAACCTCGAAAAGATTTTCACATTTCTACTACATAAATGACCCAATTTAATACACATTCATCTTTCCAGCAGTGAAATATCCCTTTAACTTCTGTCCATTGTTTCACTTTCATCAATTTACTGTGAAATTTGATTGTAAATATGTTCATTGTAAGCAGCATATGTGCAGTGTGAGAATGGAGAGCTTGACAGACGTAGCAACAATAAGTAAGAGGGGCACTGAATTATTGACTTTATTTATTTCAGATCATTTTACTTAAAGGATTATCTTAATGTTTGTTATTTAATGTAAAATGACTAATCTTCTCTTGTGCTTTGTTTTTAGTTGTAATCTCCCTTCTAATGGAGCAGCAGGGATCAAAACTCTGTCTTCTACTTCACATAAACACAATCTCAGGTTGCCACATCAACCCCCGGGCCTCCTAGATGTTTATTGTTGCCGTGGTGATGCGTTGTCCGTTAGCCACAGTTGAAGAAGAGGCGGTTCATGATCAGTTGTTATTATGTAAGGGTTGCATGCTGACACCTCTGTGGGGTTGACAAAAAACAGGCGCGATTGGCTAATGGAGAGGACAGTGTCTTAAAATGGGACTTCACTGCCCTGAGTTTAGCCTTTAAGGCTGCATAAAAACCCTATCTGTTGGGAGCTGGTTTATTGGACCAAATGTAGTACATATTTCTGGAAGTTACATTTAAACCAGACTATGTGCCCTATTTTAACAATCTAAGCGCACGGCGTGCATCGCCTGGCGCAGCTGCGTTTAGGGCGTGTACGAATCCACGTTTTCTAGTTTAATGGTGGAAAAAAGGATCCATGTGCTAAGCACATGGTTCAAAAGTAGGGCTGGGCGATATGGAGAAAATATATTATTAAAATATAAATATTTTTCACCAAATACCTCAATATCGATACCGCAACGATATTGTAGTGTTGACTATTGGTGCTTTCACAAAATATTTACATAATGAGATTTTTGATAAATAATAATCAGTAATGTGGATATAATGACTAAGTGGGTAAAGGCAAATAATAAAACAGTTACAACAGTCTGGTAAGTTCAGAAAATGCAGCCTTTAAAACCAGGAAGACACCACTTATGCTATATTAAGATAATACGATATCCAAAATCTAAGACGATATCTAGTCTCATATCACGATATCGATATAATATTGATATATTATAGCTCTAGTCACACTTATAGCTCTATTTTTTATTATAGCTCTATTCAAAAGGGTTGTATTTAGTGTCTTAATTAATCATAGGTGTGTTTTGGGCGTAACAAGCAATAAACCAATCAGAGTGTCATCTTCCATTCCCTTTAAAAGCCAGGCGCGTTTGTACCTTGGCGCATTGCTAATATGATGGCGGATTTGCTAAGCAGGAAGGAGAGCTTTTCAGGCGAAGAAACTGACCTGCTCGTGCGTGAAGTGAAAGTGCGCGAGCAGATCCATACATGGCAAGAGCACTGTGCCACCAAAACTCCACGAGGTGAAGCAGGCGTTAAAATAATAATGAAATGCTGCATTATTGACTTTAGACCAGGTTTTTGTTGGTCAATGGTGCGATCACTTTCCGCTGCCTCAAGATACCAATACGCCAAGAATTCACCTGAACACACCTCCCTGTAAGACCAGCACGCCCATGGGCGCACAGATGGGAGTAGGTGCATTTGCTATTTACGACGTGGGCGCTGGACGGGAAATTGACAACTGCGTCAGGCTTACACTTACTCTCGCCGGGTGCAAAATAGGGCCCCAAGAGTCTCTGTGAGGCTGCACAGTGGTACTAGCTGAATGCTAACATCAATCAATCAATCAATTGTATTTGTCACATGTATTAATTCCAGTTGTAATCCCACTGGTTCCTTTAGTTTGTGCATTAAAAGGAGTTTTAAATAGAATAGTATCCGCCCTTTTGTGTGCTCAGCCAAACGAACCAGTCTCTGTAGGGCCTTGTGGTCCTGTTCAGTGCTGTTTCCGTACCAGGCAGTGATGTTCCCGTAATTCTTCAGGAGTAGAAATAGCTTATATTTGAGTGGATACCTGGAATTTCCTCAGACATCTGAGGTGAAATAGTTTCTGCCTTTCCTTTCTTACCATTTAGTCAGTATGCAGTACCCAAGCCAGACCCTCTGTGATCTGGACACCAAGGTACTTGTCGCTGTCCACCCTTAACAAGGGCGTAGTTCTTTTCCTGCTTCTGCCCAAAGTCCACTATCATCTCTTTAGTCTTGCTGACATTCATGAGGTGGTTGTTAGGTAAAGAAGTAGAGCGCGTCAGGTTCTCTACTTCTTTCAGTTAGGCCTTTACATTGTTGTCTGTGATCAGGCCCACTACAGCTGTGTTGTCAGCAAACGTGATGATGGTGTTGGAGAAAGTAGCTACACAGCCATGTGTGTACAGGGAGTACAGCAGGGGGCTCAAAACACAGCCCTGGGGGGCTCCGGTGTTAAGGATGTGTGTGGGAGAGGTGTGTCCGCCTCATCACCAGTGTTGGGGAAGTTACTTTTAAAAAGTAGTGTTTGCTCGTTACTTCTTAAAAAAGTAATGTTACTTTACTTAGTTACCCCCTATGGAAAGTAACTTTTTACTTTACTCGTTACTTTCAAGTTACTTTTAAAAGCAGTCGTCTCTGGCAGAGACTGAAGTTAATTATACAAAAACTATCTTTGACCATAAAGCCAATCTCTGGTTTATCAGTGAAGTGTCTGAACTACACTGCAGACTGGATTCTCTACTCACAAAGTGACGACTGATTCATTATGAAGGAGTCCAGCGCGGGTTGAATGTACAGCAGGTCATCGGCGTTACACGGTGTTAGTGTATACTACGTAATGTCTGTATCAACTTGTACCAGTTGCGCAGCCACGATGGTTTGTGCATTGTCGTAGACACATGCAGCCTCTTTTCTGGAAATCCTTGCGTGTCCATGCAACCGACACAAGTCCACAGCGGTCCGCTGCGTGTAAGTATGAGGCCATCTCCACCGCATCCATCTGTGAGGTTGTCAGCTTTGTGTCTGCCTGGCTCAGAGCGCAGTCCAGCAAAAAGCCACGAAGCTTAAAACGCTCTCAAAAGTTAGCTTTGACTGTGCTACCAGCCTCTGTCAGGTCCCGTGTGGAGCATGTGAGCGCGCAGCTGAGAAGGCAGCGTCGCTGTTAAATCTGTCCCTCGGAAAAGTAACGTTGTGCCGAATTGAAAAAGGAACTACTTTTTGTTACCAAATTTTCAGTAGTAGCTCGTTACGCTACTTTTTACCCGAAAAAAGTAGTTATGTTACTGCACCCAACACTGCTCACCACCTTGAGTCTGCCTGTCAGGAAGTCAAGGCTCCACATGCAGAGTGTTAATAGTGTGTTCCATTTGTACTTGGAAGTCGGATTTTCAGAGATTAAAGTTGGAAACACGCCCCCTGACCTCAGATTTCTGAGTTCGGAACTTGGACAACCACCAAGTACCCCGAGTTAAAAATCCAACATGGCTGTGTGTTTCACTTTGTGTCTCACTAAATCAGTCGTACACACAGTGCTGTCCATCTTCTGTGGACATGTTGTTACTCTCTTTGTATGCACAAAAAACTGCGTAATGCGTTGTTATAAACTGGTAATGCTAACAATGACTAACCTGGCTAGAGCTAATGAAAACAATGAAAATACGACTTGTAAATGGAACGCATTTAACTCGGGGGTGACGTCATTCCCAGCTTTGGCTTTCGAGTTCCGAGGTAAATGGAACGCAGTATTAATCCCAGGACCTTGAGCTTTGTGACGAGCCGCACAGTGGCAATGATAACATGCTGATGTTTATCAGGTATGTTGTTAACAATGTTCACCATCTTAGTTAAGCATGTTAGCATGCTAATATTTGCTAATTGGCAATAAACACAGATTACAGCTGAGGCTGATGGGAATGTAATTAGTTCTGCAGGTCAAAAAAAACCAAAGTATTTGACAAGTTATTTTTTAATTTTTTTAATTTTTTTATTTTTCTCACATCAATCTCTATATTACGTCATGACAATATTCGCAAATGTGAACCTGTTGGTGGCTCTAAAAGAAACGTCTGAAGACCATGTTGTATATGTTTTATTTTTTACAAGTGAACAGAATTGAGTCTGAGCTGCTGTGAAATGACAATAAACTGGTTTAAATCTGTAGCTGTTCATCTGGAAAGCACATCAGGCAGACTGGTTGTCCCAGCTTTTGCTGATCAAATATTCTATCTGCTTATTGATTAGGCATTTTGGTGACAGACACACACACACACACACACACACACACACACTATGTGGTTGTACAGGGACAGTGTGGAGGAGGAGTGTTTCACATTGATTTGATGAGAGTAATGGAAAAAATGCATGACTGCTCAACCCGGATGACACACACACACACACACACACACACACACACACACACACACACACACACACACACACACACACACACACACACACACACACAGTGATGTGTAAACATCCTCTCAGTGGAGGAGGACCAGAGGCTCTGAGCTGTGAGTTCAGCTCCCTCCTGAATTTGTTAAGAATAGAAACATCAGAACATTCTCCTCAGTGTTTCCTCTGGTGAGGTGTAAAAGATTTTTACAATAATTGATGACATTGTTGGATGTTGTTGGACCTGCTTCTTGCTCGTCTTCTGTTGTTTTATTTAAAGGAGTAAAAACACCACTTGCTTGTAGGGCTGACTTTGTTGTAAAACAAGTTAGCAGCTTTTGGCTAATGTAGGTCATTAGCTCATTGCTGACAGGGACTTAGCATGAACATGTTCAGCTAAAGAAATGTAAGCGGACACACCACATGGTTTGTTACACAGAACCACCTGACAAGCCGTCATTGAAAACAGTTTGGAAAAAGGGCAGGCACTTGCCGAAGCCAGTCAGGAGAAGGGCGAAAACATCTTTTCCATCGTGAAAAGCCTTCTGTGCTCTTCTTTCAATGAAGAAATACTCTCCAGTTCTAATATAACTGATGGTATTGCAGCATCTTTGCCAGGAAGACTCAGCTTGCTTTGCCCAGGAGCCACTTTGGCATAATGACAAGAGACCAGGGGCCAGTTCATAAACAAACACTTTTAATATTCATCAGATAAAATGAATAAACCTTTAAAGGTCCGTAACTCATCTTTCTATGAAATTCTTTTTTTTAATTCTTTATTATTGTGCAACCTTGCATACAGCAATTTTTGTATGGCAAAATAAACAGTGCTTTAATATTATATGACGTGGCAAAATAACGGCAAATTCACCTTTTGACGTTGGCTGTCCTCACTCATTTTTGCCTAGAGGCAAATCCAGTCGCAGCAGCCCCGCGCAGGTCAGATGTGAGCAGGGGCGTTTCTAGGGTTTGAGGACATTCGGGCTTAGCCCAGACCCCTGTGGGGGGGCCAGGGGATCCTCCCTTTGTTGTATTTTGGTGTTTTTAAATTGTTATTTTAAATAAATAGTCAGCCCTATTTTAAATAAATAATAAATAAATTTTAAAGTACAACAATTATAAATTAGAAAATGGTTGATGGGCACACCATAAATTGAAGGACTGGCTATGAACATGGGCAAGAGGTCTATAATAGACAGACATATAGCAGAAAAAGAGAAATTCCAGTTTACCTGCCTGTAGCTGACATTCACTTCCAACCGGCTTGTGCTCTATTCTGTGTGTTTCAGCCATGTTACCGTTTACGCTGGTAATGTCACTCTACAAAATGCTTTTTTGTTACGAGGTCCAGTTATTTTTTTGCAAGCTTTTTGTGACACCAGAGAAGATAAATATCAAATAATGTTCAGTGAAATTCAGTCTTATTCACTAGATATTGATGTTTCCTGGTGGCTCTATGTACTGCAGCACGTATGATGCAGAGACAGAAGCCAAAACTGATTAATCAATGAGTTAACCTGTCAGTCAATATAACGTTCATGTTTACTCTTCTCTGTTGGATTGTAGAAAAGTCTGAACACGAATCAGACCAGAACAACAATGTATCTTCTTTTTCTCTTGGTTTAGACTAAATTAGCTAAATTACAGGTGTGAAAGTGACCTCAGTTAAGGGTAAACACAAGTCTTAGCTCATGCTAACAGAGATATTGTACCTAAGCCCCAAACTAATGGGATTTTCAGCTCAGGTGAAGATGTTGTAAGGTAAGTTTTCCCTACAAAACAGATTTTCTCCTCCTCGTAGTGACAATAGAGTACATTGTATACAGCTGATTGTTAAGCTGTAAGGAAACCTGAAAGCTTCAGACTGAGTGAGGGAAAAAGACTCAGACACAGTAGTGTAGCTGTGTCTGAACACACCGTCACTGAACTGAACATTATTCTAAAAGACATTTCAAACATTTCAGCCCCTTTTGAGGTGTGTTTGATTTATGGCGACAGAGCAAAGAACACAGAAAATCAAACACCCCCCTGTGTTTATTAAAACTGCACAATTTCCTGTCTCTGGTTCAGTGTAACAAGCTCAGTACTGTAACTCTGCCTTTTTATTCACACACTTAGATACTCTGACGCTGCCAAGAAGAACAGGAATGTAAACTGAAGACTCTCTGCCAGCAGTAACAGCGTGTTTGAGTGTGTGAGACTCTGACTCCCCCTGCTGGATGGATGTTGTCTTTATTTTTGTTATAAAATATAAAAGGACATTTCAGAAACTGAATAGCAATAACAAGTGAATACATAAAATAGTAACAGCAAAAAAATATGGGTATTTAAATGGGTTTTATGATTCCATTTCAAACAGGAAAACAGGGATGTTTTATTCACACAATCCTTATTATATTTAGCATAATTTTAAACTTGTGAATCACTCTTTTGTCTGTGTGTTTTAATGAATACGACAACAATATAATTGCATATTATTGTGGTGTTGCCTGTCTTGGTTGCACTGTTTGAAACTTGTTTTTTAATAAATTAAAGTTAAGCTAAGATGCTTGCAGATGATTGCAACCCAATTAGACAAGATTAGACGTTGTAAATTGGGAGGGCACTGGGAAGAAATCTGCAGAATCAAGCCAAACGTCTTTAGTTCTTTCTTTTAGTTTTTTTTATTTCCACATAAAAATATTGTCTTCTTTTGGGTATTTTTTTTTCTTTTTTTGTGGTGCTTGCTTGTGGGGGGAATGCAGCCCTTGGTTTCAGGTGTGGAGAGTATGAGCTGCAGGGAAGTGAAGGCCCCCAGAGCCCTGGTGAAGAACCTAAACCCCTGACCTGACATAACATGCCTGCTACTGCACCCACGCTTTGAAGCATGCTGTAAATCCCTTTGTGACACAACATGAATTTAAGGCCCACACACATGAGTACGTTCAGGGCAGAATTAAACAACAAACAACTTAGAGCAGCTCATTACGTGATCTTGAAGTCCTTTGTTATTGCCGCAAACACTTAATTTCCTGTATTCTGAATTCCAGTGCACCAATTTCTACGTCTTCATAAATTCATGGTGGTAATGTAATTTATATGAGAGAGAGAGAGAGAGAGAGAGAGAGAGAGAGAGAGAGAGAGAGAGAGAGAGCAGACAGAACAGGGGCATTAACAGGGACTTTCTTTGCTCTGAGGTCTCTTAAAAATGTAATCCAGCTGTGTTCACTGGTTTGTTTGGAGAGGAGACATTTACAACCCTGAATGAGTGCAGCTCTTCTCTGCTTATCAACCAGAGCAGCAGACCCTCAACCTGATGTTTTAAACACATTGTATGAAATGATATTGATTTTGCCTTAACACTAACCTGAGGAACAAGGGCCCTCCAACATGGCTGCCCTTTGGACTGGGACGGGGGTGGGTTACGGGATCTGATTGTCAGGATTCTCTGAGCAGCTGCCTCCTGTTGACCTGAGAAATATTTACCTCCAGGAGACAAACTGCCTCAACTTGTCTACAAACACAAAGAACATTTGTGGCCTGTTGTCCTTCTGATGTTAAAGCTAGTCTGACATGTAAACACTCATGTTCTCTCTCAAGATCAGATCCGTTACAAAACCTGGCAACCCCATCATGAGGACAGGACTTGAGATATGCTGCTGCTAAAACCACAACACATCTCCTTTTAACATTTCTGCTTCTACAGCGGATTAATAAATAACATGTGTACTGTCTAGAGGTTCATGTTATTTTGCCCTCCCCATTTGCAGCAGTCATGTCTGACAATGGGGCGTGGTCGACATTTCTTCGGATCAGATAGGCTACTATGCGGATCAGAGGCTCAAGATGCTCAAGATGCCAGAGCTAAAGGAAAGGATTTCAGTATCCTTCAAAACAAAAGCAGTCAGTAATTTCAAACACTTTTATTAGTGGTCCAGTCCAGATAGTTATATATAGTAGCTATGCTTTTGGAATGTGCTCAAGACTATAAAACCTGAGATTTGACATGATGTAGCTTAATTTTGAGTACAAACAGTAAATGTGATTGGGGTGTTATTTTGTGCAGATCTGGCAGTGAGTTAGACTTTTATTTTTGAAGGTTTCACCGGAAATATCCTTTAATCGTCGCTGTGGAAGCAGCAGATTGTAGGCCAACCGGCGGTTTAAAACTAACGGAGAAATTGTCTGGATTTATTGATACAATAGGCTACTGATCGAAGAGCAGCAGGATGAACAGCGCAGGTAGGAACTAACACACGACAGGACAACATTACACGGGTGACCAAACTGACCACAACACACCCAGCTGCTGCTGAGCCGCAGACATGCACGCCACCAGCGTCTTGTAAATATGTACAATATACTAAGACACAACATATTTCACACAACTCCAATATGGTTTACGTTTTTAGTTTCTCAGAGTTAATTTCCTAACTCCGAATTAGGGAGTCTGAATGCAGCGTTTTTTTTTAATTAGACCTGGATGTCTGCAAGAAAGAAAACTGTGGACTGACCCTTTAAAGTTGATTGTAATGAAGTTTTTGTAGAACGGAAGCAGTTTTTAAACCGACTAAAGACTGTTACTGCAACTATTTATCTGGAATAATAAACAAAAGTCAATTTATTAACTAAATTAATTAATTATGTCTTCATCGCTTAAAGGAGACCTATACTGTTTTCAGGTTTAGTAGGCTACTTGTATTTTGTGTTTTTACGAGAACATGTTTACATGTTTTAGCCTATACTCTTAATTTTTATGTTTTTAACTGAAACTTAGAAACGGTTAGACCAAAATAACAGTGCCGCTGTTAGGCTATATGAGTCAACCCCGCCCAACTATGAGTGAGACTAGTAGTAAATTAGTGCATCTCACTTAGCTTAAAGGTGCAATATGCAGTGTTGGGAAGGATACTTTCAAAACTTATTCCGTCACAGAATACACAATACATGCCCAAAAATGTAATTTGTAACATATTCCGTTACATTATTCAATCTGAGTAAAGTGTAGGAATGCGGCCATCACACACAGCTTACTAAACAGGCCTATTCTGGTGTGTTCTTTTGTTCCAACTGGCTGAATGTGTACCTGAGCAAGCAGATAGATTTGTAGTATTTGTAGTCCCGAACTGCATACCACAAAAATCTAACTGCCGTCTAATGCCGCGTTCTATTTACCACTGAACTCGTTTTTTACGAGGTCAAAGTCGTAAACACGCCCCTTGACCTCGTATTTACGAGCTCGGAACTCGTACAACCTCGCAGTAGCACAAGTTCAAAAGCCAACATGGCTGCCCCCTGTATCAACAGTTGTGAAAGTTGCAGTAACATAAAGTTATAAGCACTTCTGTCTTATTTGTGTCTTACTAAATCAGTCGTTCACACAGGCATGTCCAACTTCTATCTGTGGACATGTTGTCACGTTGTTTGCATGCACAAAAAACGGCGTAATGCGTTGTTATAAACTGGTTGCTAACAATAGCTAACCGGGCTAGAGCTAATGGAAAACAATGAAAATCCGACGTTTTAAATAGAACGCATTCAACTCGGGTATGACGTCATTCCCAGTTGCGGCTTCCGAGTTCCGAGGTAAATAGAACGCGGCATAAGCTACCACAAGCTAATTTTAGCTAACATTAGCTAGCATGTCAAACAGGGCTAGTCAGTCTTCAACGACTCTGGGGCTAGTAAATCAGCACATAAGAGAATGTAAAGTCGCATGTCAACTATAAAATAGCAAGGTGACCAGTAAAACTACAGCAGACGACTACCCTTGGCTAATAAAAAAAAAATAAAAAAACTTTAAGATGCTTCTTCAGGTTGGAGTTGGAGTAATTTGGACGCTGAAAGGAGGTTGGTTGCTGGCAAGCAGAGGTTGCACTGCGCAGTTATCTTTCGTTCTCCCTGTTCTGTCTTTAATGTGAAATGCTGTTTGAATTTCCAAAATAGAAACGCATTCCTGCCCTGGTTCTGTTGTGCCGGTTCCGGCTCCATCTCTACCTCTATCAGTGATCACGCAAATGGCTAATTTTTTTGTTTTCATATTGGTGCTTGGAGTTGCATGGAGTTGCTTAATTTATTCAGAGAGTGAATAAACTTGTGAAACAGAAGTATCGTCATGTAATCCATTGATTTCAACAATGTAACTGTATTCTAAATACCAACTATTTAAATTGTAACTGTAACGGAATACATTTACTCATAATTTGTATTCTGAATACATAACGCTGGTACATGTATTCCGTTACTCCCCAACACTGGCAATATGTAATATATTTACTGTATTAAATCCCAAAATGACCACAATATGTCATCAGATATTAAGGTAACATGCTAAGCTGAAATACTATGTTTTCTGACACCAATAATGATGCCAGTATTTTCTCCATTAAAATTTCTGTTCCGTGATGGAATGTCTGTTTGTATTTTGGCCTGTGTGTTAGTATCAACTGTCCATTCTGACACCCGGGCCGGGTTGCCAGATGGTCTCTAAAAATGCCAACCCAGCGCACTACATCTGTAGTACAGCCATGGAAGCAGCAAACAAACAAACAAACAAACAAACGGGATCAACAGAGAGAGATTTTACCCGACCTGAAAAACCTTGGCATGTTTCTAACAGTTGCATGACCAAAGACATACCGAACCCCGGTTAAATATTGGAGATGTATTTGAAAGATGGAGACAGCTTAGAGCCCAAAAGGATGCAGAGTTGGCTAATTTCCTCCTGAACAGGTAGCTAAACATTAACTTCAGGCTAATTTATCAAGCTACTAGGGACGGGCATGTTCAGTCATATCAACATTTGTGTACTGACATTGAATTTTATAGAGTAACGTTACTCAAGTTAGTTACTGGCAAAACAGAGACACGGCCAGTGAAGTGATCCCGACTGGTCACGTCATAACTGCTAACGTTACCGGAGGACCAGGCAAGCGGGCCACGGATGTTTACAACGTGTAACCTGTTCAGCGGCCGTAGCCAACAACGGAGAGTTATTTTAAGCCAAGAGAGGGAGGCTGTAAATTGGTAGAGAGGATGGCGAGATTGTGGTGTTTTTAGCGGTTCTTGCCGTAATTTTAGTCCGAGAAAGTGTGTTTGCCAGTTGGGTAGAGAGGACAGGGAGGTAGTTGTGTTTTTAGTGGCTGCTTGCCGTAATTTTAAGCCAAGTTAGGGTGGTTTTTAGTCGGGTACAGAGCTCCGCATGAGCACAGGCTTTTATGACTCTCAACATAGCCAGAATCTAACGTTACTCCGCTGCGCTGTGGAGTAATGTCTGGCTATGTCAGACAAGCGTCTAGCAACATTGATGCTGTGTTCTCAACCTGGCAACCTCCATGAACTTTGAGTCTGGGGAGATGACTCTGTCCAGTATTTTGAATTATTAATCATTAAATTATTTTAAACGCTAGCTGTCAGTATTACATATTGGGCCTTTTAAATTACATCCACTTGCCTCCCTTCCTCGCATCTTAAAGCTGTTGCATGCTTCTTGCGTTCAGCGCGGTCGGGGCACTGCGGACGGAGCGCATGGTCGCCACAAACCGTCTCGTCTCTCATACTGATTGCGGTCAGAGCGGCTCAAAGAACGCACTTCTTCTCTCCTGTAGGCAATCATTGCAACGCTGTATATGCGACCACGTCCGCATTATTACAAAATCTTGGAGGTCCGCACTGTGTCAACCACACTGAACGCAAGAAGCATGAACACTGAACACAAGGAGCATGAAACAGCTTTTAGTCCCCCCCCCCCCCCCCCCTTCCCACAGAGGAAGCACGGGAGAGACGCGAGGAAGTCATGCGAGGAGAGAGGCAACGAGGAAATGTGTTTTAGAGGGATGAGGTGTCCTTTACTTTGAAGCGTCACATGAGTTTGTCAGCTGTATGGGCGGAGTTAGCAACTACTTCAGCTGCATGCCTTCCGGGAAGGCTGCTCTCGTGTATCCTCGGCTATAGTTCCTCGGTGATCCCTCCTCGATGCTCGCTCCTCGGGGAAGAAATAAGAGCTTTGAGACAGCCTTCACGGAGGAGGGACAGAACGACTTCCAGCTGAGGAGCGAGGAGCAATCAAATAAGGGACATGAGATGCTGCCAATAGCTTAAGAAAGGAGGTGGAGTCGCCATTTTGGCTCCCTCCAGTGCAAGCAGATATCTTATCTGCTTTTGTATTAGTCCGGGTGCAAGTCCAGTCCGACAAAACTTTACCTTTTTAAATGTTTATTTAAACTGAACTGAACGGCACACACAACACCCTGCTGTGTGTGCAAGGGCACTGGCGTTTTATTACAACAGGTTTACCTTGGTGGGGAGTAAAACAGACAGACCAGCTTTTTGCTGCTGATGCCTCGCTGATTCGGGCATCGCTGTTTTGTTGTATGGTGTCGGAGTATGTCCGGTTCAAAAACCACTGCAGTGGAGTGGGGAGGGGCAGAAGCATGCGCAGACGCAGGTACAGGTAAGACCTGTCATGAAAAGAACAGGATCATGACACATGTATATAAAAACCGGCTCTGGCTGCTGGCTCCAGCTTCATATTTTTGCAAAAATAGAAGAGTGGTGTCAATGAACAAAAAACAAAGTGTATATTTGAAAATAGGGCTGGGCGATATGGAGAAAATCAAATATCACGATATTTTTGACCAAATACCTCTATATCGATATCGTAGTGTTGACTATTGGTGAAAATATGTAAATATTTCACAAAATATTTACACAGAGATTTTTGATAAATAATCATCAGTAATGTGGATATAATGACTAAGTGGGTAAAGGCAAATAATAGAACAGTTACAACAGTCTGGTAAGTTCAGAAAATGACGTCACTTTACCTTTTAAAACCAGGAAAAGACAACACTTATGCCATATTACGATATCCAAAATCTAAGACAATATCTAGTCTCATATCACGATATCGATATAATATCGATATATTGCCCAGCCCTATTTGAAAATGTAGAAATATTCTTTTAAAAGCCTTGCATACCCATGCTCCACATACACAGGTGTTTTCACTTAAAGGGATATTTCACCGCTGGAAAGATGAATATATCTTTAAATTGGGTCACTTATGTAGTATAAATGTGAAAAAAAAATTGAAATTGGTGCCTTCTAGGCCGAGAAAAGCCAGGAAATGTGTTTTTGGCTCATGTGGATGAAAGACACCAAATCCCAGAATGCACTTGCTTCGCTGCTCTGAGTACACTCCCAAGCCACGCCTACTGTTTACAGACAGACAGGGAGACGGTCAACTCAATTCAACTGTGTTTTATTGTCATTTCAACATTTCAACAACGTTTCACCGTGGCTCAAGTGGTTACATAATTCAATTATATAAAAACGACATTATATAAAAACGACATATGAAACACATTATGTGCTCCGTAAAGTTCAGCAAACACATACTAGCGCTTGGTAGGCTGGAAAACGTATTGGAGACGAGACAGCAGGTCTCATATTTTTGTCGTCACTGCAAAGTTATACATTGTTTGTCGGGCTATTTTGTTATTAAATTCACTTCTGATACTTTTTTTAAGTGAGAAATCAACTATATAAAGCTCAAATATGGGCCATTTTACAAAAATGTATGGCTAATAGAATTTGGTAAGACGTGTCGAAGTTTAGGAGCTCCACACAGTCTGACGAGAAAACGGCAACCTGCATACCCGGTGAAAGTCACCGTTTCTCGGTTATTGGACTACTGGGGCTCGGGGCTCCAGAGCTGCAAGCTAGGCTAGCTATGTGTTCCATTTAATCCTATGGGAAAAGATCGTTGCTACACTTTCGGCATAACTTTCGTGTATTTATAACATATACCCCAAGGTCTTATAAAGCTAACAATGGTGTCCAATGTCAATTTAATGCATTTTTGTGAACATTAGCTAGGGGTTTCGTTAACTGTGACTGTCCCGCCAATCCAGTGTGTACAGGTAGCTAGCAGCTAGTTTTCGGCATAACCTTTGTATATTTACTGTTTGAATTTCGTCACGCCACTTACATAGCATATACCCCAAGGTCTTATGAAGCTAACAATGGTGTCCGATTTCAATTGAAAGAATTTTTGTGAACATTAGGGGTTTCGTTACCTGCGACTGTCCCTCCAATCCTATGTGTACAGGTAGCGACTAGCTAGTTAGCTTCATTTTCGGCATAATTCCGAGTATATTTATAGTTTGAATTTCGTCACGCCACTTGGTAGGCTGTAGCTAAGTTTGTAAGTGTGAGTGTCGTTGGTTAGATGTAGTCCAGTTTGTTGTCTAATGAGCGGACAACAAACACGATTTTGCCACCCGCAAACTCGTTCAACGTCCCCCGCTGATGATGTCCCTTTACTGGCCAGAGGCTTCGATCAGCACCACTGGTCTCCATAGCCGGTGGGCGAAACTGTGTCGAGTATTCCGTCTGTAATAAAGTGTCCTGCATATTCTGCGATCTGTACCAATGTATCCCGGTGGTACACGTGTGCGGTAGTTGGAATGCACATAATTGTTGTTCTAAAATTTCCTTCGGGATGAATTAATCTATTTCTCTAAAGTTTTGATGCTGAGAAGCCACTAAAGCTACTTAAGGATTCAAGATGGCTGACACTCGTTTTGTTTTGTGAAATTTCGGAGAATGTCGGCAGTCCAACCCCCTATGGGCGGGTTGACAACATGCGGAAGTAGGTCCTACTACTGGCTGTAGTCCATAGCCTCTGGGCAAAAAAGCCTCTTATGACGCAAAATGACGATTTTTGCGTCATAAGAGGCTTTTTTCCAGACCCTCAATACAGAGATCTCCCCTCTCAGGGGGACATGAGGAAGGGAAGCACGGTCATTCAAAAATACTACCGGGTTTCTACTGATACAAAGCTGAATGCTAAATCGGTGAAGTATCCCTTTTAATATGACCTGTTTCCTGTTGTTTATTCCAGCTGTGTATCCCCCTCCCACTGCCCCTGCAGCCAACATGTTTGGCAACGTCGCTGGATATGAAGGCACTTTGCCTGGAGAAGGTAAGAGAAGTACAACCTATAAGTCTTGACATAATATTCATGTTGTTGCAACTACTTAAAGTTGTTGTTGCTGCAGGAGGTTTCCTGCCCCCTCCTATGCCCATGGAGCCTGTAGCCCCGCCCCAACCCAGCCCTGCACCTGCCGAGTGGAGGTAAGACCTAAGACCTGAGCCACGTTCAGCCCCGACAAAAGGTAGCAAACCGTCTAAACTGAAACAGGGCTGCGTTGCTGTGTGCGCAAGCACACTGCCTTTTTTTAATACCACAAGTTTATACACACGTCGCTACAGAACACCTGTGACACAACCACTAAACTAGAAACCCACCCACCAAATGAGAGAAAACATACCTCAAAGCCTGTTGCACACGGTTCCGAGGAAACATGTCGTTCAAGCAGGAAGCTATAGCAAAACGGTGCACCTCATTTTGAGATTGAACGTGCCCCTGACATCATCTGTCTCACCAGCCAATCACGTTATGCTTATGTTGCTCTGGGGCTAGATGAGGAAGGGCTGTGTTCAGTTCAAGCGGCAACTTCCGGGCCTGAAAAGTGAAGCCAATGCGGAAGTGTGTCAAACCTGCATTCTATCAAAATTTCAGCAGGGGCGACTCCACTTGCTCCAAAAAGAAGTCTGTTGGGAAATGACCCTACTTCTGCCTTGATTTATTACCTCAATAAACATTTTCAACGAGTTTATGGTCTCCATTGCTAGTTTCAAGTCTTTTTCAATACACCATGATCTTCATTTTGTGAAATATGGTCCCATCTATTTATAATTGACCATAAAGCAGGGGATGCTTTAGGGCGTGGCTACACACCAACCTGTCAATCATTATAGAGGCTTAGCAATGCTAACCATGGCCCTGTGTACATTAAAATAGCTGTTAAATTGTTTTTGGGTGTTTGTTTTCGACCTAAACTTTGACCCTCTCACTGTGTGTTTTCATTTCATCAGAGTTAATTGGAACATTTGGTCGCCTACAAATGTCTTGTTCAGTATTCTGCCAACCAAACTGCCTAGCTAGCTCTAGCGTTAGCTGGTTACTTAAAGTGCTCATGTTATGCTAATTTTCAGGTTCATAATTGGATTTATAGGTTGTATCAGAATAGGTTCACATGGTTTAATTTTCAATAAACACCATATTTTGTATTACACAGCTCCTCTTTTGACGATTTCCTTCTTTATTGTTTATCTTAGCGCTGCACCATTGAAACCATACACAACACTGGTTTAGACACGACGTCCTCCCCAGCTCTTCCCTTTTGTCCTAATCTAATCCCTTCTTGCTCCAAATTACCAAGGTTGTAATGGCCATAATGCAAACTGCTCAAAAGGCAGCCCACAAACCAATGGGTGACATCACCAATTCTACGCCCATTATTTTAACATCTATTGTTCTGATAATAATAATGTGTGTGTGTGTGTGTGTGTGTGTGTGTGTGTGTGTGTGTGTGTGTGTGTGTGTGTGTGTGTGTGTGTGTGTGTGTGTGTGTGTGTGTGTGTGTGTGTGTGTGTGTGTGTGTGTGTGTGTGTGTGTGTGTGTGTGTGTGTTAGCATCCCTGCACTGTCGGAGGATGTGGCTCGTGAGGCGTTCGAGAGCTTTGTTTCGTCCAACTGCTGCTACAGTGACGGTCCCGTCAACGATGGAGTCATCACCAGCATGGAGCCATGCAACACCTACAGGGTGAAGTGAAGTTCCCATTCTTTATAATGCTTTTAACTGGTGCTGTTACTGGTGTTTGTTACTACGTGTCTTTATTTTCAAAAATCATACATGTTATCTTCTATGTTTTAAAAAGATTAAATATATTAAGAGTTGTTCATGCAAACATGAACAACTCTCCTTCTCAAATCCAAAACCCAGAGTGCTAAAACTCAAATTTGTGATGTGAATTTTGCTCTAAAGACAATGATTTGGGAAACGCGTTCTATGACACTGAGAGCAACCAGGGCAATGTTCTGAGTACATATGGTATGGGCACATGTTCTGTTTCAGAACTGAGAATACTACAATGTAATAAAGCCCATTTAGGTATAAAAAAGAAAACAAATCAGTCTTCCGTTCATCATCTATGGAGCAGCTCCAGACTTTATACTTGATGACATCACAAGTTTGAGACTTACTTCTCTGGTTTCTGGCTTTGAAAGGGAGTAGCTCATGTTCACAAATATTGATAAAACTTTCCTAGGCCATGGAGATAACATATTGGAAGTCTTAATTCAGGTGGTGTTCCCCTTAAGGATGCTCCAGTTGTGTTTTGTAGGGCTGGAACCATTGGCACCTGGGGCCTGTTTCAGGAAGGAGGTTTAACAAACTCTGAGTCTAACCCTGATCTCTGAGTTGATTTACCCTAAGATGGGAAACTCTGAGTTTTCGGTTTCAGAACATCTGATTTGAGTTGGTTCAATCAACTCAGAGTAGGTTCACCCAGAGTTAAGTGTGTGCACCACCACTATAAAAAGGCAGTATGAATGGAGCCATGATACTATGATTCACCATGGCAATAACCACAAACATCTGGTCGGCGGAAATACTCATGCCCACATACAGCAAGTTTGAACATGTATTTCGTTAAAAAAGCAACACAGCACCTGCTGCAAAAGAGAGAGAATTTGCATGGGAGAAAATTGCTGCTAGAGTAAATACGTAAGTTCCAATATAGTGTATTAATATCATATTTAATCATAAGTATAATATTACTGGTGAAATGGTATAGAACCTATAATCTATTTCATTTAGGTGCAATCCTGCTGGCGAAAAAGTCCTAGGCCTACTAATCCCATTCTGAGGCTGCAGCACCATCATTAACAGAATTAAAATTCATAATCTTTATTTCAAAGGGTTTACATCATTCACATGCAATACTGTGGAACTCCTTTTTAATGTCTTTTACTGGTTTGTGTAAAGGGAACACTACAAAAACGTTTAAAGTGGCCATATTATGCTCATTTTCAGGTTCATAATTGTAATTTGAGATTGTATCAGAATAGGTTTACATGGTTTAATTTTCAAAAAACGCCATATTTGTGTTGTACTGCACATTGCTGCAGCTCCTCTTTAAACACTGTGTTCAGGTCTCTGTTTTAGCTACAGAGTGAGACCTCTCAACTTCTGTAACATCTTTGTTGTCATTTGCTTATGCCCAGTAGCTAGGTAAGGATTACATGAGCTAGTTATCTGTTTCTCCAACTTCGGCTTGTACAAGGCAGGATTAGCCGGGAGACTTCTTCTAAACGAGGGCGCACTTCCAACTTTGTGTGGAATACCTGCAGAACAGGGACATTTAAGTAGTTCTATACAATTTATTTTGTAGATTAGGGTGAATTTGTGTGTGTTGTAGCAGTGTTTTGCCATTGAGAACGAGCTAGCATGCTAGCAGCATGCTAACGGTTAGCCCCCTAGGCCCCTCGTCACGGCTAGTTACGTAGAAAGCCGTGCAGATTTTTAACAGCTCACCCGGAGACTGAGGGCAGGATACATTCAGAAACCTGTATCTCACTCAAAACAGCACGGGTTAACCAACTCAGAGTTTTCACTAAACCTGCTTTCTGAAACGGACCCCTGCTGGGATCTGATCACAATGTGCTCTGGACCATCTGATCACATGCTGCTGTATTTAGTTGTTCCTTATCCAGAACCAGATCACAGAGCTGATGTTCATAAGTTGTCTGCTGTCTGTCCATGCTCTACATCTGAAGGACTGCATGATTCCACACAGAGACCGTTTGAAGAAGCCTCTTATCAGTCTGATAGTATGACATCACTTTGTTTATGTAACTCTCACATTGCTGCCATGTGACCTCAGAGACTCTCATGTGACATCAAAATGGTGTAAATGTCTGGAACTAATGAAGAATCTTGAAGCGTTTCTTATGTTTTAACATTAAGCTTAAAGTTACAATCTCGAAGATCTCTGTTTCGTTCTCTTTGGCCTATAGACCTCAACAGTCCCGCCCACAGCTGACTCCGGAAGTAAAAATCCCATTGATTTTCTCCATAAGGATTTAGAATATCAGTCATAATGTCTAAACCAGGGGTTTTCAAACTTTTTGTGTGTGTGGACCACTATTTGTAATCATAAATGTTCACGGACCACCTCATAATACACATAATAAAATATGTCTACACACAGTCCTACCTGAATTAATCCGCACCTCTTAATAGATCTACTAGCACTAAAACTATAACTGGTCATCGCATCAGTACAGGTTTGTTAAGAGAAAAGTTTAAAGAAAAGAAAGTTTACTGCACACAACGGCTGCCACATATTTAATTTATTTACTCAAGCGCCCAGGCAGGCATAATCGAGTCCATTTGAACAACAGGCTTATTTCCCTAGCAATGAAGTATTGCATCTATACAGTAATAAGAACACTTGGATATAGTCAAAATTTCCAAAACCTTTGGCGATTTTTAGGGGATTATTAATCTTCAGAGTTTTAAAAGTCCTCAAAAAGTAAGCTATGTGAAATTGTCCACTTAACAGCACATCCGCAAAACATTTCAGAAACGCGAGATCAAGAAACTAACTGGAAATTAAAATAATAATATGCCTTATTCATTAGGGCCCGAGCGCCAGTGGCGGATCTAGAACATTTTACATGAGGTGGCAAGGGCTAGCGAGAGATCTTGGCAGGGGAAGACTGTACATGGGAACCACCATATGTAAATACACTGCTATGCCCTACTATGCCGCGCAACACCAGATAATGTTCCATTATCTTTGTTGTTACTATAATTGCCACCGTTCAACATACCAGCTGGTATAATTATTATGGTCCAAGGATGCTGGGGCTAGCTGTCACACACATCTGGAGGTGTTGTGGGTTAATTGTGAAACGAAGGTTTCTGCTCCTGTAGAAGCTAGAAGTCTGTATGAAATCAACCTTGTTTTAAGAAAAACATGTTTTATCTGCAATTTAATGGAGAAAAGCTACACTACCCACAATCCTAAGCGTAACAGTAACGTCTCTTATTGGTCCAACTCGCTGTTACCATAGAAACATTTACCGTACCCGCGAAACTGCGAACGGCTACAGCGAGCTTCTACCATTGAAGTCTATGATAGTTTCTATACACGGTCTTGTACCTTTGCCTTTTTTGCCATTTTTCAGAATGTTTTTTTGCGCCGAAAAAAAAAAAAAAAAATATATATATATATATATATATATATATATATATATATATATATATATATATATATATATATATAAAAACAATTTTCAAAACGTCAATGAAACAATTGAATGGGAAAAAAAACACTTCCGGAGACAGAGCCGAAAAAAGTGGGCGGTCACTGTTGAGCTCTCTGGCGGTAAGCGGTAATTGCAGTGGTGTTTTTGGATCTCACTTTCACTGTTTTTGGTGTTTCATCGTCTGTAGTCATTGCTCTTTTCTTTGTTCGGCCATAATAACTGTAACTGACCATCTTCGAGATTATTACTTTAACAACAGTGGTTGTGTGTTGGGCTCTGAGCACTGCCAAAACACAGGTGACATACATGTATACTCTGCTATTTTCACTAAAGTTATTGTTAGCTTTATTCATAATAAGTTCAATTAGTTATTACTCTGTGTTACTTCTATTTGGGGGATAATCATGTTCTTAAGTTCTTTATTTCTCAATGATTTTCCATGGAGTCATTTAGTTGACTGTGGGCTACAACTTGAGTTTTTTTAAGTTATGCCAAATTAACTATTAGCAGTTCCTGTTTGCAAACTACCTATTGATGTACTGACACATCCAAATGAAAAATTAGAATTTATTTTTTAATTTGTTCAAAATCTGTGTCTACGGATTTTGTGTGACCCTGCTAATTAAATTATTCTATTACTATTACTATGAATATTGCTGGTATTAGTTCTGTATGTACCACTGTTGTTTTGGCCAGCTAGAATGTTGAAGTATCTAATGATTTACAACTTTGACTTAAGTTTAATTACGCCTGCATATTTTAATTCAAATGTATTCCATACAATAATGTGTTACTGAAGTCATGGTGGGAAGGAGAGGCCCTATACAGGAAAGAGTTCGAGGAGGATACAGATGTGGAGTCTAAGAGAATAACAGGAAAAGGGCCCTAAAACAAACGAGACTCTGTATCTTCAATGTTAACACTGCACATGTAGTGTCACTTGTTGAAGTGTGTTTTCTGCTCTGTAGTATCGACTGGAGACATTCACCGAGTCCCGATCAACTGAGTGGGCCCATAAACCTCATGAAGGTAAATAAACCAAGCAACCTGAACGTAATTCTGAGCTTTAAAGGTCCACTAATTCCTGAGGTTAATGAGTGCAAACCCATGGGTTACATTGGTTATGGAGAGAAAGGCAGTTAGATGTTTTTGATCAAATAGAACAGGAAGAAAGTTGGGCTGGATTAACAGTTTGTGGTGACTTTATTGGTTGGACCTTTTGGTTACACACGCTAGTATGTAGATCATGAGGTCACCACTGAAGAGGAACTGTTTACCAGGAAGTTTAACTTCCTGTTTCACAAGGTCTTTAACACTCAAACCAAGTCTGAACCTTCAAACAGCCCTTTGAAGAAGTATATTTGTGTGAATTTGGTTGTTTCTTATTCATATTAAAATAAGGTTGCTTTTCAATAACATGGTCTCACTTAACAGACGTCAGCATGTCCTCAAACACACCAACAGGAGAAACAGCTCTTAGTCCTATTATTCAGTCCTCCTCCAGTAATTCAGTATCTAATTTCTATAAAGTTGTTGGCCATGTGAGAGATCGATTAAAACAAGAATGGTTAGTTTTAATTCTTAGTATAGATCAAACTCCAAAACCCTATATTTCCCATAATGCAACTGGATAGTGTCTTTCATTAGACCCTCTCTGCTTGTTCAACAGAGACGTCTTAATGTGTATGTATAAATCTGAAGTGTCCAAGCCCAAACTGAGATTACCCTGATGACATCACTCTGGCAGGCAGTGCCACGTGCTTTTTGACTGACAGACAAGTGTGCTGTATTTCTTGTGACTGACAGGTGAGCCGGCTGACTTCTACACCCAGACTGCACCCCAGCCCTGGGAGATCCAGCCCACCACGACTCCCAGCCTCTTCACCAATCACACGGAGGAGATCCGCGTGCCCTACACCTCCACCATCAAGGTGATTGGTTAAAAGAAGCTTTCCGTCAAAGGCCGCCTTAGCGCTGTGGTTACCTGCAGTTTAATTTGCCTTGTGATTTGCAAACAAACTTTTGATTTGAACTATGTTTGATTTAAACATAAAGCTGACAGCCAACCAGAGAGCGGGATTCTCTGAGTTTAGAGTGAGTATTTTTGGAGTCCTTGAAAAGGCGGTAGAGGTCCCTTGAGAAAGTTCCAGAGATTTTACAGCAGTTGTTGTCATTGTTTACAGTGACAGTTGTTTCATTGTACTTCTTTGATTTTGAGAGAGAAGGATTCTGATGCGGAGCATTCCGTTTCAGTGTAAGTGAAACAGACACTAAAGCGTGTGTGTGTGTGCGTGTGTGTGCGTGTGTGTGTGTGTGTGTGTGTGTGTGTGTGTGTGTGTGTGTGTGTGTGTGTGTGTGTGTGTGTGTGTGTGTGTGTGTGTGTGTGTGTGTGTGTGTGTGTGTGTGTGTGTGTGTGTGTGTGTGTGTGTGTGTGTGTGTGTGTGTGTGTGTGTGTGTGTGTGTGTGTGTGTGTGTGTGTGTGTGTGCACGCAGGAGTGCCACAGCTGCCATTCCAAAGGGATGATGCCGTGCGATGAGTGCCATGGAGATGGATTTGTAAGATTGTTACATTACATTGCCAATCAGTAATATATAAACTACATAATACTTGTGGATTCATAATGAAACTCTCAATTTTTATATATGTGTGTGTCTCTGCAGAAACCGTGCTGGGTGTGTAACGGCTCTGGGATGAAGACTAATGAACACTGCTCGCGCTGTAATGCTACAGGCAAAGACAGGTCCTGAAGGGGGGTCCAGGGCTGTGACTCCCAACCTTTTTGGCTTGTGTTAAATCAAAGTCTACTTATGTCGTCGTTCCCTTCTTAGATTGTTCTATTTGAATAGATTGTAGAGGCTTGAATATGTAAAACTATTCTAGGTTTTCACAATGAAAGAGAAAAGTAAAAGAAAAAAAACAGGACTTTGGTAGCAGATACATCTTTTCTCTCATGTCCTATTAGACGTGTTTATCTCAAGACTCCTTGCGGGGGGACACAGGCCAAAATGGTTGGGAATTACTGACCTAGGGGTTTAACATTGCAATCCTTTTATTTCCTGTGAATTCCTTGTGTGTGAAAAGGCAGCTTGAATCCAGCGCAAGAATGGCGGACTCCACCACTAAAAATTACAGAATACAAATGCCTTGAATGGCTATTTAGTCAGCTGCAAATATGGCTTGACCCCAAAAAAAATTCTAACAAAAGATTGCTCAGTGGTTTACAGTAGTATCAGATGTACTTAAAAACATACTAAAAGTTTACCAAAGTTTGACTCCAACAAAGGCCCCATTTTCAAAATGGCGGCTGTCAGGTCCTTAAAATGACCATTACTCCTTTGTATTCCTCCTAGACCAGGAATACAGGTTTTAGCCATGTAATATTCTAATTAGCATATTTGCATGATAGATAAGTGATTACAAGTACAATTATATATTAAAGCAATTGGTTACAAGCATATTTATGCGAGAAATAAGGGTGAATACAATTACATAAAATTGAATAATACAATTTCCCTTTAGTAATTGCATATTTCTCCATTCTGATATCGTTTTGTCTAGTGTTGGTGGTTTCTGTGGTTCATTACAATAAAGAATAAATTCATTAGAACTGTGTGGTACTGTAAAATTAGTCAAAACGGGGCTGCCACGTGAAGGCTCAGTACCACTAACCCCTTTTTATTTATTTTTTATAATGCGTTTTTTTTTTTGCCTTTTTTTTTTAATTTATTTTTTAATACTTTTCTAATTTATACATATCTTTCTATTTTCCTCAGTTGTTTCCTCTTATTCTGGTTTATTTTTGATACTTTTTTGCACTGTGACCTTCACTAGATTTACCATTAGTCGTCACACTCTTCCTCCCATAGAGGTTGATTATAGTGATTCTCACAATTCCCAGCTTGACATGGTCCACAAGCAGGCAGGCATGGTAGTCCATATGCCCTGCAACTCCACCGTTGTGTTCGGCAGGCAGTTGTGCAATTACAGTGGATCATCTGCAGGAGGCTTTCAGGGGCAGCAGTCTTACTGGTCATAACTGGCAGGAACCGGTTGTCTACCAGTTTCCATCCCCAATCCACTGTGTTCATGTCACCTTCCTTTTCAATCCACGCCATGATCTCGAAGTAAACTCTTTGGCAGTGGTATTTGGTTGAGGACTCAATTGGAGCCAGACGTTATGGGGTAACGAATGATTTGGCGGTAACGATTTTCTTGCTTAAAAGGTTGCAGCGCAAAGAGGAAAGTGAATCGGTACTCTTTCCACCAAACAACACTGCCATTGCCCTGGTCCCATGGTCCTCTATGACATTCCTTGCTTGATGTGGGAGCAGAAACGCATTTGCACAGGACTGGATGGTTGATTCACAAGTTTCTGGAATGCTGACTGTTTGCCAACACTAAAAGTGCGTGAAGTTGTATCACATCCTGTGAAGGCATGAATCAACAGAAACTGGGAACACAAGTCACTACCCAGGACTTGTTTCATCTCACTGATGTTGTACACTTTAGTAGCTTTGGACATGTCTGAACAAAAATAGAGGCCTCTATTGTTCGTCACAGCATAGTAGAGGAGAAGAATGAGTAAGTCTGTATCCTCCCCTATCAAGGTTGTGGGCTGATGTTCTGAGGCCTTGACTGCAGCTTTGACAATGTCCACGTCTGCATCACCTGATGCATTGATAGCAGTGCAGCCCTTCTTCTCCAGCTCCTTGGTCATAAGATTGCTAAGTCCTTGTTTGTTGCAAGATCTGGAAAAGGAAATCATCCTTTCTTCCCACAAACTCAGTCTCTGCATTGAAGTTAACGATGGGGTGAGTGTTTTCACCACGTCTCTGAAGCGTATAGTCTTTGATGGAAGGACCATCAAAAACGACTGTTGCTTTACCATAATGGCGTATGGTAAAGTCTGCATATGACTGTGCAGTGGCACCGTAACTGTCAGCCTTTTTCCATGCCAAGCGGTGAATCAGGGAGCCACCATCAAGGACATAATGCTCAGTTGGTGGGATGGAATCCAGGGCAGTTTTTAGATTTCTTGCTTGAGAACTTGAGTCAACTCAAGTGACTGCCTGCACTAGTTGAGGCTTGTTGGCTTTACAGAAGATTGCCTTGCCTTTGAACAGGGCTGCAGGAAATGAGCAATGCTCATAGCTCATTACATCTTCCAGGGAAAACTGTCTAGTTTTCAACATGATCAGGAACATGTTGGAACTGCAAAGCAGTATCAATGGTTCGTTCTTGGGCAACTTTGATGATGGAGTCATCTGCCAGGGTTTTTTCCCGGTCTTGAATTTTGTTTGAAAATGGTATACACTGTGCTGCCAACAACATTCCAATGAGGTAAGCAATATCAACTGTCAGTATTCTCTTCCACCATCTTCTGAATTGCTGAAAATTGTGAATTTAGTTTTGTTGGATATATAATGCCACCTTTATACTCAAAAACATCTATAGAGGATGCATTACATATGTATTTAGCTTATTCAAATTGAAATGAGTGACCATTTTAGAGAGTTGACACACAGGCCTCTGTTCGGGCTAATTCAGAGTTGTTTATGATCAAAGTTGTACAACTCCAATTGAAGTTACTTTTGGGTGCAATAACTTTTACATTGAATGTCAAGTCTATGTTTTAGCAAAAAAAGGGTAAAAAAGGGTCCAAAAACACGTACTGAGTAGGAGTTACATGACATAGGCTAAATCGTCCAATAGATTCATAGACTCAGAAAACATGGGGTTAGACACCAAGATTACTTGGCTAGGTCAAATAATGAAGGAGTTGGGATATTGTAAGGGCTTCGTGCCCATCTTGGACGCCATCTTGAAAGTTACACCTTTCTAGTGGTCAAACTTTGGTAAACTTTTAGTATCTTATTAAGAACACCTAATACTACAAGAAACAGCTGAGAAACCTTTTGTTAGAATTTTTTTAGGGTTAGGTGTTTTTTTTTCTTCATATATGCCGCCTACTAATTGTCGAAAAAAAAATCAAAATCAGAGTTTGATTTTTATTAAAATCTTAAGGGTTATAACTTTGAAGATGTTTGTTTAAGTCTAATGGAGGACCTTTGGTACATGTTATCCCCCATTTATTTCTATTTATTTCCTGGCCACTCTCTACTGTCCACTGCCTAATAGAAAAAGGCAAAAATTACCCAAAATAGGGGCCTGACCTGTATTCCTGCATTTTTTTATCTGTTAACTACTAATCAAGTTTCTGCAGTGATGCATTCAAGGACTGAGACCGAAAGAGTAACAAAGTTGACTTCTGTCAATAAATGAAACCCAGAAGACAAAAGATCAGGAAATGTGTAAATCATTTGGTGAATTTAGAACATCTTGAAATGTTTGTATTCAGCAGCCTGAAATGTCAGATATCAGATTGTCCCTGAACATACCAGAAGAAAGAGTCACAACCTGATGATAACATCATTTTATTACCACTATTTTCTAATTAGCTAAGACAGACAAGCGGTGTACATCAATGACTTAATTTGGAAAGAAACAAAGCTGAACGATGATCTGAAAAATGTTCAACAGGATATGAAGTTAACAGCATGCAGAGTTCATGAACTAGGAAAAACCATGTTCTGGCTTTTTTAAATTACACCCTACTGTCAGTACGGTAGAGTGTGTGCCCCATGTAGGCTGAGTCCTTGGTCCGTGACAGGGCTGTGTCGTCCCCTCTCTCCCCCCTTTCCTGTCGATATGCATCTAATAAAAATCCCTTCTCTCTGTTTTTTCGAAAAACCCCAAAAGAATGTGAAACATGTTTGTTTGTGTGTATGTGTGTGTAGGTGTACCATGTGTGATGCTAAGGGTACGAAGACGTGCAAAACCTGTAACGGAAAGGGACAACTGCTAACCTACATCAAGGTCAAAGTGGAGTGGTGAGTACTGATACAGGGGTCCATGAACAGGTTCATAATGAATGACCCCTTGAATCTTAAAGCGGTTCAAGGGGTCATTGGTCGTTCCGGAGGTCCTTGTGGTCCATTAGTGGTGTAACGGACTAACGATTCGAATGCATGTGAACCGCTGATTAATTGCAAAGTTTAACCATAATAGTGTGAAATAAATGTTTACTCTCGTTGTTACTTAAAGTAGGCTGATTAAAATCAGTTGTACGTTCATGTGAATGGAGCATGTTAATAGCAGTTGATAAAGACTGTTATGGCTACTGTAGGAGCGGAAGAACTCGAAAATCCATGACGCCGGCTACAGCTCCGTCGTATCAGCGGCAGCTGGTAGTTGAGTTACCTGAGAATAGGGGGCTTAAGTTGGAGCCATGTACAGGGCATCACGAGCTACCGGTTAGTTTCGGCCGACATTGCGGTTAAGTTTAGGCGACCAAAAAGTGAGCGTTATGCGGCAAAGACAGTTAAGTTTAGGCACCAAAACGACTAGTTAAGTTTAGAAAAAAGGTTGTGGTTTGGATTAAAACACTCCCAAGGAACACACATTTTTCTTTGTTATCCTTGGGAAAGCGAACTCTGCTTCCCAGCTTGAACGCGTGTTTTATGAGAGTTCTTTAAGTAATACATGGAAATCATTTAAAAAATATACGTTGTCCCCCCCTTTTTTGATTGTTGATCCGAAACCGTGAGTTTTGTGATCCGTTGCACCCCTATTACTGATGTTCCATGGGGTTTCCATGAGTCACTGGGAAGGTATGAAGGGTTTTGAAGAGTTTTTAGGGGTCCTTTGATTGAGATTCCCTGAGACCCTAAAAATGTTTCCTGGAAGAGGTTTCAGTGGTCTTTGAGGTAGTTATATGCAGTCTTGAAGAGATCCAATCCTTAATTATGTTCCATGGGTTCCTTGAGGAAGTTTTAGAGTTGTCTTGAAAAGTTTCCAGGGGCATTGAGTGGTACCTGAGGAGGTTCTATCTGGTAGTTTAGAGTTTCTAGGATCATTACTAATTCAACTTTAAAAGGAGGGTCTGAGCTGCAGGAAAAAAAAAAACGTTTGTGGTGACTTTTTTGAAAACACGGTTTACTCCATAGGATCTTAATGTAAAATAGACACTGGCAGCTTCAGAAAAGAGGGCAAGTGTGAACATTGCCTAAGGAGGTTCAAATGGTCCTTGAGATGATCCTTGAAGGTCTTTCTACAACTGATCATAGAGCTGACCCAGGGACTCTGAGACTGAATGGCTGAAAGCAGCACACACACTGGACCAGTTTTCTACATTTTTTTACAAACAAAAACTTATGACATCAAAATGATTTGAAAGATGATATAATTATGTTTCTACAAATAGTAGCTCTATTGTAGTTACATATTAAACGGATTTGGTGTGCAGTGGTGTTGTCATGGATGCCACTTTAGTGACTTCTGGTGGCATAAAGATGAACTTACACAATGTGATTTTTAAATGAATATAAAACATATTGTATACTGTTTCCAATTTAAATAACTGATGAAATTATGTATGTGTATAGATTATTTTCTGTGTTAGTATGGTTATATGTGTATTTGTGTTTAATATGGGAGTATCTGTGTTAAGGACTAACCATGTGGAGGACCACGTGGTGGAGCAGAACTGTGGTCTGAAGATCGATGATCTTTGTTCAGTGAGCGGGAAGGAGCTGTTCAAGAACAACCAGTACATGGTACACACACACACACACACACACACACACACACACACACACACACACACACACACACACACACACACACACACACACATACACACAGTAAAAATAGCTTTAGTGTCTGTTTCGTTCACACTGAAACGGAATGCTCCTTATCAGAATCCTTCTCTCTTAAAATCATAGAAGTAAACTGAATTGAAGGGCCATTCCTATTCAAATAAACGTAGCAGAATGGTCATTGGGGCAGCCATTTTTATATTTTTTTTACAGAACTTATACTGACAACTGTCACTGTAAACAATGACAACAACTTCCAGGACCCCTGCAACACCCCAGGAACCTTTCCAAAGCCCCCTGTAGTTTCAAGAAGGCCAGGCATGGCTTTAAGACCTTCTGGAACCTATATAAGGACCCCTGGATCATTAATATATATTACGCTATACACACTACTTATTTCAAACTATATTATCTATATATTATATTATACCATACTTTAATATACTATACATATATATTCTATATTATACTGCAGTACTATATTATGTTATACTATATTATAATTATGATTACATTGCACCTTATGCTATAATTTTTATATGCCATACTAAACTATACTGTCATACTATGTAAAGGAAAATGTAGAGTGAGACAGTTATTATTGTGAATGAGAACCCAGAAATGGTGATGCGGAGCGGAGGAGGAGTCTACGCCTCCATTATGATATGCTGCCGGAAACATGGAGTAATTAGGGACTTTGCTAATGTTAGCTGTCTATTTTATTATCAGTAACGTGTGTCCCCTTCTCCCTCTGTCTCCTCTCAGCTCTACCCACTGCTCGGGTTCCCAAACCCGGCCATCTCTGAGGCCTCTGAGCGTCTGGTCAGAGATCACCAAAGCAAGTACACCCAGACCTCCAGGATCCTGCAGCAGGTAGGCCGGCAGACAACTGAATGACTGACAGATTCAGGAGAAAAGATGAAAAGACATCATTTGGGAGGAGGCAACATATTAGCTATCCTAAAAAAGAAGAAAGGTCCAATGCACTCTTCTTGCCAAAAGTTAAAAAAGCTATTTATTTAAATAGCTTTTTGTTATATTGAAATTGGTAGTATGTTAAAAAATAGAGCTGGGTAACAACCCACGCATAGCAGCACAAACAGCCGTCTTCAACCTTAAGAAGGCTGTTTTAATATGAAAAAGCCATCTAAATAAAGGTATTTTGAACTTGTGTGTGTCCTTGCAAAGAGCACCTTCATTATTTGTTTGAACAGAGTCAGGTAAAAAGATGGATATCGGTTTCATCTGTGTCCAGTGCAGAAATAAGCATCACTGTAGCTACCTGCTACACTGTATGCACTATTGTTTTACTGTCAACCAATGTATTTTTTGTTTTTAATATATATAATATATACTTTATATTTATATATGTACATAGTAGTTAAATGTTTGTTGTACCTTGTCCAGCTTTGTTGTCCTTGTTTTAAGCTGTATGTCTATTTCTGTGTATGTGCATTAAGAGCAAATGTCTTGTACACGTACTTGTCCAACAACGGTTGATGTATAATAACTGAAAGCAGTTGAATTGTCAGTTGAGGGATTAGAGATGAAAATTGAGAACATTACTATCTCTTCTCAGAGGCAGACTGTCGAGCTGATCCCCATCACTAAGGTGAACTATAAGTGGAAGGGCGACTCTCACGTCTACGTCGTCTACGGCAAAGAGAACCAAGTCAGCGCTGACAATTACCCAGCAACCTGCTGCTGTGTCATCCTGTAGACACACACACACACACACACACACACACACACACACACACACACACACACACACACACACACACACACACGCACCCACACGCACTGTCCCGAACTGTTCTACTGTTTCTTTTAACTAACCACTAAGAGTAACCCATAAAACCGTCCAATTAGATGGAATAAAATGTCAGTACCGATACCAAGACTTCAATGCCATTTCCTGAATGATAAAATCTTATCTGATAAAATCTCTTTTAACAAAACCAAATACAACATTTACACATTACAAATCTTTATTTTTTATTACTCAGCTTCTTTACACCTATTGGACGCACGCTGTAGTCAAGCCTCTCACAATTAGCAACACACACATTGAGCCCCGTCCAGCGTGCAACATTAGACAGCCTATCACAAGCATTATTAGATTTGGTACAAACGCTGATGAGATTTACCTCTTAGTTATTATAATTTGGAATTGAATGACAAGGCATTTTTCGATACTAAAATATGCATAGAAGTATCAAAGTTTGATACCTAGCCCATCCACAAGTGGTCGGCTTCTACTTTCGCAGGTAAACCTGTATGTTACATGTACTTAAACACAGACACATTTGTTGCGATAAAGAATACATTTACAATATTTGAAATGAATATAAAACTGAAATTTCAGTGTGTAACATTATGCTAAAAAAAGAGAAGGGAGAGAAAAAAGTAACTTTCTCGGTACTGGCATTATTTGTTCAAATTCACAATTAACATAAAAAAAGTGATCCACACTAACTAAACAATCTTGGAGGGACTTAATTTATTTGTTTGTGTTTCCAAAACTGCCTGCCTAGTCCTTCTGACTCTACCTCCTGTTAGGATGCTGTGATGCTCCACCAGGTGTCCTGATGAGAGAAAGTAATGGATGTTCCTGACTTTTATCCTTAATATCAAGTATCACATTTAATTTACATAAACTTTCAGTCTTTCACATTAACAACTGAATTGTTGATATCCAAATTCAAGATTGAAAAAAAAGATTGTATGTTTACACTGGCATCCTGTATACCATCATTGTCTCTGTGTGGACACCTGTGTTGACCATCACGTCTCTGACAACACCACTTACCAAAAATATTTTGTTTTTACAGATATTTTTGTTACAAAACCCTTTTACTTGAAAGTTTACTGAAAATACATGCCAGTATGTGCCATTTAATGTCCTCAGTATTGCATGGAAACCTCATATGTCCAAATTATAGCTGTTTCAAGAACAAGCATGAGTTTTGGTCCTCTTGACATCTGACCTCGCCGTTGGCCCATAACTTGTCATAAAATCCATGGAAGCCAAGGAAAGAGGAAGTTGATGATAAGTAAAAAGTAATTCAAAGAGAAGCAGAAACGAGAAGCAGCAAAAATAAAATAGAGATATGAGGTTTTCATCTGACAGAGCTGAATACTGTATCTGATATGTACTTTATAATACTTGTGTATAATCTGTGAATGGGGAAACAGAAACACAGGCAGTATTCGAAACCGCCTACTATACTAGCAGTATGTACTGATTTGGCAAAAATGTAGTATGCAGTACGCAAACGTAAGCAAAATCTGCAGTATGCATCGGACCTGTCTAGCGCGCCTACGGTGTCCCGCAAAGCAAAGCGCTGGAACGGTCACACCAACAGGCACTTCCGCTTTTCAAAACCGGGAACCAGCTAAGTCTGGCCTTGCATACTGGAAAATAAATAGTTTAATATTTAACCGTTTTATACTACATTTTACCAACAAACTGCACACTGAGTTCCTCAGTAGTATTTAGTAGGCGGTTGTGAATACAGCCGCAGTTTATAGAATAACAACAGAATCTGGATCCCCTTGTTACTACCTGTGTTCTTCTACCTGTGGTTTAATGTTACATGAAGGTAGAAACCACTTCAGGGTTTAAACTGCTGAGATCAGACGTTTTGACTCAAACCGATAAAGATTTAGTTGACTCCAAAAACAAAAGCTCTTGTTTGTCTAAAGGCCTGGCCACATCAGGAAGTGTCAAAGCAAACTTCATCCATGTGTCTTTACCATGGATGTATAGGAAGAATAATTATTATAATGCATTCATGGTCTTCACTGACGTGCTCCCAGGGCTAGTTGGTGAACTACTGTAGCTGGCGAGCTAACCACCAACACGCTAGCACTAGTCAATCACAAATACCTCGTTTCTATTTTCTCTATACTTGGACATTTAGTCCCCTCCGGCAATTTGTCCTGAGGATTGTACATCATTTCATTCAATAAAGAGCTACTGAAGTTAGCTCAGTCGACGTCAATCTTCGACTTAAGGAGGTTAAATAAAATTGGATGGTGACGCACAGCTAACAATCTATGATGGATTTCTCCATTTTGGACTTTTCAGCTCTCCATTCCATCAAGGGTCAACATTGTCAAAACGGTTTGCTAAGTTGAATTGGACAAGAAAAATATTTTATATATATTTTTTTTTTTAACCTTTTAATTCTAGTGAGATTGAGTCTTTTAGTCTTTGTTTTATGGCTTAGTAAACATCTCGCCTTTTATCTGTACAGGTAGAATGTAATTATTACCATGATATCCTTGATTTCTGTGTGTTCTGCCAAAAACAAGCAGTGTTAAATAATCTACCTGTTTGTCAGATTCAGCTGTATGTTGACAACAAACAAACCTCACCAAAGTGTTGAAACAATATTCCTAAATGTTTCATTCCTCTGTTTTTTTAAAGAAGGAATTACCTGATAACGTCAACATAACATTATTTTAAATCTTAAGCTTTGCTAAGCTCAAGTCTTTCCTGTCACCCTCTCCTGCATTAAGTCTATTAGAGCCTCTTTGGCTGGTTCTCTGTCGCTTTAAATCTCTCTTAAACAGTCTGCAAAGCTGCAGCGCTTAAAGGCATTCTGGGTAGGGGACTTTATTGCTTCAACAGCTGAAATATTCCTGCAGCAACTAGAAACTAATGTATCTCCAATATTAATGATTATTTATACTCCTATCAATGAGCTAAGATCATTTTTTATATATATATATATATATATATATATATATATATATATATATATATATATATATATATATATATATATATATATTTTAAATGTTTATCCTCCTGTATTTAACAGTTATTTGATGCTTAAACAAGATGTTCTTAGATCTTGAAAAGTTTTGGAGACGCATACTTTCCACCTAATGGCAGCAGTATAATCAGCTTTAATATTAGAACAGTAGTATTCAGTAGAATGTAAAAGTAGATTACAGCCGTATTAATCATGTTAATCTGTGGGGTTCACAGGTTTTCTTATAGTTAAAGGGCTAATTCAGATTTTTTTCAGTCAGCTGCATTGATCATCTGTTAGGCTTAGACTCTCCTGACGCCGCTGGTTTCCACATAAAACTGAACAGCAGCTCTCAGAAACATATAAACCCAGACTAAATCTTCTACGCCAAGTCCGTCACTAAGCAAGCAGTTTAATATTAAACATGTCCTGTTTAATGGTGTTATGAGATCAAGGGCCAGCCAACTACATGAGCTTGTCTTTGTTTCTGTGGAAAATGTATGCTTATGCAGTTGGCAGTGTTACATCAGGATTTCAGTTCAGACGTGTGCAATAGCTTTAACGCTGGAACTGTAGTTGTGTGAAGATGCCTGTAAATGCCTCTGTGGACTCACACAGACAAGATTGTTATGGGTTTGACAGTTTGCAGACGACCCAACACACACACTCTTCAAATCTCAACAATGAAGTGTGCAGCTCTGCGCATGAAATAAGCAGACTGGTTGATCCATCTTCGAAATGTTTTTTTTCTGTCTGGGATTTTTATCCACCAGAAATACCCAAAACAATGAACTGAACGGGCTTGTACATAACAACACCATCGCCATAGTGACTGATTAAAAGCCCCTCATTGTCCATGTGGATCAGATGACACAAATGATTTAATTAAAACACAAATGCAGCGGTGAAATGTCCAACGGTTTCAGATTTACTGCCCTTGTCCTCTTGAATATATAAACCTAAAGGTCGTTGATGAAAGAAACACATTGGTCATGTTATATTTTGGAAATCTTGTTTTAAGTTTTTGCTAATTAGTTTAGAACATAACTGGTGTTGTATTTACGGCTGACTTTAGCTCTCTCCAGTTTCAGCTGACGCCAACATTTCACTTCAGGACCATTAATATACAACCCTAAGCCTCTAAACTGCCCTGTGCCTGTGGTACAGCTGAGCTCCTGTAGAGGGTGCTCTGTGTTTGACTCAGTTGTTTGACACACCCTGCTGCCCCCAAACAGGACAAAGCCACCAATAGGTTTAACTGTTAATAATAGGTAAATGGCCATATTAGTTTATTTACTAAATATGACATATACCTTCCATCCTGCATTTTATAATATCCATGTTGCATAGAAAAACACTGGATGGGGCGACTGTTAATTCTCAGATGCATGCTTGAACACAACGTTAAAGGTTCAGTAGGTAGCTTTTATAGAAATGTTTTTGTCATTTTCTGAAACTGTCCCTATATCCTGACATGAGGCAGATTCTCTGTGGGGAAAAAAAACCTGTTCCTCTGCCTTCCCCTATATGCTCCTAATGGCATTTGCAAGTTTCCACCACCCAAACGAAAACAAGCAATTCGAGGCACTTGGCAGCTTTGATCACATATAAATCAAGATTCTGTTTCAGCATTGCCAATTTCTTGTATTCAGAAACATATTTTAGTGTGACGTTTGGCTGTAAAATGGGAAAGTTTATGACCCGCCCATCATGCTGAAAACAGCCAAAACGAAGCACCACCCACAGCCTTTTTTCCACAGATGATCTTATCCATGGTAGGCTACTGTCAGGGTTTAGTGACAGTTTGAGCAAGTATTAAAAAAAATACCAACTGTAGCCTTAAAGTAACTTTGCTGTGTATTGCCTTAAACTAAAGTGATGCTGCTGGAATGTGACAAAACATTTATTGAGGGGAATGTTCTTTATCTGCAATGTAAGTGGCTTAAAACAGTACTGTGACTAACAAACATCTCTGCTACTAACCTGATGGACCTGATGATCACCTACTGTGATGATCACTCTGTCTGTACTCTGTAATGCTCTGTAGTTACATTAGATTATTAATGGTATGTTACTGTTAAAGCTGGAAATAAACTCTGAGACTCACCTGCTTCTGTCACATCTGTTTACAACTACACATGTGAAACCCCCAAATATGACATGTTAAAAGGCTATTTAAAGCACTTTACTTTAACCTTTATTCACATAGTGAAAATGAGCAAATTTATTTTTATTTTTTGTTTTACCACTATTAATATGTTGAAATACATTAAAAGTATGTATTTTACTTATATAAAATACTAAAATACAAAAATACTATAACAGTATGCAGTACAGCATTTGGTTGATTAACATCACATGCACTGGCTGACATAAAACGAAATACGTCTTCTTACAGGTTAGATGTCTAATTAACATAAGGATCAATATATGTATATATCTAATTTATCTCAGCTTTTATGTTGTTTTTGTTTTTTGTGTCTATACTTTGAAATACATGTGATATGTACATGTACTGTATGTGACATGTAATAATGACACATGCATCGAGGCATGCAATACTTTGAATATATGCCCGTAGAAACACACAGACCGGTTGGAACATACGTAAACAACAGATAAGACATGAGTTATGTAAACATAACAGGGGTCTGAAGTGTGAAGGATAAGAGAGTTCACCCTGAGCTTTTCCAGAAAAAATGAGAGACTCGAGGAACAAGCTTCAGATATCAGATAACGGTGGAGGAGGAATAAAGGGCCCACAGTGGAGCCAGAAGAACTGTAACTGTCCACAAAAGGTGACAATGTCTTTATCTCATCCTGCAGTTCGTAAAAACACCAAAACATCCACACGCACCACAACAACACTAAATATTACAACTAATAGGCTCTGTGGCCTTCTGAATAATTTACTGATTGACCCTTGCCAGCTGCTTTACTGATCGGTTGCCATACCATGTTGTGTTATTGTACGACAAAAAATGAAATAAGAGATGTTTGACTACCTGTAAAAGCTGCATACATTTCGTTTAAAGTGAAACATAAACTGAAAACCCACATTCCAATAAAAAAAAAATAATAATAGAAAAAATCCCCTCTCCTACTCCCCGGTGGGCGGGGCGTCTCAGCCCCGCATCATATGCCCTCAACTCTGCAGCTTCACAAAGAGAAGAAGAGAACCACCGGGCCGCTGCCTCTTCATGTGAGTCATCTTGTTTGTTCTAAACGGAGTTTTGTGCCCTTTAACCGGCTGTTTACCGGGTCAGTGTGTGTGTCTGGTACACCCTGATACAGCTCCGTGTGTGTGTGTGTGTGTGTGTTAGTGTGTTAGTGTGGCAGCATGGTGGAAACTTCGCTTGGACACTTCGGGAAAGTTTCCACCTAACTTAATACAGTTTTCAGCTCATTTTGCTGCGGGTTGTTCTCATGCTGCTCCACTGTAGTCTGCTTGTTTGATTTCGTTTTGTGTGTAAAATAAAAGGAGGTCGAGACAGATAAGAAAGAGAGAGGGAAGGGACGAGGAGGGGAGCAGAGGGGGGGGGGGGGGGGGGGGGACAGACTGTCTTCAGACTTTCTGTCTCTACGTTACTTTCTCTAACAACTTCCTATGACATTCTTGTAATATTCGTATAGTGTGTCCGTTGGGTCCGCGGTTACCTTAATGTTATCTCCTATAGTATTTCTGTAATATTGTTTAAAAGTGAGACGTCTCCACCAACATTGTGCCACTCTGTTACTACTCTACTGTATTTCTGTTTGCAGTCATTTCCGTTAGCTGCGTAGCCTGTAGTTATCTTATTGTAGGCCAACTTTATTACAGCGTATTTTACATTTTACCGTTATACAGTTTGTTGTAGCCTATTTTACAGTACCTTCATTATACTCGACACATGTAATATTAGTTGGTCAGTCAGTTGTTTGTTTGTATTCGTACTATTTTGAAATGTGTCTGTGCGAGCATAGCTGGCCTTTTAAGATGTAATTTACTTCACTGTAATCTATCATCTATACATATTCTTAGTGTTCTTATAGAACATCAAATACTTCTGATATTTCCTTTGGTTTATCTGTGGTTCACAGAACCTGACTAAATACCACATTTAGGCCTATCTTTTTATAGTATTTATCTCATACAATTCCTAGTTATTTTTAGTTTTTTTTATTGTAGGTCTTTATTATACCTTCTAAATATGTCTTGATTTTATTGTTATTAAATCTTCAATATGTTAACCATTATAGAAATACCTACAGTATGCCTGTAGTGTTAACTTTATGTACTAGACTGTATTATCATCTCATATAACAATACTGTACAGTATTGTTATGAGATGATAAAACACTTTGTCAGTCAGTTGTTTTTCTATAGTACTCCTGTGTAGTATTTCAACAGTGTGTCTGTTGATCTTAATATACCATAACATAATCTCCCATAGTATTTTTGTAATATTAGTACAGTGTACATATAAGTACCTGTAATATTTCTATAGTGTATATGTGGTTCACACAGCTGGGTCTATTTAGACTTTACTGTACTCTACTGTATTATTATTATCAAGGATTCCGGGAACGTTTGCTGAAGGTTATGGTTTTGGTTAAGTTTTGGTTCCCATGGAAAGTTTTCTTAACCTTTATTCCATTCCCCTAACCTTTAACAACCAATGTTATTGTTAATTTACACTGTCTATGCATGAGCAGGAATTAATTATTATATATTAGCAGAAATGAAAGAATGAGCAGGCAAACTTGAATGGGATTTAAAAAAACTTTAATATACAATATAAAATTAACAAAAAATATAAAAGGCCATATATATATATATATATATATATATATATATATATATATATATATATATATATATATATATATATATATTTATTTATTAGGGGGAAGCTCAAAACATCACCAATGAAGAAGGAACTCTCTGCTGAGTTCAATGATACCTCACACAAGACTACCTTAAACGGTTCAAATGTTATGAAATGGGGCGTGGCCTGAGAAAGGGGGCGTGGCTAAAGCATAGGGGGCGGCTCCGTATCACATGTATACCAGATATAAGGTTCATGTAAATCTGATGATGTTTGTCATAAAAGGCGCATTTCCTGTTGCCAGCGGGGGGCGCTATGACCAAAAGTCAATTTTGGCCTGCATATGTCCTCAGGCCGGACCCTCGTCAATCGTGAGAAATTTCGGGCAGCTACGACAACGTACACTCAAGTTACAACTTCTTTTTTCATTGCTAAACACTCAAAATGGCCGCCACGCCCACACTGTTTGACAAAAAGTGTTTCTTTTAATAACTTTTCATCTTTAAGGTGTTGAGATGGTTCAGACCAAATTTGAAGTCCATCGGTTGAAATCTCTAGGAGGAGTTCGTTAAAGTATAGCACCTTGACTTTAAGGCCTACTTCCTGTTGCCACTAGGGGGCGCTATGACTTTGAGTCAATTTTTTGAATCTTATGAATCCTGAAAAGTTTCGAGCCAATTGGACAATGTACACTTGAGTTACACCCACTTCCTGTTTCGGCGTCGAAACACACAAAATGGTCGCCCCACCACGGCCACGCCCTATGACGAAAAGTTTTTCTTTTAATAACTCTTCATCTTTAACGTCTTAAGATGGCACAGACCAAATTTGAAGTTGATCGGATGAAATCTCTAGGAGGAGTTCGTTAAAGTACGACATGTGGAAATGGCCAAAATCGCACTAATTTCGAACTTTGAATTAAAAATGGCGGACTTCCTGTTGGGTTTAGGGTATGGCTCCAATGACGTTTTCTGTGCGTCTTGACATGCTACATATGTGTATCAAGTTTCGTGAGTCTACGTTAAACGTACTGAAGGGGCTCAATTGTTTTAAGTTTGTAGGGGGAGCTAGCGAGCCATTTTTGTGCGCCTATTCCCGAAACCCTTAAAATACGTAAATTCTCACCAGAATTGATGTGCCCGCCAATTATGGTACGTTTTTGAATATGTTAAGCCCCTCAAAAAGGTGATTAATTTGCAGAAAATAATAATTCCTTCAGTTTCAATATGGCCTTCGCTGCTGTCGGCGCTCGTGCCCTTATTAAAAGCTCTTATCAGCCAAGCTAAGCATAATACTGATGTGAACAATAAAATAACACCTGCTTGTTATAACCCTGCATATTGTCAGGTCCTGGAAGGCCTTCTTTGCCTTTCTGCCCTGCAGGCTATACTGTTTTAGCTAGGGCTGAACTGGGTCCCAAGAAGTGGAAAGCCACGCTTTCGTCAGAATAGACCCATCAAGCTCTGGGCGACCGGCTGGTTTCCTGTATGGTGTTGACTCATCTAAAAAGAAAGTAGATATGAATATTGGTCAGTTAATTTAAGGTAGGTTTCTTGCACATGCCACTGCAAAAGATAAACCTATGCTGTTACATTAGACAATCAAAAGACAAAAAAAACAACTTACATGCATGTGGTGGAGGCAGTGACATCTGCTGACCTGAAAAAAAGGCAGGAAGAGACAAAAACCATCAGAACAGTCACATGATACGCACCAGGTTGAATGTCAGGACTTCCATGGTAGGAAATATGACTCTGGTTTCTTAAATGCATGCATAAATGTTAACTTACGGACAGGGCTTCCAGACACACACTCTGTCCTGGAATGTTTTTTTGGTTGTGGAACAGATTAATAATATATATATATATATATATATATATATATATATATATATATATATATAATTAGTATAGCAGCAATAGGTCACCTGTACACAGCCAGATTTTCTTCACTGGATATTTGGCCCAGCTTTTGTTGGGCAAATGGCACGCGCTGACTTGGGCCCTCACAGTCCAGTAGCAGTGGATGACCTTTTGGAAAAATGTACGAAATTGTGACGAAAAATAAATCTACACAACTGCATACCTCTGTAGATCTGTCCACCCATGAAGATGCACAACCTCCACTGTCTGAAAATTCAACAATCATGAAGTTCTTTATCTGTTAAGAGACAACGGCATTATTGGCATGGCAAATAGAGAAAATAGGCCATGTCCACACGTACCAAAACAATCTTTTTTTTTTTTCCCCGTCTTCCCTGGAACAGTGTTTTAAAAAAAAAAAAAAAAATGTGCGTCCAAATGGATCCATTTGTAAAAGACTCAACATGCTACTTCGTTTTCCAGGCCTATAGGTGGCGCTGTTTCTGCTACAGAAATTCACCAAAAACGGAGAAGAAGAGCATAGTCTCCAGTCACTCCCAATCATAACATGATAGACTATAATAACTTTCACCACTGCTCATTTTATAAAGGTCGCCGCAAGAAAATGTGTCTTTGTTTACATTGTATAATGTGCTGTTGGATTGTTTTTTATTTTGCAATTCTGTCTGCCGTCGGACATGATTGCAGAGCGCTAGCTAGCAGAGCTAATGTTAGCGCGCTAACTTTGCTAGCTAACATTGGCAGTCAAACAAACATCAATGAATCAATGTCTTTTTGATAATCTACACGTTTTTCTTGCTGTAGCCTTTCTACAATAAGCTGTGCTAAAAGTTACTGTAATCCGTTCAAGGAGTTGATAAGCAGACAGATTAGTTAGCTAGTTGATAAGTTGTCTACTTCCACTTTATAAACAGCCTGACAACAATATTTTACTTACTTTTTCGTGAGAATATGAAGCTGTGTAGGTTGTTGTTGTTGGTTGTTTTTCCAAGACTTCCTGATAGTGAATGGTCTGCTGGGTTCTATGTAGACTTATCCATTTCTTCCAACCAATCACGAACGTCTGTGTTGCGTCACACACCTTGATGCCATGCAACCTGGCCAATCAGCATTTTAGAGGGTAATTTCAAACTGAAATGGAGTGTGTTTCTCTCTCCGACTCAGTGGTACTACCCACGTATAGTGTTTTTGTTTTTGTTTTTTAGCTCTTTCCTGCACTTAAACATTAGATATGGAATTTGTTTTTTTTTTATTTACTGTTTAAACGTAAAAACATAATGCTATGGTTTGTGACATTACACATCCTTATTTGCTTGAGTAAGCAGACAGGTACTGGATAATGGTTCGGACATTACAGATCCACTATACAAATTATTTTATAATATAAACACCAATTTTCCGAAATTTGGTTGTACAAATAGGGTTCAGGCCAACATATAAAAACATACACGTACCGCATTGATGCTCTACATGAGCTGGCGTGGGGGTGTAACGGTTGGATTTGTACACTGAATTTGTTAGAAGTGAAAGGAAAGAAGTGCATTTTCTTAGTTGTGAAAATCGTTCTATTGATAGATTCTTGTTTTAAGTATTTTCACCTAATACAGTTAAAAAACCAAAATCAAGCACAAAAGTATTGTTTTTAGCAAAGTTGATATCAGCCTAAAAATAAATATATTCTCTTGCTATGTTGTTTATCTTACTTAGATTTTATTAGACCAATCATTTTTGAGTGAATCTAAATCAAGTGACTGCAAACCTTTTATATACTACTTCAAAAACTTAAATGGAGCTGGTTTAAATAAACATTTCAAAACCGCAGTCTGAACAACCAAAAACAACCTAACGGGAACGTTGTGTGGAGGTACAGTACAACCACAGGAGAACGTTTCAGTTCAGTTCGAACTAACCTTCAGGGAACCAGAAACTAACGTTCCCCAACGTTCCTTAAACATTCTGTGTTAGTGGGGCTTCATTATAACATCCTCATTTTCCTGAGATACTTGCAGTTTGCACTGTACTGATTTTATCGCACACTATCACTATTTTATCTCCTACACTTCGCCCTTAAGATAAGACCACTATTGATCCTCAGGAGGTAATTTAGCCTTATAGCAGCACAAGAAACAGAGCAGTTGTAGTATGTATTTTTTTGTGTCTGTTGTACTCCACTGCGCAGTGTTGACAATGATTAAAGTGTTGTATTATATACTTCATATTAGTTGGTCCGTCAGCTGTTTCTGTAGTATTTCTATAATATTTAAATAATGTGTCGGTGGAACATATATTTTGTACATACTCACTTTACTGTATTCTACTGTTTTATCATTTATTCTAGTATTCCTATAATTTTATTATGATATTGAATATCTACTGGCATTATTTTTTGTACATTTCTGCATATTTAGTTTTTCTGTTCCTTCTAGCTGGTCTGTTTTGATTTTATTGCAATTTAATTTCCTACACCTTTCCTACAAAAACATTGATGAACACAAAACATGATTCCCAGGTAAGATAAAATGTATTAATTCCAAGTTCGGATCAAACTTTATTGATCCCAAGAAGGGTGCAATTTAGCATTACAGCTGCACAACAAACAGAGCAAGGTAATACATATTTACAGTATTACTATAATATTTCTTCAGCATTCCGATATTTCTCAATGTTTCTGGTGCACTCAGTTTGACCTTAATAATCTTCCCTGTTGCTTGTAATATTTCTATAATAATCTAGTGTATCAAAGGCACTCTGTTTCGTGTGTGTGGTGGTAATGTTCTTTACTGTTATATATAATAGTATTTCTATAATATTTCAACAGTGTGTATATATGTGTGTCTGTATATACAGTGAGGAAAATAAGTATTTGAACACCCCGCTATTTTGCAGGTTCTCCCACTTGGAAATCATGGAGGGGTCTGAAATTGTCATCGTAGGTGCATGTCCACTGTGAGAGACATAATCTAAAAACAAAAATCCAGAAATCACAATGTATGATTTTTTAACTATTTATTTGTATGATACAGCTGCAAATAAGTATTTGAACACCTGTCTATCAGCTAGAATTCTGACCCTCAAAGACCTGTTAGTCTGCCTTTAAAATGTCCACCTCCACTCCATTTATTATCCTAAATTAGATGCACCTCTTTGAGGTCGTTAGCTGCATAAAGACACCTGTCCACCCCATACAATCAGTAAGAATCCAACTACTAACATGGCCAAGACCAAAGAGCTGTCCAAAGACACTAGAGTCAAAATTGTACACCTCCACAAGGCTGGAAAGGGCTACGGGGAAATTGCCAAGCAGCTTGGTGAAAAAAGGTCCACTGTTGGAGCAATCATTAGAAAATGGAAGAAGCTAAACATGACTGTCAATCTCCCTCGGACTGGGGCTCCATGCAAGATCTCACCTCGTGGGGTCTCAATGATCCTAAGAAAGGTGAGAAATCAGCCCAGGACTACACGGGAGGAGCTGGTCAATGACCTGAAAAGAGCTGGGACCACCGTTTCCAAGGTTACTGTTGGTAATACACTAAGACGTCATGGTTCGAAATCATGCATGGCACGGAAGGTTCCCCTGCTTAAACCAGCACATGTCAAGGCCCGTCTTAAGTTTGCCAATGACCATTTGGATGATCCAGAGGAGTCATGGGAGAAAGTCATGTGGTCAGATGAGACCAAAATAGAACTTTTTGGTCATAATTCCACTAACCGTGTTTGGAGGGAGAAGAATGATGAGTACCATCCCAAGAACACCATCCCTACTGTGAAGCATGGGGGTGGTAGCATCATGCTTTGGGGGGTGTTTTTCTGCACATGGGACAGGGCGACTGCACTGTATTAAGGAGAGGATGACCGGGGCCATGTATTGCGAGATTTTGGGGAACAACCTCCTTCCCTCAGTTAGAGCATTGAAGATGGGTCGAGGCTGGGTCTTCCAACATGACAATGACCCGAAGCACACAGCCAGGATAACCAAGGAGTGGCTCTGTAAGAAGCATATCAAGGTTCTGGCGTGGCCTAGCCAGTCTCCAGACCTAAACCCAATAGAGAATCTTTGGAGGGAGCTCAAACTCCGTGTTTCTCAGCAACAGCCCAGAAACCTGACTGATCTAGAGAAGATCTGTGTGGAGGAGTGGGCCAAACTCCCTCCTGCAGTGTGTGCAAACCTGGTGAAGAACTACAGGAAACGTTTGACCTCTGTAATTGCAAACAAAGGCTACTGTACCAAATATTAACATTGATTTTCTCAGGTGTTCAAATACTTATTTGCAGCTGTATCATACAAATAAATAGTTAAAAAATCATACATTGTGATTTCTGGATTTTTGTTTTTAGATTATGTCTCTCACAGTGGACATGCACCTACGATGACAATTTCAGACCCCTCCATGATTTCCAAGTGGGAGAACCTGCAAAATAGCAGGGTGTTCAAATACTTATTTTCCTCACTGTATATATGGGCAATACAAAATTGTCAACATTTTCTGACAGATACACTGTGCTCTTTTCAATCCTCTGTATTCATGACTTAATTATTTATATGTGCATTTTGCTTTGTGGTGAACATTTTATTTCTCCTTTTTTATTTGGTAGAAATATTAAGTCTATTCCAGTTTCTCAGGGATGAATTTAGACTATTTTGCTGTGTGTAGGTAATATTCTTATACTACTTTTGTGTGTGTGTGTGTGTGTGTGTGTGTGTGTGTGTGTGTGTGTGTGTGTGTGTGTGTGTGTGTGTGTGTGTGTGTGTGTGTGTGTGTGTGTGTGTGTGTGTGTGTGTGTGTGTGTGTGTGTGTGTGTGTGTTTATAAGTAACTGTAGGGCTCAATGTGATGAGTGACTCAGTGTTTATGATATTTAGGTTGATGTGACATCTGAAACTGGATACATAATTATAGAGAGACAGGTTCTGTGGTCTGCGAGTCAACCCTCCTCTGTATTTGGCCAGATGTAATTAAAGAGGCCTGATGCTAAATCTGAACTCTTGCTGAATCAGAATCAGCTTTATTGGCCAGGTTTGCGTAAATAAACAAGGAATTTGACTCCGGTTAATCTTTGCTCTCAAAATACAACACTCACTAAAAATATAAAGAAATATAAACAGAAAGGACAGTAATATATATATATATATATATATATATATATATATATATATATATATATATATATATATATATATATATATATATATATATAAAACATACTATTAAATATACAGTATGACAATAGAATTTACAAAAAATATACATTAACAATTGAAGAGAGGGAAGGGGAAGGAATAGTGCAATATCAGTATAGTCTAAGATTTAAGATTTAGATATAAATATAGTGCAAGGCAGTTCAGTGCAATGGTAATATATTAATAACAATATTGTAGTTATAAGGTTGAAATATACATGAGGTAGATGAGCAGAACAGTATTGATTGACTTTGTTAAGTGTAAGGGTGGGGGCTATTTCTGAGCGTTCAACAGAGTGACTGCTTGGGGAAAGAAGCTGTCTTTTGGCGTTTTTCCATTACATGGTACCTGCTCGACTCGCCTGGACTCGACACACTGTGCGTCCGTTTTCCATTGCAGATTTTAGTACCGCCTCAGCGTGGCTGGTCGTCTTATATGCAGGCTTGACGCACACACCAGCGCAGAAGTATAAACATCAGGCCACTTGAGCTTGTTTTACAGTTCTGTGGAGGCTCCATGCAGCGCTTTCTCTGATCAATCATCACCAAATTTCTCATGGCCATATCTTGTAATAAACACTTAAGCCTGTCAAAAGAACTAAACCGAAATCCAACGATTATAGAAGTTATCTCACATTAGAGTTGTCTTCTTCATGGCGCCTATGGCAAGGAAAAAGCTTGTACCTAAACAATGATCAATGATTACCAAATTTCTGTCAAAAAATCGAAAATCGAACCAGAAATGTGGTGATGATTGATCGTTGTTTAGGTACATTAAACCACGTCAAGCTTTTTCACGTTATGACTTATAAACTCCTTGAGAACTGTGGGGAGTCAACCCATAGCCGCTCCGCTGCCCTGCTGAAAACGTCCATAATAATAGGACTTTGGGTTCGAATTTTTGACAGTTTTCAGTAGTTATGAGGAGCAATATGAGAGAGAAATTTGGTGATGTCTGATCGTTGTTTAGGTACCTTAAACCATGTTAAGCTTTTTCCTTACATAGGCTCTAATGAAGCAGAAACGCTTAATGTCAGATAACGTCCATAATAATTGGACTTTGGGTTCGATTTTTTTGACAGTTTTCAGTGGTTATGTGGAGCAATATGAGAGAGAAATTTGGTAATCATTGATCATTGTTTACGTACATTAAACCACGTTTTTATTCATTCGTAAGCTACAGGACAGCGTCTTTCAAAACATGACCTGCGCGAAAGAGAAAAAAAATGATTGCGTCATTGTACCCAGCACTTCTGGAAATGTACTTCCGAATGCGTCTCTGTCCCCAGCACATTTCAAACCAAACTGACGCCCATGGTGTGTTGTTGTTGCCACAGCCAGAAGACACATTTTGTTTCAAAAGAAGTGGAGGCAGCAAAAAAAAAAACACAGCTGGCTAAACTATTTAAAAATAGCGGGTTTGTTCAGGACACCCCCGTCTGTCGCTTTCACGTCACCTTTTGGTATCGGCTCAGCTCGCTTGGAACCTCAACTGAGGTGGTACTAAAAAATGTACCTGTTAGCAGGTACCAGGTACTTTTTTTCGTAATGGAAAACCAAAAAAGGCGAGTAGAGGCGAGTCGAGCAGGTACCATGTAATGGAAAAGCGCCATTTGTGTCAGCTGGTTTTGGCGAACAGTGCCCTGTATCGCCTACCGGAGGGAAGGAGGTTGAACAGTTTGTGACCGACCAGGATGTGAGGGGTCTGCAGAGATTTTTGCTACCCTTTTCCTGACCCTGGACTGGTACAGGTCCTGGATGGAGGGGAGCTCCAATGATCCTCTCTGCAGCCCTAATTGTCCGTTGCAGTCTGGCCCTGTCCCGTCTGGTGGCTGCCCCAAACCAGACAGTGATGGAGGTGCAGATGACAGACTGAATGATGGCTGAGTAGAAAGTGGTTAGGCAGATTAAACTTCCTTAGTTGTCGCAGGAAGTATAAACTCTGCTGGGCCTTTTTTTGGACAGAGTCAATGTGGGGAGACCATTTTAGGTCCTGTGAAATGGTTGATCCCAGGAACCTAAAGGAATTCGCAGTGAACACTGTGTCGTTCTCGATGGTGAGGTGAGAGGGGGAGGATTCTCCTAAAGTCCACTGTCATCTCCACAGTCTTGGGGTTTAATTCCAGGTGGTTCTGACTGCACCATTGGACCAGCTGTTCCACCTCCTGTCTGTAAGCAGACTCGTCACCATCCTGGATCAAACCAATGACGGTGGTGTCATCTGCAAACTTCAGGAGTTTTACAGATGTGTTCTTTGAGGTGCAGTCATTAGAGTAGAGGGAGAAGAGCAGCAGGGAGAGGACACACCCTTGTGGGACACCAGGGCTGATGGACCTGGTTTTAGATGAGTTCAGGGATGATGGTGTCGAACACCGAGCTGAAGTCCACAAACAGGATCCTGGCATACGTCCCTGGGGAGTCGAGGTGGTGCAGGATGTATTGCAGTCCCTTGACAGCATCATCCGCCGACCTGTTTGCCCTGTAGGCAAACTGCAGGGGTCCTGTTATGTCCTTCAGGTGGCTCAACACCAGTATTTCAAAGGATTTCATGACCACAGACGTCAGGGCGACAGGCCTATAGTCATTTAATCCTATGATGGAGGGTTTTTTGGGGACTGGGATGATGGTGGAGCATTTGAAACAGGAGGGCACTTCACACAGCTCCAGGGACCGGTTAAAGATCTGCGTGAAGATTGGCGCCAGCTGTTCAGCACAGGCACGCAGACAAGAGGGGGACACACCATCACGTCCTGGAGCCTTCTTGATCCTCTGCTTATGAAAGAGCCGGCACATATCCTTCTCACAGATTGTTAGCGCAGGTGGGGGGAGGGGGTTGGGTGTTGAGGGAAAACCTTTTGTGCGAGAGGGGTGTGATAATGAACAGATCTTTAAAGATTCAATTCAGTTTAAAGGTGCAAAATGTAATATATTTACTGTATTAAATCCAAAAATGACCCCAATGCGTCATCAGATATAAGGAAACATGCTAAGTTGAAATACTATCTTTTCTGACAACAATGCTAATGCCGGTACTTTCTCCTTTTGAAATTTCTATTCCGTGACGGTATTTCTGTTTGTGGTTTGGCCTGTGCATTGGTATCAACTGCCTATTTTGACAGCCAGGCCGGGTTGCCAGAAATACCTTAAAACATAAACCCAGCGCACTACAGTTGTAGGACAGCCATGGAAGCAGCAAACAAACGAACGTGATCAACGGAGATAGATTCTACCTGACCTAAAAAAAAACCTTGGCATGTTTCTAAAAGTTGTGTGATGAGAGACGTAACAATAAATATTGGAGATGTATTTGAAAGATTGAGACAGCTTAGGGACCGTTCGGTATTTATGGAATGGACCACCGGAGGAAAATAGGGGAGGGTCATGTCTTTTTATTTTTTGTTGAGGGGAGGGTCATCCAACATTTTTTTTTTTTTTTTTTTTTTTTTCATGAAAAGAGCAAAATTTCAAAGTGGCTTGTTTGGTGCATATTTATCGAGGAGCATCTCGCTGCAGCCTGCGGGAAGCCTTCCCGCAGGCTGCAGCAAGGCCTATACGAGCGTCACATTCACCAGCCAGGTAATTTTTTTTTACTAAAGCAGTATATGAAATCAGATGTATTACCTACCACCATTTAGTTGTTTTGTGTTATTTAAGATATTTATAAAATATCTGGTCATGCCAGACGTAATTATTCCACTCATTTACCTGTTTCAGCCAACAGGGGGGCAGTGCTCATGGATGAATATGCACCAAACAAGCCAAACAAGCGTATGGGGAGTGACGTAAGCAAAGAAAAATGGCTGACTTGGATGTGGGCGGGGCTTGATGTCAAGCATGGCTTGTTTGGTGCATATTCATCCATGAGCACTGCCCCCCTGTTGGCTGAAACAGGTAAATGAGTGGAATAATTACGTCTGGCATGACCAGATATTTTATAAATATCTTAAATAACTCAAAACAACTAAATGGTGGTAGATAATACATCAGATTTCATATACTGCTTTAGTAAAAAAAAATTACCTGGCTGGCGATGGGAGCAGCAGGACGCAAAAAACGAAAGTTACTGTTGCACTAGTCTGGACATCTTGCCGTGCCAACCTTGCAATAAAGGTTTCCTAAATACATGTATATACATGTGATGTCAGCTTACTAATTGATTGCGGGTTTTGTGTAGATTTGGACTTGTATACGTTTATTCCACTTTGTTTAAACGGCGAAGTGGAGAGGCCTCGTTCACCTGTTTGGAGCTGGCTGGTGAATGTGACGCTCGTATAGGCCTTGCTGGATACACCGTGACTCTGTTTGTGGATCTGTTGATCGCTGTGGATTACTTTTTTTCCGTGTCATTGGATTACGGCAAAATACAGATCTTTTTTCTTAATGTGTCTTAACGTTTTATGGTGAGTTTGGAGAGGCATCTCAACAGACTGTAGGTCCAACACTGATTGTTCACCGTTACATTTTAGTTGAATTTAAGCGTCTGTCTATTGCATTACCTATGTGCTAAAATATACAATGATGAAGCCTAGTGACAATTATTTCCCATTGTCCTTTGCTGAATGGTCTCAATGTTTTATTGTTTTATTTCATGTGAATACTAGTTTACTAGAGGAGTAACTTAGTATTTGAAGTAATGCAGTAATGCAGGAAGTGTGCATTTAATTTCCATGCTTATTGTGTTTCCACAACAATGTCAGTGAGTAAATCTACTGAAATGGCCACCACACCATAACAGAGGAGTGTGATGTGTAAGATGAGAATGCAGAGGTTAACTCCTGTATGTCATGGCTGTAAAAATTAAAAGGCATTTGTACATCTTCGCTAAGTGCAAACTTGGATGCAAGGGGAGGGTCATGCCTCTTTTTTTTAATCATTTTGAAGGGTCATAGGAAAAGTGTTACTGACAAGGGGAGGGTAAAGTCTTTTTAGGTTAGAGGCCACAAAACTCCTCCAGTGGCACCTTAATTAAATAACAAACTGTCCCTTAGAGCCCAAAAGGACGCAGAGTTGGCTAATTTCCTCCTGAACAAGTAAGCATTAGCTTCTGCTAATTTATCACGGCTACAAGGGACAAGCATTTTATGTAATTTCATTTGTCTACTCACATTGAATTATATAGTACTCAAGTTGGTTACTCGGCAGTAAAGTGACTAATGCCATAACTGCTAACATTAGCTAACGTTACCGGAGGACCAGGCATGCAGGCCACAGCTGTTTACAACGTGTAGCCTGTTCAGCGGCCGTAGCCGACAATGGTGAGTTATTTTAAGCTAAGAGAGGGAGGCTGTAAATCAGGAAGAGAGGACCATGAGTTTGCAGTGTGTTTAGCGATTGTTGCCGTAATTCTTAGCCAATAAAGTGTGTATTTTAGTCGGGTGGATAAGGACAGCAAGGTAGTGTTATTTGTAGCGGTTCCTACTGTAATTCTTAGCCGAGAAAGTGTGTCTGTCCGGCGGGTGGAGAGGACGCCGAGGTTGTGGGTTTTTTAGCAGTTCCAACAGTAATTCTAAGCCGGAAGTGTGTCTGTCAGTTGGGTACAGAGCTTCGCGTGAGCATGGGCTTTTATGACTGTCAATATAGCCAGCATCTAACGTTAGCTACTCCGCTGTGCTGTGGAGTAATGTCTGGCTATGTCAGACATGCGTCAAGCAACAGTGGTGGGCGAATCGATCCAAATATCTATAATATCGATACCAACATTGGTATTGCAGCACACACACACACACACACACACACACACACACACACAAGCAGGACAGAGACGGAGCAGAAGAATGGCAGAGAGGAAGAGGAGCGCAGTGTGGCTATATTTTCAGGCCAAAAATGAAGATACAGTGTTAACACAACAAATGTATACAAGCATATGAAAATTCTGTCCTGGGTTTAAACTTATTAATAATCCAAAGGAAAAATCACAAAACCACTTAAAGGTCATGAAAATTCATTGAGATTTAGCAATTTTATGATGCATCCACCTTAGCTATTAAAGGTCCTAAGACATGCTCCTTTTTGGATGCTTTTATATAGGCCTCAGTGGTCCCCTAATACTGTATCTGAAATCTCTTTCCCGAAATTCAGCCTTGGTGCAGAATTACAGCCACTAGAGCGAGTCCCACAATGAGCTTTACTTAGGATGTGCCATTTCTGTGTCTGTAGCTTTTAAATGCTATTGAGGAGGAGAGAAGCGGGACAAGCTGGAGGGTGGGGGTGTGGCCTTGACCAACTGCCATGCTTCGCTTGTTTGCAAGCCATGATATCTCTCTCTTTCTCATGGGCGGGCCAAATTCTCTGGGCGGGCAAAGCAGAGAAAGGGGAGGTAACCTTTCCCCTTATGACGTCATATAGGGAAGATTCCAGATTGGCCCATCTGAGCTTTCATTTTCTCAAAGGCAGAGCAGGATACGCAGGGCTTGGTTTATACCTATCACCATTTCTAGCCACTGGGGGACCATAGGCAGGCTGGGGGAACTCATATTATTGTTAAAAAACCTCAAAGTGAAATTTTCATGCCATGGGACCTTTTAAAGAGTACTTGTATCGGTGATACTGGCCCTGTATTTACTTGCTATCGGATACCAAATTTTGCAGTATCGCACACCACTGTCAAGCAACATTGTTGGATGCTGCGGTCTCAGCCTGGCAACATCTGTGAACTTCAAGTCTGGGGAGGAGGGACCGGGGGATACGACTCTCCAGTATTTTGAATTTGGACTGCAGTAACTATTTTAAACGCTAGCTGTCTAGTAGTAGTACTCTCACATAGCATGTACTGCAAGAGTCTGAGTCAGTATTTTAACAGGAACTGAGTGTCTTTCTGAGTAGTTTAATATGTGTGTGTGTGTGTGTGTGTGTGTGTGTGTGTGTGTGTGTGTGTGTGTGTGTGTGTGTGTGTGTGTGTGTGTGTGTGTGTGTCTAACTTTTTCCCTTGGTCCTTTTTAACCATTCAGAGCTCCACTTGAAGCTTCAGCTCGACACATTTTCCACACGACTTCTGGTCAGTGACACTTGACAGAAATAACAATGACCTGTTTTTGCCATCTTCATGGAAACATTCATGCAGAGCTGAACCTGAAGGCTATCTGAATAGAAGGAGAGGACTGTGGATTTTGCTTTTTAAGTTTATTGTTGGAGAGGTATGGCAATGTTTGTCGGATTGTCATGCAATTCTGTACAGACATTAATGTTCCGAGAGAATGACTCCTAATACATTTGGTGATTGCCTGGTGATGAAGTATCTTGATTTGTCAGGTATTCCATTTTTCTGTTTTCCTATTCATGAAAAAAATCTAAATTTTTACAGAACATTTACTGTATAAGAAAAAATATATCATGACATATAGCATAAACTATTGTAGGACCAGCGGATAACGTTGACGTCCTCAGTACATACAGTATGTTTGTCTCAATGTATCAGAATCAGCTTTATTGGCCAAATAAGTGTGTACACAAACAAGGCATTTGACTCTCTCTTCATCTTGAACAGTGCCTAAAAGCAAACTTGATTTCAACATATTTCAGTTTTTTTTACCCTGTTATATGACAAAACAAAACGGTAAATCTGTTGTGCCATGAATGTTACACAGATGAATGACTCCTTAAAGAGAGTGAGGCGCCATGCTGTTCTTCACTAAATGTTTTTACCGAACACTCAGCTGCAAATTGTTTTCTGACAGCTGTTGCAACATAAAATTATAACATGTTTTCTGTGTAAGTTTATATGTGTGCAAGCAAATAACTTGACTAGAAGATGTTGAGTTTTATTTAAAGTCCCTGTAACTGACTGTCTGTCTCGTCGGGGCCTGGAAACATTTTTGTAATTACGTCCTTCATGGCTCAGTGTGGAGGATGGGAAAAAAAACCAATGTACTGTATAGACTAATGCAAAAGTGATCCCTCTCAACCATCACTTATGGCTCACTAGTAGTGTGTGGCTGTGTCTATCTGCGGAGACCCTGCCCTTTTCCTGTATTTCCTCTTTTTTATTAGTGTTCAGTGTTAGTGTTTTAGTGTTTATTAGTGTTTCTAGGCATCGGCCTTTTGCTTGTCTACTTTTACTTTCTATCACGAGGATCATACTTTGCTACATTTTAAGTCACATCCGTTACAAAGTAAAAACAAAACTCACATTCAGTTGTGAGAATGGAATAGAAGAAAGGAGATAAACCAGCAGCTGCAGCAGTGTCTGTGGCTGCAGGAGGCCAGAGCTCGAAAGAAGTGACACTGCACTCAGCTGACACTCCGGAAGAGATCATGTTGAAAATGTTTACGTTCAGCGACAGAGGGTCAGCTGTCAGCAGGCGGTAAGGGTGCAAATAACTCATCTGGGCCAGGCCTAGTCTTTAGTGAACAGTACAAATGCATAGGGCTGGGTATCGCCAATGATTTCCCAAATTGATTAGATTCCGATTCACAAGGTCCCAATTTGACTACATTTTCTATTCAATATCGATTAGGTCAGGGAATTTTCAGTTACAATACCAATTTTGCTTGGATATAAAATAGATTCTCAGAGATCCTATGCTGTAAACTGCACAAGCAAGAAGCAACCCTCAAATATATTTTATAATGCACCACGTTAATGTTTACATTACTCACATCTGTTAGAAAAATTATGCTTTGGTTTTGCTTCAGTTTCTTTGTTAAACCATTTGCATCCAAACTGCTGTTTTAGTATTTCTGTCTTTCATGTGTTAATCATGAAAACTGAGTGACCTTGCAAAGAGCACAGGATGTATCCTGAGGGCAGAGCGCATAATGTGGAGGAGATGCCGGGCATGACCAGGGATAAGAGGAAAAGCTACTGAATGCATGAACCGAATAACTAACTTGACTCCTTGACTCTTATGAACAACCTTCAGTCACTTTCTGTACTTATGCTGACGTGCTATAAACTGACTACTTGCTGCAAGTAAACAAACTTTTAAGAGAACTCCAGTGATTTTTGTCCATTCTTTGATAAATAATTATGCTAACAACATCCATGGTGGAAAGGCATATACTAAAAGATCAATTTCGGGATTTTGTTAATGGATATCACAACAATGCAATCAAATTAAGGATCACGTCCTTATGGGTTATGGTAAGTATGATTGTACCTCGGCATAGTTAACATAAGGGCTCATGTTACTGATATTGTTCCACTAGTGTGCACGTGTGCCCCCTCAAGACCCAAGCAATGTTCCCATGTCGTGCTTACCATCTGCTGATTAAAGTGAAGGGGCTTAGCCCCAAAGTCAGCGACAACTTCAGCACAGGCTGGCCTGAGGTGGGCTCACCTTTTTAAGGTGGACCAGCTATTAGTGACAAGCCATTCCTCCAAGTTCTGTGTAGCAGCCCTCCCCCTTAACCAGTGACCAGTTATTTTAAGTCTTATTTTGATGCAAAGAATAGTTAATTAGCAGGAATGTAGCATAACGTGAAAGTGAAAGCAGTACGGTGTTGATTTATTTAAAAAAAAAATGTTGCTACCAGGAGACAAACAGAACTCAGGTGAAGAAGAATGTTATTGAAAGTCTCTTATGTTGATGTGATGAAGATTTGTACATTAGCAGGAATGAAGCACAACATGGAAGTGAAAGCAGTGCTCTGTTCATGTACATGTAAGTGCCATACGAATATTTTGTCCCTGAAATTAATATATAATCGTGATTATCATTTTGGCCATAATCTGCAGCCCTACTCTGTTATAAATTGGTAGAGACAGAAATCTCAGAAGAAAGCCCGGACAAATAAAACCTAAACGGAAACCATTAAGGCCTATCGGGAAAGAGAGGGAATGTTTTTTGTAATTTGGTTAAACTGACCCTTTTTGAATGTTTTTGAAAAAAAACGCAGTATTAAAATACAGCAAATGAGAAAATTTCTAATTGTAGAAGACATGTCTTCTCATGTCGGAACATATTTTAGGTTTCATTTACTGTTTCTAGTAGTGTGCTGCAACAAAGGAAATTCCTTATTTTTTTCAGATCAATAATCCCTAATTATATAAAGTCCATTCATTTCATACAGCAAAAAGCTTCACCTACAACAGGGACTTTTGTTTCATGTCTTCCACTTTCATTTAGTCTTTTCTCAAAATGAAAGACACAAATAAAAAACAAAAAAATGCTTACAGACCAACAGGTAAACACTCTTATCGCTCCCTCTTCACTCTGGACGGGCAATCAATGTAAACGGAACAAATAGTATGATAAGGTTTTAGTTGTCATCACTGTGGGGGAAGTGAGACCACCTTCTTCTGTGGTGTCGTTATTTTTCAGCTCGTTGCTTTACTCTTATCAGTAGTGCAGCTGGTTTCCATTCTGGTGTCAGCAGAGAGATCACAGAAGGAGCGAGAGAGAGATGGAGTGCTTTCACATGGTTTTCTCTGTACAGGAAATGTGACCTTTAACCCTTTCCACCCCTTTCAAAATAACATACAGATACTGGGATTCTGCTGATAGTCATTAACCCTCCTCTGTCCAACTCTGACTGTCTCTCTATTACTCCCCACTAAATTCTCATTTGTTTTCTTTTGAACTTTAGAAACTCAGGAGTCCCCTGGATGACACTACAAGTTTATGTTCCAACTTTCAGTTTAAATAATTTTTACTTTGTAGAGAATTTTTTTTTTCTGTCAGTTTGGTGGATGGCGATACCCATGAGCCTAATATGTTGCAATTGTTGTGGAGAAGAGGACAGTTTGTCTGCATTTCTTTAAACCAGTCACAATCGTCTTGGGTGGCACTAAGCCCCGGATGCAGCGACGGCGCCCTTGCAAAATGGATATCGGAGATAGCAGAAGGCGAGGTAAAAAGTCTGACATATGGCGCGTGATGTCAAGCTTTATCCCAGCGCTGTACAAGAGGTAAGCCAGACTAGGTCCTCACTGATGTGAACCCTGAGGAACGTGAAGCTGCAAACTCTCTCCACCCTCCATTTATGGTGACGTGGCCTTGTCCTTGTCCTCCCCTGCCACTTCCTGTAATAGTCCTCAATCAGCTGGTTTTGCTGATGTTGAGATGGAGGTTGTTGGCACAAAGATTTCAGGACTCTGACCTCCTCTCTGTAGGCCGTCTCATCACCGTCGGTCATCAGGCCGATGACAGGTCGTCAAGAGCTGTGGGTGGCCACGCAGTCGTGTGTGAACAGGGAGTACAGAAGAGGGCTTAGCACGCAGCCTTGGGGATCTCCGGTGTTGAGGGACAGGGTGGAGGATGTGGTGCATAGGGTTGGGCATCATTTTGATTTTTAACAATTCTGATTCCAATTCTGATTCTTCCTTTCGATCCAGTTCTCTTATCGATCGGGTGGTGTTGAAACGGGTCACATGCTTACTTCACAGATAAGATGAACATTTTATTTTGATTCAATGGTGATTTACAGGTTTACTGGGCTTTTTTAACGTAAAATACGCCACACTAGAGCGCCACGTACTGTGCTCCATGGCTGCAACACAACAAGCGCCTGGAGGTACGGTGGCAGCTACAGTAACCAAAACTTAGGCATGTTAAATTTGGAACCGATGATCAGATTCCAAAACAAATTTTCCAAGCGATTCCAATAAAAAAAACATTCCATTGGAATTGTAATTATTGGAACGATTCCAAGTTGGAACCAGTTCTCGATGCCCAATCATACTGGTTGAGCCTCTCCGCCCAGCCATGGGTCTGTCCATCGGGAAGTTTAGGATCCAATCACAGAGGGCGGTCTTGGGTCCCAGGTCTCTAAGCTTGGTGACGTGCTTGGAGGGCATAATGGTGTTGAATGCCGAACTATATTCTATGATAACAAAAATCAATCAATCTAATAAAATTGTCTTTAAAAGTATACGATGGACTGTAAGAGTTATGTGCAAAATTATTAAAGAGACAAGATGTGTAATTACACATAATTAAATCTTTTAGGAATTTAAATATTGCACAGTCAAAACCGTGCACAGTTGGATGGCACACAGGATGTGGCTTATGGCTAGCTGAGTAAAAATACTCCAGGAGCACAAGGTTAAAGATCCACAGACAGAAATTGAACACATCTTGTTTGCCTTGTTCTACTTTTTTCATGTAGGTATCATCTCTGATGCTCAAAGAAAAAGTCAGTTTCATAAACCAGAAAACACACTGAATGAGCCGATTCGACCCTTGCACAACTACAATATTAATCAGACCAGCTGTCTTCCTCCCTGTATTTGTAACTTTCAATCAAGCCACCTGCATGGATGAATACATGACTAGCAAAACGCTGTAGATGCAGCATGTGAGCAAATAAGACCGTCTTGTTATGTCTATGGTTGTACACGAACCAGGACTTTCAGTCGACTTTCTTTTGTCTTTTCCTAAATATTCAACAGCATTACTGATGGCCTTTTTTTCTCTACTCTATACCACTCTGCCCTCCGTTTCCATCGCACATTAGTTTTGATGATTTTAAGACAAGATTCAGTTTGTAAAGTACAGCTGCTGTTATTCTGCAATGCTCTGTTTACAATGACAAAAAAGATACAGTGAGCGGACTTAAATTAGGAGTGTTTGGGGTTGTCTTGACTAATCATTGATTAATCATTATCTTATATCTGAATGAAGTTAACATCCAGCTCATCACTGTTTTGACATGTTTGCACAGTCAACATGGCACACAGTCAAGCTCTGTTCTAACATGCTAACATACAGATGCTAATCTAGGAGTTTAGAGTTCAGTATTTGTCCTGACTAATCTCTTCTAGTCTTGTTCTTCTAAAATCACAGTTACAGTGGTTGTGGAGGTATGGTAGTAATTGCAGAGATTCTACGAGTGGTTTCGGAAAAGGCCCAATAGAGGGTTTTCAAATGAAAATGAAATGTCTTTGAAATGAAAATAAACGATTGAGAGTCACTTGGCTACACCTAGAGTATCACAATGATATCATACAGTTAAGGTTAGGTTGATTAAAGATGTTATTGCATTACTTACATTGGCCTTCACAACACAACGGTCATTAATGACTTGGACTGCATCTCCCTCACCCATCCACACACCATCTGGTTATAAACCTCCAAACTTTTGTAGGATTTAAGGTCTTCCACTGTGTATGGGCTCGGCGAAAAAAACGGGTAGTTGACTATATCGGTATAAGCAACTGAAGGAAGAATCACCGGGTCGCCATGGATCCAAGAAGATGGAGCCAACTTGTAGGGATCTGCACTGCCAGTAAACTGTAATTTCTCAAAATATCGCGCCTTTTTTGTGGTCCAAGTCCTTCCATGCCTATGCATCTTGGACGCGTTTTGATGAGCTTTTCTGTTGTTTAGACATAAATAAAAGTGCCTCCAATATGGCCGCGCATCTAGGTTACCACCCAGAACGTGACGTCGGTGAAAACCCTCTATTATAATCTAGAACGGTGGTGTACACGTTCAGCTGAAGACCCCATAGGCGCTAAGAGGCATAGTCGCGACGTTACCTTTTCAGAGGCTGCACAAACATTGTGCATGGGGTGTCTTGACTAATCATTGATTAATCATTATCTTATGTCTGAATAAAGTTGCCAGGAACATTTAACATCCAACTCATCACTGTTTTGAACTTTGTACCAGGACATGTTTGCACAGTCAACATGGCACACAGTCAAGCTCTGTTCTAATATAAGGTGACCAGATTTCTGAGACAAAATCCGGGGACATTTTCAGCTCAGAAGCGTAAATACCTCAAAAACGGGTAATGTTTTTATCTTTGTTTTGCCGCTGACAGGCTCAGATTAATATAATAATATAATAAGTGTGAGACAACATTATGGAAAGGATTTCTAAGGAGGTGGACCTTTCTGTTAAAGATCAAGATCCTTTTTTTAAACATAAAAAGTCCGCGAAATTGCGTTCGCTAAACCCACCAGACTCCATGTAAATAAACAGCATTTTAGCATCGTAAAATATGGGCATTCTAAAACATCTCTGAGCAGTGCTCGCTCTGGCTGTCTTGAGCCTGCGCATGTAGGGTGCACGACTATACGTTTGGTCAATGTTTTCTTTCTTCATTCCAATTTTGGGTCTGTCAGTCACAGTGAAAACCGGGGACATTTCCGGGGACAGCTCCAGCCGGGGACAGGTCACCGAAACCGGGGACTGTCCCCGGAAACCGGGGACGTCTGGTCACCCTATTCGAACATGCTAACATACAGATGCTAATCCAGGAGTTTAGCTTTCTTATCAGGAACATTTTCCAGCTTTTATCCTGACAGTTTTTAACTTTCCAGCCTGGGGAGGATACAAGTAGAGCAAAATATGTTTGAGTGTGTTGATGTGTCAATCAGTATTTGTCCTGACTCGTCTCTTCTGGTCTTGTTCTTCTAAAATCACAGTTAGACCGGTTGTGGAGGTGTGGTAGTAATTGCAGAGATTCTACAAGTGGTTTCGGTAAAGGCCCGATTATAATCTGGAACGGTGGCATACACGTTCAGCTGTGGACCCCACAGGTGCTAAGAGGCATAGTCGCAATGTTACCTTTTCAGAGGTTGCACAAACATTGGCATGGTCACAAGAAATTGCCGGTACACAGACGTCTGCACAGACCTTACGCGTATACCCTTTGATGGCAACATTTACGTCACCCAAACCCCGGCAGACCCTGCAGATAATAGCTGCAGATAAAGCTGCATCACTGGTTGATGATAGGGATTTGCACTTTTGCACAGTTATTGTTGCTGTTGTGATCACTACACTGATATTTGTTTTTGTTATTTATTTTTTGAGTAATGTTTAACTATATGCAGTGAGGGACACCATGTTGTGTTTTACACACCATTAGGGTCATATTATGGTTTGTTGTATTGTATCATGTTGTTGGTGTTTTGGCTGCAGCATGGGTTAAAGGTGGAATATGTGATACTGATAGCTAGTGTTTAAAATAGTTACTGCAGTACAAATTCAAAATACTGGAGAGAGTTGTCTCCCCAGGCCCCTCCTCCCCTCGAAGTTCACGGAGGTTACCAGACTGAGACCGCTGCATCCACAACAATGTTACTAGAGGCTTGTCTCAGTAGCCAGACATTCACTTCACAGAACAGCGGAGTAGTTAACGTCAGATGCTGGCTATATTGACATCAAAAAAGCCCGTGCTCAAGCGGAGTTCTGTACCCATCTGTCATCTGGAGATGCTACGTACCAGGTTTCGTGCTGATCCGTCGCACGGCCTAGGACGAATTCGAAAAAGTTGGTTTTGCGCATTGCGCGATATTCACAATCCACAACAATGTTGCTAGCCACATAGCCAGACATTCACATAGCCAGACATTCACTTCACAGCACAGCGGAGTAGTTAACGTTAGATGCTGGCTATATTGACTGTCATAAAAGCCCGTGCTCAAGCGGAGTTCTGTACCCAACTGACAGACACACTTTTTTGGCTTAGAATTACGGTAGAAACCGGTAAAAACGCAACCACCTCGCTGTCCTCTTCACCCGACAGACAGACACACTTCCTCGGCTTAGAATTCCGGGAACATTCGCTAAACGCACTGCAAACTCATGGTCCTCTCTTCCCAATTAACAGCCTCCCTCTCTTGGCTTAAAATAACTCACCATTGTCAGCTACGGCCGCTGAACAGGCTACATATTGTAAACAGCCGTGGCCCACTTCCCTGGTCTTCCGGTAACGTTAGCAGTTAGCAGGGTTAGCATAGCGGTGTTAGCCAGGACCAGTCAGGATCACTTTATTGGCTGTGTCTCAATTGTTTTTGCAAGTAACCAACTCGGGTACTCTAGCCAGGGCTCGGCATTAATATAAATATTATATAAAAGTTGGATCCATAACAAATTCTGTAACACTTAAACATGACTCAAGTGTGAATTGAATGTGTCACAATATGTGTTTTAGGGTTAGTTAAGGTTAGAAGGGGGAAAAAAGATGTTTTTGACTGCGACAAGAGGTTAAAAAAAAAATTAAACACAAATGTCCAGCTGACAATTATCACAGAGCGTTGTGGTTCTTCCTGTAACGTGTTTATAGTATTTATTATGTCACAGCCACCTTTTTGTTTGAATGGCAAAAAGACAAAAACGTTGTGTAATTCCTGTCTGAAAAACAGTCTCAATCTTACACTGTCCAATCGGGATCAAGATTAACTTTATTGTCCCACAAAGTTGTCTTGGGCACTTAAAGGTCAATTATGTAATAGATTTACTGTAATAAATCCAAAAATGACCCCAATGCATCATCAAGATATTAAGGGCATTTTATGTAATTTCAACATTTGTGTACTGACATTGAATTATATAGCTAGTCCCGGACAAGCGGACAAGCCTTAAGAAGTTTTTTCAGACATGACACTAACGTGAAATTGGAATTACATTTTTGTAACGAGTTGCAGGTTTGAAAGGAGCTTTAGAGCTGCTAGTAGAAGGAAAAGTAATGCTATTAGGTGTGTGTGTGTGTGTGTGTGTGTGTGTGTGTGTGGTTACAGCAAACTATTTGTTGCAAAAGAGTAGTGAAGAAACACACACACACACGTACAGGTCAGCTGATTCAGACTACACACTCACAAACACCCACACACACGGAGAGAGAGAGAGAGAGAGAGAGACATTGGAGCAGACAGGAGGAGAGCGACAGCTGAAACAGGAGAAGCTGAACTGAATCCAGATCTGATTGGTATTCAGAGAGTGAGTCTGTCTGCAGTGAGGCATTCCTGCATGAGTAGAGGGGAGGTGGGGTGAGCGAGGAAGTGGAAGGCGAGGAAGAGGGTGAAAGAGGGTGACTACATTCATCAGCAACAATCAAAAAGCTGGTTTCCTCTTCCTTTGTTTTTCCAAGGTAGAATGCACTGTGTTTGCTGTTGTTGATGATGTCATTTTTTTTTTTTTTAAACTCTTCAATCATCATCATCTGCAACATGTCTGATTATAATACATGCTTCATTTTCTTTGTGGTGTACCTCACTGTTGTTGCTGTTTTTGGTTTTCTAGTTGTGATTGGAGTTTCCTCAGAGTGAAGAGAAGCTTTGGTGATCTCATCTGTGTTGTCATACATAGTTTGTTATGGATAATACATTTTTATGGATAATAAGTGTGTTATGAATAATTTGTTTTTTTTATGGATAATTAGTAGCCATAAATAGCCTTTTTTGGATCATTAGTTTGTTATAGTTTGTTATGGATAATTAGTTTGTTATAAACTGCTTTTTTTTGGATCATTAGTTTGTAATAAATGGTTTGTTGTAGATAATTAGTTTGTTATAAACTGCTTTTTTTGGATCATTGGTGTTTTCATTTTTATAAATAACTTTTTTTAGATTAGTTTATAAATAGTTCAGTATTGATCATCTGTTCATAAATACCTTGTCATGAATTAGTTTATTATAAAAGTTATTGACAAATAGTTTATTACCAGTTTGTTATTACTAGTATGTTATAAGTAGTTTCTTATAAATAGCTTGTTATGGATAATTCTTTTTCTTATAAAACTTCACTTCACCATTTTTCCATAAGTGACCGTCAGTGGCAAAAACAACTACTTTTAGTGGATATATAATGATGGTGCCTTATAGGATTACATTCCAGCCCGACCAATTACGAAGACCTTTGTTCACATTAGTCACTTAGACACAAATGCATGGGAAAATAGGGTCCACGTTGAAAAATACCAACATTGTCCTTTACACATATGTTTGTTATGGATATTTTTTGGCTTTTTGATATTACTGTTATAATTATTTTATTATGGATAATTAGTGTGTTGTGGATAACAGATAGTGTCTCTAAATGCAGAATGACTGAGTCACCATGTCTCAGTTATCCAGCTAACATCATAAAGCACGGTGATGTACTGTATCACTGCAGCAGTCCAACAACAACATTGAGGAGGTAGCCAAACCTCAAGTCTGGTTTTAGAGTTTTCATTAATGTGTCCCAACAGTGTGGAATTAAACTAGTGCTAAAAGTCTGCAGCTACAAAGGTTTTTACTATAATTCTGTAATGTATTATAATGTAAATAATTATTCATTTTGAGCACACAGACATAGTTTCCACTTAGTCAGATTATTTTTTAGGATACTGATGTCACTGTGTCTTTCTGCCTGACAAAGGTGTGGCCATAGATCCGGTCGCCATCGGAAAGCAGCAACGTGCACAGGACACAAAGTTTAGGCTTCATGGAGATGAAGCTGAGTGAAGAGATGACAGAACAGAAACTGTCCAGATGACAACAGATAACACGTTCCAAATATGCTGACATAGCATAGTGTTTGATTGACAGCTCAACAACACACCCTTCCTCTTGCCGCCGCCCACTCATCGTCCGTCCAGCCATGTTGTTTAGGAGGAAGCTGTGCGTTGCCCTGATGATCGCTGCCATCCTCTTCCTCATGCTCGCCAGTCAGAGCATCCAGAGGAGATACTTTCAGCCGCTGTCATTAGCCCTGCCCATCAGCTGGGCCACGCCCACCGGCAGGGAGACAGGTGAGGAGCTGATGTCATCATCACTGGGGTAAAGAGATCTAAAAAAAACAGTGTGACAAAACTAAGCAGAAAGGTGTCGTGTTCACCCATCAATCAATAAAGAAAATTGCCAAAATGGCCTAATAAGCTGTAACAATTTTAACTTTTTCTATGACAGTTTTGATCAATATTTACCAACGTTGTAAAGAAAATAAGTATTACTCAGGAACAAAGACTAATTAGGAAGGAAAAAAGGAAGGAAATATAAAAAGGTTTATATTCTGGCAGAGATTTTGAGAACTTAGCTTTGTGGATGTGAAAGTTTAACAGTAGCTGTAGTAGTAGTAGGCGTAGTGTTGTGATTGTATCATCAAGATCAACTGTAGTAGCAGCACTAATATTAGCAGTTAAATAGTAGTAGCATTTTCTCTTAAGAGTAGCTGTAGACCACATATTTGCAATTTTGGTTGGAGTTGTATTAAGTAGTATCAGTATTATTAGGATAATTGTAGCAATAGTATCATTAGTAGTAGCAGTGTTTTGATTGTATACTAGAGCTGTAAATAGTGTTAGCAGGAGTTCTATTAAGTAGTAGCAGTATATTATGATAATAGTAGCGCTAGTATCATTAGCAGCAGCAGTGTTTTGATTGTATCATAGAAATGATAATAGTGTTAGCAGGAGTTGTATTAAATAGTAGCAGTATTATTAGGATTATAGTAGCAGTAGTATCGTTAGCAGCAGCAGTGTTTTGGTTGTATCATAGAGATGCTACTGTAACAGTGTTAGCAGCGCTCCTGTGATGCATTGTTCACTGACTCTTAGTCTGTTTGTGTTTGCAGTAGTTGAACCCACGGTGCCTCCTGCTGATCCGACCCCTGACCCTCCCAGGACCCCCCCTCCTCCCGACACCACCCAACCTGAAGCTGAGGAGAAGCCTGTAGAGAACTCCCAGTATAACCTGAGGTAACACGCAGGAGATCATGCACTTTGTATACCTTGATTCCCTGTTCTGCTCATGTTTTTATTTTTACAGACTTTAATACCAATGCAGAATTATTACAATACAAAACTACAATGTTCACAGAAATATACTCTGTTCTGTCCATGTCCTGTGTGACTCCTCTGTGTCGTCCTCTTTCAGGTTGTGTGGTTGTACTGAGTCTTGTATTTCAGACCTGGGGGGGTCAGACTGGTTCAGACAGCGCTATGACCCCAAACAGAAGCCCATCCTCTTCCGAGACAACAACAACTTTGACCCTAAAGCACTCAGATGGTGGCTGGTAAGGACAAAATGTAGGAATAGTGCATATTCTAATAATGTTTATTTGATTTTATTTTATATGGCATACTATGACTTTTTTTATATTTTACGATATACTATACTATGACTTTTTTTATGACATACTATGACATTTTATGACATACTATACTATTACCTGTTATGACATTTTATGACATACTATACTATGACCTTTAATGACATACTATCCTATGACTTTGTATGACAAACTGTACTATGACTTTTTATGACATTAGATGAAATACTATACTATGACTTTTTTATGACATTTTATGATATACTATACCATGAGTTTTTTTTATTAATTTATTAATTTATGACATACTATACTCTCTTTTTCATGGCATTTGTATGGCATACTATACTGACTTTTTATGACATCCTTTTGACTTTTTATGACACTATACTAGGACTTTTTATGACATTTTATGACATACTACACTATGTCTTTTTCATGGTATTTGTATGACATTCTATACTGACTTTTTTATGACATCCTTTTGACTTTTAATGACATGCTATACTATGACCTTTTTATGACATTCTATACTCGGACCTTTTTATAACATTTTTATGACATACTATGCTATTATTTATTTATGACTTACTATACTATGACTTAAATTTGTATGACATACTCTACTATCACTTTTTCATGAAATCTTTATGACATACTATACTGTCTTTTCATGGCATTTGTATGACATACTATACTGCCTTTATATGACATCATTTTTACTTTTTATGACACAACATGCTATACTTTGACTTCTTTTGACATACTATACTAAGACCTTTTTGTGATTATTTTTTTTTCGACATGCTGTACTATTACTTTTTTTCAACATTATACTATAACTTTTTTTGTGATTTTTTTTTTTTTTTGTTTTTTTTTTAACATACTGTACTGACCTTTTTTCGACATGCTATACTATGACTTTTTTCGACTATGACTTTTTTCGACATGCTATTCTATGACTTTTTCCGACATACTATACTGTTAGAATAATTACATTATCAAAGGATAGACGGAACCACTGAAGTTATAATAAAGTTTAGTTTACTATGCTATTATTTATATATGACTTACTATACTATGACTTTTTAATTAAATTTGTATGACATACTCTACTATCACTTTTTCATGAAATCTTTATGACATACTATACTGTCTTTTCATGGCATTTGTATGACATACTATACTGCCTTTATATGACATAATTTTTACTTTTTATGACAGTTTCTGACTTGCTATACCACACTATACTATGACTTTTTTCACGACATGCTATACTTTGACTTCTGTACTTGTACTCACAGCACAAGTACAGAAAGTGACTGCCGAATAAGCTTTCTACAACAGCTTTTGTAATGCAACGTAGAATGTGATAAAACTCTATAGTCATAATAAAGAGTCGATGTCGTCAGTTATCTAAGTCAAGGAGCGCCTGTTCTTTCCTCAGCATCACACCGTGCTCCAGACAAGGACAGACAGTGGCTCCCAGATACCAGATAGCGACAGCAGCAACAGTGTTTTGTCTTGTTATAATGCAAACAGTTTTAATAATAATCAGAGAAAAAGTATGTATCATAATTTTTCCCTAACATATACTATGACTTTTTTCAACATGCTATAATATGACTTTGTTCAACATGCTATAGTATGACTTTTTTAGGATTTTTTTGCCATACTATACTATGACTTTTTCGACAAACTATACTATGACTTTTTCCGACATGCTATACTATGACCTTTTTTTCGACATATTATACTATGACTTTTTTTTCCGGCAAACTATACTATGACTTTTTTCTGACATACTGTACTATTACCTTTTTGTGATTTTTTTTTTTTTTTTTCGACACACTATACTATGATTATTTATGATCTTTTTCGACATACTACACTATTACTTTTCTCGACATACTATGCTATGACTCTTTTTCGACAAACTATATTATGTCTTTTTCATGGCATTTGAATGTCATACACAGCCTTTTTTATTACATCCTTTGGACTTTTTATGACTTTTTATGATGTACCATACTCTGACTTTTCATGACTTCATGAAAGAATCATAAAAGGTTTCATTGACATAATAAGTACACTTATGTGGAATTTGCCTTTGTAAAAGGTGCATACATAAACATATTAAATATGAATATAAAATAAACACACACTAATGACGTTTTTATAACATACTATACACAATCACATTTTTATTACAGCATGCTTATTTTTTATGTCATCATATGTATTTCATATTTCTTTTACTAACATCATTTTATACTACAAGCAATTGGTAAACTGCAGATAACCATTACATCTATATTGATGCATTAGCAGTTAATCAAATCACTCAAAGAAGTTTAAAAAAAAATGAAAATGATTGCAGGCTGCACACTGTAAGTGACTTGACAGCACTTAATTGATGTGTCAAAACAGAGTTGTTAAATCAGCTGAATCACATAAGAAAGTCTATTCTTAGAATATCAAAGAAGAATGTGTAATATACTGCATGATGGTTATACAATGTGTTTCAGTGAATAGTCAGGACCATTAATGAAAATGAAAAATCCGTATTTTCAGAGAATAGAAATGTAAAAAATTAAATTGGTCAGCAGTCTGGATGAAGAGACAAATGCCTGAGTCTTTTTCCTGCTTTTATAGATTAAGTCCTGCTGCAGAAACCATTAGTAGATTAAAAGAGGCAGTGGAGGGGGTGGAAATGTTGCTGCTAATATCCATCAGTCTGATCCAAGGGGCAACCTCCGGTGCTGAAAAATGAAGCCAATGTGAAAGTGCAAAAAACTGCAGTTCATCAAGTAGCCACTTAAGGCTGGCTCCAAAAGGAAGTCAATCTCCATAGACCCCAATGTTAAAATGCCCAACTTTACAGCAGAATTAAACATGTTTACATCCTGGAACATAAAACGATTTTGGTCTCTGTAGCTAAGTTCAATAGGTAATACATCCATGTGAGTGACAGGTGGGCTGCCGTCACAAGAGGCGAGCATAGACTGTAGGCTCCATTCGGCCCACCTCAGCTCCACCTCTTTGCCTATTTTTGGATTATCCGCAACAGGCCCTGCCAAGATAGCAATGCCATGAGCCACCAGAGCCGCCCAATTTGAGCTTCCTTTTGGCCTTTTAGAAACCTATGGGTGACGTCACAGAGACTTTGTCCATGTTTATACAGTCTATGGTCTGATCCAAAACCTTTACAGGCTAAAACAAAAATAAGTGATCATTTTTTTTATGGAGCTCGACTTAATAAATCTGTATTCAAAAATAATGCAACACATGCTCCACTTCTCCACAGAATCTTCAGCGGTCCGGTAACAAAGACCAGACTCTAAATGAAGTGATGTTAGAAATGTTCAAGGTCATTTCCCCACCCACTGTGGACTTCAGGCCCCTCTCCTCCCGTTGCCGTAGTTGTGCGGTGGTTGGCAACTCTGGCAACTTGCGGGGATCGGAAAACGGCAACCTGATCAACTCCCACGACTACGTAATCCGGTACATATGTCTACACACATCTTACCATCCTCTTCATTCTCTTCATCCTCATCTTCCTCACTTTTCTCCTCCACAGGATGAACAAGGCGATGACTCGAGGATTTGAGAAAGACGTTGGGAATCGGACAACGCATCACTTCCTGTACCCGGAAAGTGCGGTGGATGTTGGTCATGGCGTCAGCCTCGTCTTGTTGCCGTTCAAACTGAGAGACCTGGAGTGGCTGACCAGCGCGCTGTCCACCGGCCAAGTCAAAATGTATGTAATATAGATAAAGATACACTCAAAATGTAGCAAATATAAAGAGAAATACACTCAGTTGTTTGTTTTAGTCAGGTGTGCCTAAAAAACTAATGCAGTCTAATACGACCGCCTTGCAATAAATCCTGAAGGAATGAATCATGAAGGTTATAATGTTCAATTTTTGTTGAAATTGTTTGTTTCAAAAATCCAAAACAGTTACAAAAATGTTTAAAAAAATCTAGCAAATATGTAAATGAAATAGACACAGATTACATGAAACATTTACATCAGAAGTGGCAAAATGTACTCGATAATATGTTTGTATTATATATAATTTTGATATTTTTATAAATTATATTAAATATACATTAGGAATATATTCAAAATTTAAAACTGTATACAATATAAACATAGTTACTTGAAATATACACATATGAAGCATTTACATCAGACAGGGCAATATAAATATAAATAGGAATTTATTCAAAATAAAAAAAATAAACAAGGAAATATGTCACAGCTTACAGTGAATACTGTATATTCTAATATGCAATACTTGAAGTATATTCTGGTGTGTGTGTGTGTGTGTGTGTGTGTGTGTGTGTGTGTGTGTGTGTGTGTGTGTGTGTGTGTGTGTGTGTGTGTGTGTGTGTGTGTTCAGGACCTACATGAGGGTTAAAGACCGAGTGCAGGCTGATAAAGACAAGGTAAAGAAATGCCCCATCATGCTCTTTGTTTACAGTCTGTTGTTGTTACTGTCTCTGCACTGTTAACATTCTTTTTTTGTTTCGAGAAAGTTTTGACTTCAGCTCTTCAGTTTCAGTCTAGTTTTATATTTTCATTTTAATGTTTGCATCAACATTAAAGGTATAATGTGACATTTTGACAAATGTTTGATAAATTGATTTCTTTGGGTGTATCAAACATTTACCTTTCATTCCTCCCATCTTAATACTTTATTAGTTATTGTTTTAAAAATGATCATATCTTCCTTTAACTACTATAACCATACAGCTAATAATTTAAATAATTCAAATATAATGCCTCAGTAGTAGTGAAGAAAAGAAGACAAAGCAACATTTCACATACATTTTTTGATTTGAGTCCATATAGTTTAGTTTAGTCTGTTAGTTGAGCTGTTTTCAGATTATTTATTTATTTATTTATTTATTTATACTTGTGAAACCAAACTGCAGGTGCTTATCAAGTGCTTATAAAAACACAAAATATGTTAAATCTGTCAGATATATACAGTGAGGAAAATAAGTATTTGAACACCCTGCTATTTTGCAGGTTCTCCCACTTGGAAATCATGGAGGGGTCTGAAATTGTCATCGTAGGTGCATGTCCACTGTGAGAGACATAATCTAAAAACAAAAATCCAGAAATCACAATGTATGATTTTTTAACTATTTATTTGTATGATATAGCTGAAAATAAGTATTTGAACACCTGATAAAAATCAATGTTAATATTTGGTACAGTAGCCTTTGTTTGCAATTACAGAGGTCAAACGTTTCCTGTAGTTCTTCACCAGGTTTGCACACACTGCAGGAGGGAGTTTGGCCCACTCCTCCACACAGATCTTCTCTAGATCAGTCAGGTTTCTGGGCTGTCGCTGAGAAACACGGAGTTTGAGCTCCCTCCAAAGATTCTCTATTGGGTTTAGGTCTGGAGACTGGCTAGGCCACGCCAGAACCTTGATATGCTTCTTACAGAGCCACTCCTTGGTTATCCTGGCTGTGTGCTTCGGGTCATTGTCATGTTGGAAGACCCAGCCTCGACCCATCTTCAATGCTCTAACTGAGGGAAGGAGGTTGTTCCCCAAAATCTCGCAATACATGGCCCCGGTCATCCTCTCCTTAATACAGTGCAGTCGCCCTGTCCCATGTGCAGAAAAACACCCCCAAAGCATGATGCTACCACCCCCATGCTTCACAGTAGGGATGGTGTTCTTGGGATGGTACTCATCATTCTTCTTCCTCCAAACACGGTTAGTGGAATTATGACCAAAAAGTTCTATTTTGGTCTCATCTGACCACATGACTTTCTCCCATGACTCCTCTGGATCATCCAAATGGTCATTGGCAAACTTAAGACGGGCCTTGACATGTGCTGGTTTAAGCAGGGGAACCTTCCGTGCCATGCATGATTTCGAACCATGACGTCTTAGTGTATTACCAACAGTAACCTTGGAAACGGTGGTCCCAGCTCTTTTCAGGTCATTGACCAGCTCCTCCCGTGTAGTCCTGGGCTGATTTCTCACCTTTCTTAGGATCATTGAGACCCCACGAGGTGAGATCTTGCATGGAGCCCCAGTCCGAGGGAGATTGACAGTCATGTTTAGCTTCTTCCATTTTCTAATGATTGCTCCAACAGTGGACCTTTTTTCACCAAGCTGCTTGGCAATTTCCCCGTAGCCCTTTCCAGCCTTGTGGAGGTGTACAATTTTGACTCTAGTGTCTTTGGACAGCTCTTTGGTCTTGGCCATGTTAGTAGTTGGATTCTTACTGATTGTATGGGGTGGACAGGTGTCTTTATGCAGCTAACGACCTCAAAGAGGTGCATCTAATTTAGGATAATAAATGGAGTGGAGGTGGACATTTTAAAGGCAGACTAACAGGTCTTTTAGGGTCAGAATTCTAGCTGATAGACAGGTGTTCAAATACTTATTTGCAGCTGTATCATACAAATAAATAGTTAAAAAATCATACATTGTGATTTCTGGATTTTTGTTTTTAGATTGTCTCTCACAGTGGACATGCACCTACGATGACAATTTCAGACCCCTCCATGATTTCCAAGTGGGAGAACCTGCAAAATAGCAGGGTGTTCAAATACTTATTTTCCTCACTGTATATATTAGAATATATATGTGATGATTGAGAGGGATTGCTTTTGTATTAGTCTATACATTGTTTTTTAGGAAAATACTACATATTATACCTTTAAACACAACCATATAATAATATAACAATGTATATGCTATGTGTGTGTAGGTTCTGGTGGTGAACCCAGTGTTCTTTAAGTATGCTAACGATCGTTGGACCGAGGGTCACGGTCGCTACCCGTCCACCGGCATGCTGGCCATCATCTTCGCTCTGCACATCTGTGACCAGGTAGGAGGGAGGGGGGCGGAGCCTGTGTTTTCATCTCTGACACCAAACATACTACACAACATTTAGTCAACTTCATTTCAGTTAAACTTGTCATTCTATATACTGTAGTAATGCAGCGGAGAGCAAAGACCGTTGAGAAAACTCCCACTGTTGCCACATTCAGGGACACTGAGACATTTGAATGACCATATTCACATCCTTGAATGAATGAATGAATGAATGAATGAATGAATGAAGAAATGTATTTCAGACATATCAAAATAATCCAAACAAAACATTACACAAAAATAAAAAATAACACAGACATATCTGAAAAGGAGTAGGAGGAAGTATACACTTATTTAATCCTACCCCTTTTCCATAACTCAATAAATTATTGTAATTATTTCATTTAACATATACGTCGTATTAACAATTATCTTATTATATATAACCTATATATCTACTATACATATAATCACACATAAATACATACAAATACACCTACACTTCTTTCATATCCATGTTTGATTATTTTTGTATCCTTGAATGCACCTCGGATAGGGAGTTTTCCAAACAGTCTTTGCTCCTAAATGCATTAACACGCCATGAGAACAGAACTGACAAAAAGTTAAAGAGCATCATCATCATCATCATCATCATCATCATCATCATCATCATAATGTACCAGAGTAAGTCTTCACACGTCACTTTTAAAACAAATGCAGAATATGTTTAGTGACAGTACAGCATGCCATACTTTGTTTTGTAGTGCGTCCCAGTATATTATGTTGCAGTATGTCATGGCATCACTTCCTGTCCGTGGTCAGGTGTCGGTGTTCGGTTACGGTGCTGACCAGCAGGGGAACTGGCATCACTACTGGGAGGACAATCGCTATGCTGGAGCCTTCAGGAAGACCGGAGTCCACAGTGCCGACTTTGAAACGCAGATCATCCACCGGCTCGCCAAGGAGGGCAAGATCAGTCTGCACCTGGGACGGAAGCTCCGACCTACTGACCCACAGACAAGCCTACAGACCTTTTGATCTACAGACTGACCTACATATAGACCAACAGACGTGTTGGCCAACTGACAGACCTAAAGACAGATCTGCTGACTGACAGACCAATCTGCTTACTGACCAGCAGATCATTCACCACTTAATTGCTTTGACCAAGAACCAGCTACATCTCATCTGGTTCTCGACTGAGTCTGGTTGCTTGCGGCACACCAGGCTGCCACGGCTTTTTCGGGAGGGGGGATTTGGACACATTGACAAGATCACACAATACCTCTTACACGTCGATCATCACGTTTGCCTTGAGTCAGACATTCAGGCATGATTGAAGCCGCTGTTGGGCAGCAATATTTGAACATACCTGGATTACCTGTGGACGTAGTCTTCCGGGGACTGTTGGGTGGGATTCAGATTTCCTCCCTCTGCAGACTCCTGCTGGTTGAAATGAGTTCTAGCTCAACTTGAACATACAGACTGTTTATTGGGGACCCTCCACTGTACAAACAGACCTGCTGTCTGGGACTGCGAGGAAGGACCACACAAGTTTTGCCCTGAGCGGGAAACAACCACAGACTTTTTATATATTTGTAATGGATTTTATTGACTATATACAGGGATAACCTCTTTTTTTAATCAAAGCACTTTGTCCTGCAGAAGAAATGGAACTAAGAGGCCATGTTGTCGCTTCTCTGTCCAACCACATTTCAAGACATTATATAGTTCATATCATTTATAATCCATCCATTTATTCTAACTGAATCTTAATGCAAACCGTCCTGAACCGTCGCTTACTGTCCTAACAGACTTACGTTTTCTTTCACATCTACGTTTTGGGAATGTAGGTCAATGACACTTCCTGTCTTGACTAGGGGTGGAACGGTACATGTATTCGTATTGAACCAAAATGGTAAGGGGGTCATGGTTCGGTGCATGAATTTACACGGAGAATACACGGTATAAATAAAACTTGCGTGCAAATTAATTAATGTAATGCGGAACTACCTATGTAGCCGATCTCTGCCTATGTATGCAGTTTTAATGAGTCAGAGATAGCAGCGCTAAGGACGAGTATGGCGAGTGGTGGCGACCCACAAGAGTTAGAGGACCAGTCAGTTACAGTAGTACAGGCAAGAGAGTGGTGGATAAGACTGCTGTTGTAGATTAGTGGTACTTTTCCAGCGTCGAGGCTCCGAACCGTAACGTTAGTTGGTACAGACACCTTGTTTATTTAGGCTAACTATATTAGCTTTAGCCAGGCAGGGAGCAGCATTCTGTAGTGAAAAATGGCCGGGAGACGTTGTGAGAAAGTTGCATTAATCAGGTAATTTAGTTAGTCTTTGCAGAGAACAGAGATGCTGTATTTTCTGTTTTATAGCTGATTGTCTTATTTTGTTTACAAGTTACAGATGGAGTCTGGAGAAGATTTGGGGTACTTATTGCTTACATCTTACTTTACACACTTGAGGCTGTTGCAGCTAGCTCAGGGGAGAGACTGTATGACACTAGGTGGTACAGCCTGAGACATCAGTGTTTCCCACACATAGACTAATGTGTGGCGGTGCGCCTCACTATCAACACTGGCCGCCGCACATTGCGTTTCGTATTTTTTTTTAAACGCTATTTAAAACACGTTCTTCTGCATTTCTTTTCCCTGCTCTCCACCGTCTCTCTGTCACTTGTGTCTCGCTCACATACATGGTGTTTTTAGCCACCAATGTCGCCTTCCAGGCAGCGCGGCAATGGTTATGTCAAAGAAGTTATGTTAGTAATAAGGTGAGGGTTAGCTGCCTGTAAGGCAACTCTTAGCAAACAAGCGATTGCGCCTGCTTTAGAAAGTTAACTAGTCACAAGTTTGTGGTAAAATGCAGTTGGGTTGTCGAGGTCAAAACACTATATAGCAGCTGTGAATCAAATAAACGTATAATAAATAATGTTATGTCATTTTTTACGCCCCCCGCCACAAATTGTTTTCGAATCTGTGGGAAACACTGGACATGCACAATAATAAAAAAAAAAATTGCCTTCTGCATTTTTGTTTGGCTTTTCTCTCCATTGTACCAAACTCGTACCGAACCGTGATGTCTGAACCGAGGTATGAACCGAACCGGGACTTCTGTGTACCGTTCCACCCCTAGTCTCGACCATATATGGCGCTGAAGGCAGTGAGTGGGGGGAGCCTGTGTGAGGTTCTCAGCCTGTGTTTGAGCTTCCCCATGTGGTCCAGGATGATTCAACAGTCTGCAGGTCTTTAGCTGATTTCAGTGACTAAAGCAAGAACATTTTGATGTGTATGATGTATGATGTGAAGGACTATTTTTTTTGTTTTACTCCAGTAGCTGACAAAGCTAATGGTGAGCTTAAGATGTGAATCAGTGAGTAAAGCTGCAGACTGTTGAACTTCATGGTCAGACGTAATGTAAGTAAGTGAGTCACAGCTCAGCTGATGGGAACGACAAGGACGAGTAGACCCTGCACGACTCTTAACTAAAGATTTATTAAACAAAACATAACAAAGTCAAACAATCGAGCAACACGACCAGTGTGTGCGGTGCATGGATGAGTGGAAGATGTAGTGCAATGGAAATCCAACCAAAAAGAACCAACCATATGAATGAAGAGAGACTGCCCAGTCAAGCAGGTAGCAGAGGAATCAGCTGTCTGCTGGACTTCCAGTTAAAGGGAGATGGCAGCATGCAGAGGGCTGTCACACCTGTACTGTGAATGTACAAAAACTGTTGTTGATTGTTGAGTGTGAAATCACTCTGTAAAGAGCTCAGTCTGCTTCAAACAAACTTGGTTGTACAACCTTTAAGGGCCGGGGATATGCTAGAAAAGAATTAGAAGTGTTAATAGGCAGAGTAAAAAATCCTGCCATCACAGACTGCTCCTGGCTGCATCCCATTGCCTCCCTGAGCTCTGTCCAACACAGCTGTCTTTGGTGACAAAAGGTGACTGATGCAGCTGTCGGAAAGGGAATTTTAGACGATCCAACAAGCACTTTATTTGAAGCAGACTGAGGCCTCTATAAATAATCAGAAATGCTGAATTATAATCTGGAAGCTGTTGCTCTGACGTCTAAACGCAGTTTAGAGTTCTACCTGGTTTGTCTGGAACAAGTCGAATGGTCTTTTAAAACCCGACTGCTGAGTCATCTAAAGCTTTGGTTTAATCTGAAACATCTGCTTATTTTATAGGTTTTTTTTGCTGAGATTTAACACTTTGTTGGCTTCTCGAGGAAAAACCTCCTGCTGGTAAACTGGGAAACTATCCACTTAATGAGGAACATTCAGCCACTAGCAGCCCTCCAGAGTCCTGAGCTGGCCTAAACATCCAGATGACACGTTTTGGAATTTGCCGACTAAGTAAAAAGATGAACTTCACACTGAAAAAATAAAATCCTAAACTGTGCTAATTAGATTTCCTGCAGTTTGGAAATTTAGAGATTATTACCATCAGAAATGTAGGAAAGTGCTGATGAAATCAAATCAACAAAATCATGTTGTATGACGTATGTATGTTATTATAGCTTTAATTCAGCTCATCATGTTTAAACTGTGACTGTTTAATAAAAGAGAAATAAATGGCAGTTTCACTTAACAACCTGCTGTTCGTCAGTCCATCCATTCATTCAGAGTTACCAAACACAGAAGCACTGTGATATTTTAAAACATAAACCCACCACTGTTACTTTCAATGAAATAAAAGCATATGAAACAAACAGGTTTATTTTTATTTTTTTTTATCAAAAGCTAAGAGGTAAATGTTGACACAATCAAAACCCAGATGAGAAACATTCTGCTGAGAAATTTGAGGTCTATAACAGTTCTTCCTCATGGCAGTGTAATGCTGCCACCATGATGAAAAAATAAGCTCAGATTTCAGTCTAAGGTTGTTTAAGGTCCTGTTATTATGACTTTTATGTTTCGTTATCACTAGATACCAAATGATTCTGTTTCAACAAGAAAGGTTTTGTTTTTACTACAAATCACTTTATCAAACTCCTCGTCATGTTTGTAAAAACAAAAAAAGTGTTTGTCATATAAGATAAAATGATACGTTATGTAAAAGAATTATTTGGTATGTACTGATAAGAAAATGTGTCATTATATCATAACAAATCTCTTGTTATAATGTGAGAAAAAAAATGACGTTTTCATGAGAAACTGAGCAAAAATATGACATAATAGTGTCAGTAACTCGCTGCCGTACTTCCTCACTGAGGCGTCGTAATATCTTGTGACATCGAAGGCAGCTGGAAACATCAGCTGTGTCCCATTTCAGGCTCCACCTCCTCTGAATTTATCCTTTGCTCTTCAGAATTGTGCTCTGGTCACTTGCTGGACCTTGTAAGCGCCGGCCCTCTAAGGAGGCGAAGCCTGAAATGGGACAGAAGTGCTGATGGATCTCCACAGGATCAATAACGTTAAAAACATTAGAAAATTAAATTAGAAAAAAGTTGAAGTTAAACTTCAAAATAAAAGTCAAGTGGATTGTTATACTTTGAAGTGAAGTATGTATGCGTTTAAATAAAATATAATAAAATATTATTTTGAATTAAAAATAAATAAATAAATAAAAGTTTCGTCAACATCAGACTTCAATGGTTGCTGATCGGTTTGTGCGAGGCAGTCTCCATGGTGACATCATTACATGACCAGAGCTACATAAAGATCTAGTCTGGGGCCTGTTGCACAAAACCAGGATAAGGGATTAAGCCGAGATATTCCAGTTATCCTGGATGAATTTAGCCTTGACTTGGTTGCACAAAAGCAGAGGCACCTAAGTTACCATGGATATGTATTCTGTGCAGCTAGCCTGCTCCTGACCAGGCTAACAGCCAGGATTTATTAATCCTGGAGCCTTTTCTGTTCACTCAGCAGTGCTTTTAACTTATTATTATCAGCCTGCATTAAAATACAACAGGTGCATATTGCTGTTCAGTAAAGCACTATTATATAAAGTTGTGACCATTATTTTATAATTATTCATATGACAGTCATTGTTACAGTTATATTGTTGTATGAAAACTGCTATTCATATTGTTGTTAGAAGTTTGATGAATATATTACGGCAGTTGTTGAGATAATTCGAAAAGGCTGATACAGTTGCAAATGTGTTTTAAATGAAGTCAGCGATTAAGAATAATATATAAAGTGCTATACACGTGTTAGTGGTTCCAACAATGGCAAACTGGTCAGGGACAAATACACCTTTTAACTATTTTAGTTGATTTATTTCTTTTAGTATTCTTTAACAAAGGACCATGTATGTTCCTCTTCCACGTGCACTGTATTTGGCATTCTTAGCACACAATTTGTGTTCTCTCCAGTGAACTGGGACTATAATTTGGGAGGATTGAACAATTATTATAGGTTTTTATAATTGTACAATCCTCCCTAATTATAGTCTTAGTTCACTGGACCAGTAACTATAGCTCGATGGTGTTTTTTGTCTCCAACGGCGCCGTCCAGGCAGCTAACCCTAACCTTAACCCTAAACATAACCATTGCCATGCTGCCTGGGAGGAGACGTTGGGGGCAAAAAACACCAAAGACCGTAACTATATAGTTGAGGCTATTGTACATTCATGAAAGAACAGGGAGAGGACACCTCAATGGTTTTTTACCTTATATTTTGCTGGGGGGAAATAACTGATGAAAACACTTTGTTACAGTCATGTTTAAAGTGTGCATTAAACATATCACTTAATTATCTTTTAGTTTCTAGATTTCAGAGTCTAATTTCTTCAGAGTCTTTCTTTTCTATGTCCATATAGGCCTACTAGGAAGCAAAGCATACAATAAATAAAGAAGGAAACTGCCTCTGTAGAAAACTAAAAAAAAGAAAAGTGAGAAAAAACGTGGCAGAAGCGGACTGACTGAATGATATATCTAAAAACATACATTTATGAACTACTGCTCTTAAATGAAACCATATAAGGAGTTAGGCTAACTATTTCCACAAAAAAAACTGTTGTACACTTTGCCTGAAAAGCGAGCAGTCGGAGTAAATATATTCCTTAGGTAATTTATATTTTAGCCCATATGAGAGAGAGAGAGAGAGAGAGAGAGAGGGATATGTACACTTCACATCATTGTAGATTAGTGGTTGTGTTTAATTGATCTTCATAGTACATTTCCTGTGTAACATTAGTCTTCTGCTCACTTTTAAGGCAAAGAGTACAACTGCTCATTTGCGCAAATAATTAGCCTTGCTTCTTGAATGGTATGGCAGTTTCAGTTGAGAGCAGTGGTCAGTTAATGTATATTTTTAGGCTATTTACGCATTCAGTCGGTCCGTGATCGTCTGTCTCGCTTTCTCTCGCTGTTTTATTACAGCGGCTGTATTTTGTTTTTTTTACAAATGTGTTTCACGTTGTCATAATTCCATATGAAACTGCTGCTCACTCTGTGTAAAGAATACACAATGCGTATTCGCCATTTTAGCATCAGTAAATCTGTGACCGATACCGTGGTCTATTTAAGAAAGCCATGAACGTGCACTTATCCCAACTATGTACACCTGGCAAACGTGCAACCAATTAAGCCACGATGAGCGGATCACACTAAGTCAAGCAGCGCTTTTTCAGTTATCCTGGATTTCTTCATTCTACGTTTGTGCAACAGCCCCCTGGTCTAGATTCTTCACTAAGAAAAGGCAAGGTTGACAACATGAAGTGAGACTGGACCGTTGATCATGTGAACTCAAAGGTTGCTGGAGCTGGTCAGGACCAGATTAGTCCAGTCCTGGGAGGAGGAGTAGGACTAAAACCTCAACGTCTGACCTGGTCCATTGCATATCAGGGGTTCAGCTTCTCAGTACTCATCTGGTTTGGTTGTGGTTCTCCAGGCTGACTGATGAGGTCTGGATCTGTATTGGTTCAGGGTCTGCACCGATCCAGGTTCATGTCAGTCTGAGAGAAGCTGGACGAAGGACGACGGAAACAAACCCTTCTGGTCCGGTTCATCCTCTATGTAACCATGCTGCACGCCCACACACAAACACACACACACACACACACACACACACACTTTAGGGAAACTTTGACATAGAGTTCACACAACAATGCTAATTTTGGCACCAGATATATACATTAGTTTTAGTCACATTTAATTATTGTTTATTTTAGTCAACAAAAACTAAAGACATATTAGTTTTGTGGCACACTTTTGTGAATTTCTATACAATTTAAAACAACACCAAAGCACTTTTCCTCTTCGGTCCCCCTACAGGTTGGAAGTGGAATTGTCCACTACCGCTGTCTTATTCTCAACTACAGATCCGCTACCCCATCTGGCAGACTTGCATAGTGCGGTTATAGCCGATAGAGGGTCACAAAGCGAATGCAGAAGTGCCGTTCACCCTGTTACGAGTTGATGAACCACTGAAACGATTTTGGAAACATTATTTTAAGGTACAAAAGAATCTTTGGCGTTGCTTTAATGTCTTCTAAGTAATCTGAGGGCGCTTTCATACCTATAGTTTGGTGGACTCGTTGCAATTGAGGGGTGAAGTTGCAACATTGTTGCATTTTTCATTTGGTTTGGTTAGCTTTCACACTACACTTTGTCAAATGCACCAAACACTGTAAACACACCATGCGATCGAGACGGTCGCTTGTTTATTGGACAGAATATCCAAAACTCGCCGACACTTCTGATCTCAGAAATAACAGAGCAACACCAAATTTATAACGTCTCAGGTTTTCTGGTTCTGCTTTAGTGTTTCTAATATTTTAGAAGAAGGCGAACAATAAGCAGCTGATGGACAGTGAGTGAAGGAGAGAGACAATGTGAGCTCAGAACAGCTTATAGATCGGAAAGTTATCATCCCTATATAGTGTTGTACAGGTCTGTAAATTGTGTGCAAGATTGAAATTGCAGGCTAGTAAATGCTCTGTTTTTGGTTCACTTCCTGTATTTTGATGTCGGATCGCGTTCTCACCTAAAGTGAACTGAACTCTGATTCACTTGGAAGCGAACCGAGCCCCCCCGTTTTCAAGCGAACCAGAGTTCGTTTTTTTGATCCGCACCAGAGTTCGGATGAGCTTTCGCACCAGCCCCAACGAACCGGACTATCCGACCAAACGCTCCAGGGTTCGTTTTAAACGGACCTAACAAGGTAGGTGTGAAGGCAACCTCAGACTATAGTTTGTTGCCATGGTTACAGGTTCTCGTCTATCGCATTGCTAGTGAAAAAGTACCGTTTACCTGTTAATAGAATATAATAGAACCCACGGGGGAAGCACCAATCAGAGCGCAGGATGATGATACGTACCCACCAATCACTGTCCTCCTGTCCCAGGACCACCAGCACCTGTCCCTCAGAGAAGCTCAGCTCATCGTGGTGGTCAGCCTGGCAGTCGTACAGCGCCTCAACCCGGCGGCTCGTCGCACCCCGAGGCTGATAGACATAAGCAAATCACACTGAAAAATGTCCTACTAATATTAATAATAATGCATATTAATAATTATTAGAAAGGGGTTACGTTTCTAAAAAAAATGCTAACTGTTACAATGAATTTAACTAGGTGGCTGCAAAGATTTATATAGTTGATTCTAAGGTGTTGCTACATGTTGCTAAGGCATAAGTAGTAGTAGTTAGAAGGGGTTGCTAGGCGGTTGCTAAGGTGTTTTGTAGTTTCAATGCTGATTCTAGGTGGATGCGAGGGAGTTAAAGGTTTTGAAGCTCTCACCAATGATCTGCGAGGAAGTGGCTGGGGGGCGGGGCGTCTGCTGTCATTTTCAAAGCTCTGAGAACGGTGATTGGTGGGAGACCCGTTGGGAGGGGCTTTTCTGACAGGGTGCAGGAAGTGGGAGGAGCTACCGTCACTGTCTGCTCTCCGAAAACCTCAGAGAGAGAGAGACAGAATGTAACTGTAGCTATTTCAATGTCAAGTTATTAAAATTATTTCATAGAGAAACAGAAAGACAATTATTTCTTTCAATTTACCAATATAAATTAGCAGATTTTTATTTATTTTTTTATTTCTGTGTGAGAATGTTTTTTTCTACAATATGTTTGAGACAATATCAATATACATTTGCTTTAAAAAAAAAAAAAAAAAAAAAAAGATGGGGGGGGAATAACAAGAATACTGTAGTAAACCGATATGCAGAATAAGCAACTGGAAATGTAACATGCACCTTTGAAATAAAGAAGGGCAACTAACAGTTATTTCTATTATCGATTAATCTGCAAGAAACTAAATCAGTTTGAGTAATTGTTTGGTCTATAATATTCCATAAAAGATGCTCATTAAACGACTGATTATCAGAATAGTTGGCAATTCATTTTCTACAAATTTTGGACTACTCCTCAATCGTTGCAATTTTACAATAAAGTATAAAAAAGACAGTAAAACAAATACAATTATATCACAGATAAAAATGTAAACTAATCTGTTTAAAAAATGTGATTAAAGAATATAATGTACAGTCTAACCAGTGTAGGAGGAGTTGCACGGGGCCAATAAAAGTTGGCTGACACAGTTAGCTACCATTCATCATAGTTACACGTGATAGATTCATCAGACTCCAGACAGATAAAACAGATGTCTGGATAGGAAGTACCTCTTTCTGGTCGTTCAGTCAGTGAGCTGAGAGGAGAAGCTGGACTGGAAAGAGACAGACAGACAGACAGACAGACAGACAAGTTATTTTTATATAGCTGACTACTCTGAACTGTATTTCATCTTCAGTCCACCAGAGGTCACTACAGTCTCTCAAGTTCAGCTGAAGAAGACATTTTTCAGCTTCTTCATGCTTCAACACACACTGACTCCTGACTTTAACCTTACCTTTTTTGTTTGTTTTTTTAATTTGGGGGGGAAACATTTTTGTGTATCTACTGCATCATTTTAGACACATTTCACCAAATTCAGGCAGACATATCTGGTATCTTTTGACCCTTTGGGATCTCACTAGAATTTAAAATAAAGTTTTGCGAGTTTAAACAAAGTACAGGTTTACAAATACGATTTTTTAAAGATAAAGCCACTCAAAGTTCTTGTCAGGGGCAGTTTCATGTAAACTTATATAGCAGAGATTGAATAACGACATGGCGTTATAACAGGTTGAAGTAACTATTTTAGATAATGTCAGCCTCTACACAAGTATTTGAAATACAGCTACTATTTTATGACCAAACCTGCACAGCCATATCAGATAATAATAATAATAGATAATAATCCTTCATCGACACTTAAAGGTGCACTATGAGTTCCTGCATGACGACACTTCTGTTGACGTTCCAAGTAAATACCAAACAAAACAGAGCAATCTCGCCCCTCCCCCCATGTTTACGTAACTGTCATGACTAACTGACAAACTGTCACTAACCCCCACCCCCTCCCCCAACCATCTTGTCGGTGATTGGCTGGAGAGGTTTGTTGTATTAGGGTGCCGATCCTGTGCCTCTACGGTTTGTTTGACGTTTACGACCCCTGTGTTGTCTCCCGAGACCGGGCTTTTTCACAGTGTATTCAGGGGGCAGGCAGCTAGCGGATCAAGGACAGATGCCTACAATTTGAGACAAAAATGAAATCACGCTGAAACCATGCAGGAACTCATAGTGCACCTTTAAAGTTGCAAATGTGTTCATTTTAATTGGTTTTACACTGGACGGTATTTGGTCCGTGTCCGTGTTGGTTTTTTCTTATAAACAAATAAAAGAATAAATATAAATACCATGTTTTTTCCCATTTTAAACCAAAAACAGCTGTTCTTCTGTTTTTGTTGTCTAAATCAAAAAACAAAGTTAAATAATGAGGCAATTTGTTTTTTTTTCCAAATTCCCTTTTGTCAGTATTTCTTTTTGAATTGAAGAATGAAGAAAAATAGACAGAGGACCAGGAAGTATACTATTGTTTATAGAAATGGAAAATCCAGACAACCTGTCACCAATGTGACATCATTCTACTACAGATCCATTCAGAAGCCTAGCTCCCTTGGATGCGTTTATTGTAATAAAATTTAAATGCATGTTTAAATTCAGTGTGATTGTGTCTCAGATACTCACACACACTTCTTAAAGGAGGAGTCTGGACCGCTGTAGATCCTGGGACTGGTTGGCAACCCATAATCTACACACACGCACACACACACACACACACACACACACACACACACACACACACACACACACACACACACACACACACACACACACACACACACACACACACACACACACACACACACACACAGTTAATAACAGTACTGTATCACTTTGACAGATTAATTGCAGCTTGTCTCTCAGATGTTACCATGCTTGCTGGACTCGGAGCAGCTCCTCTTGTGTCGGATGGCGATGGAAGGGGGAGGCGTTGACTTTCTGTTTCCTGTCAGAGGGAAGAAAACCTCCCCCTCTTCCTCCTCTTCCTCCCCATCTCCGTCCCCCCCAGCAGGAGGAGGAGGGGGAGGAACGTTTGGAGCTGGAGGACGAGAGAAAGCAGAGATGGAGGAGTGATTTTTGCTTTCAAAACCTGGTCTTTACTTTGCAATTTAAGTTAATAAGTGAATAAAAACAGTATTAGTGTCAACAAGTTGTTTTGCCATCATTGTTCTCTGTGAAGTTTGCTGGAAGTGATGTCATGTGGCATTTGTGGAGTAAGCACTGCAAAGGACTGTGTGTAGATCCAATTCATTCTGATGTGAAGAACCTGGACCTTACTTATTTCTAAACCCTGGCTACGGTCCTGGTCAGGCAGCAGATGGGAGCAGAAAACCACCTGGAAACATTACAGATATAATAAAACTCAGAACCAGAATCTGAGCTGACCTTTAACCCTGGGGGGCAGTGGTGGTGCAGGGGAGGACGGAGGAGGAGGAGGGGGACTGGAGGCGCAGCCAGAGGGCCGGCTGTGGAGCTCCATAGCCATAGCCAGCCTCCTCCCTACACTGAGCAGACCTCCTGCTCCTCCTGCTCCTCCAGATGAGGGTGGGGGAATGGGGATGGAGGAGACGGACTGACTGAAGCTGAAGGGCCGGGGGTTGAAGGAGAAGGAGGAAGACGAGATGGAGCGCTCCTTCTTCACCGGACCATTCTGAAACCGAAGAGGAGGAGTGAGAGAGCCACATCTGTAAACTAAAATTATTATCAGAAGGATTATTGTTGCAATAAATGGTTTAAACCTCAATGTCCGCGTATGGACTAAACTACAGTTTGGTAACTATATAAAACTAGCAAGGCTTCATGCACATAGACACAGTTACTGTATTATCCCAAGAAGCCAAAATAATATATCTGCTCAAGAAACATGCACAAATACTCAATAGCTGCGACCACGTACGAGCCTGCATCCATGCACTCATGCATCCCAAATTTCAGCCTCCTAGGGCGAAAACTGTGGCCGCCAAAAGTTAGGGACATTTTTTGTGCACAGACCAACCAAGCAACAGAGGTGCTGGTCGCACCTAAAAATACAAAAAATGGACTGCCACCATCCTAAAACAACATTGTCATGTTGAAAATGACACGTATGTGTTCAAGTATTCTTTTTGTGCTTAAATTGTGAAATATAAGACTTATTGGAACAAGCTTGGTGCATTCAGCCACTAAAGTAAAGCATTAATAAAGTAGTAATAGTAGTATGAAAGTATCAAGAAAGGCGGATAATAATTAAAATATACTCTTTAATGTTATAGCACAGTGTGTGCTGATGTTTTGCTTCTTGAACAAAGGAGGAATAAAGCAGCTAAATCAGCAAGTTGTCAGTTGCCATGATTACCTTTTCATCAAAGTCATCGTCACTATCGTAGAGATCGTCATGTCGAAGCCTCCACTCGTACTCCACGTGGACGTGATGGTCAAAATGGTTGGACTGGGCCTGCTGCAGCTGCACAAACACAACGCAGTTATGATAAATGTAACATGGACGTCAATAGAGACATGCAGCTTTGGAGTGGCGGCCTCACCAGCGCCTCACAGTGGCCGTGCTTCAACCTGCGGCTCACGTCCAGAGCGGTCTCCCCAACATCGTTCTCTGTTCACACACAAACAGTTGAAATATAACTCAGATGGTCTCTGTCGTCAACAGGAAAAGTATGTGCTTCTAAAACTGTGAGGACGGACTAGTTGAAGATATTTTTGGAAAATAAAAAAATTCCCCAATTTCCAAATTGTCTATGGGGATGCTTCCATATATGTAAACATGCATGTAAATGTATGTGTGTGTGTGTGTGTGTGTGTGTGTGTGTGTGTGTGTGTGTGTGTGTGTGTGTGTGTGTGTGTGTGTGTGGGGTGTATGTATTACTGATGTGTGTGTTGGCCCTGGCTCTCAGCAGCAGTCTCACACAGTCGCTCTTGTTGTGCAGACAGCTGTAGTGCAGCGCCGTGTTCCCTGCTGATGTCTGCGCGTCCACGTTGGAGCTGAAGACAAAAGCACACACAGGTGAACACAAAGGTGTACACATTTACACACACTGAGATGATATCACTCATAACCGTCGTCAGAGCACACTGACCAGTTCTGAGCTAAGAAGTCCAGGATGTGCAGTGACGTCCGGTCAGACAGTAGGACGGCTAGATGGAGTGCCGTCTCCCCTCTCTCCTGTTGGCGTGGAAACAAACTGCTGAGTGTGTTTATTTATGGGAGTTCACTGATGTGTGTGTACCTTTGTGTGTCCCTATATGTGATAAACAGTACCTGTTGGTATACCTGTACATGTGTACCTGTGGACACCCGTACGTGTACACCTATACCTGTGCGTGTACCTTTATGGGTATACTTGTATTTGTGTGTACCTGTGTGTGTAAAAGTAAAAAACATAACCATAAATACAGTGGTGCAAAGTGGTGATTATGACATGTTTTGATGGAATTAATGCTGTTGAAATTAACATTATACTGAACCTGTAACCTAAACCTTTTTTTTTTTTTTTAAGTTCAAATAATTGTGGTGATATTGAAACTTACACTGAAACTGTGTGTGTTTGTGTGTGTGTGTGTGTGTGTGTGTGTGTGTGTGTGTGTGTGTGTGTGTGTGTGTGTGTATATACCTGTATGTGTGTGTGCAGCGGCTGGCTTAGCTCCATCCTCTGAGCATACAGTTGGATCAGACTGTAGATGTCGCAGCTCTTTGTCGCCTCCTGCAGGGCAAGTCGCAGCACTGCAGTAGAGCTGTGGCTCCGCCTCACAAAATGAACGTCCTGATACTTTGACAGAATGAAGTCTTTACGTTCTCCCCTGAACACACACAATAATATACAGTAATAACTTTATTAAAGGACAATTTTGACTTTTTTTACTAGAAAAAGTACAGTGTGTGTGTCTATGTTTGTGTTTTCAGGCGTGCGTGCCTTACATGTGGCTGTGTTGGGAGGGCTTCAGTGACGGACTCAGCAGGTTCGCCTCCAGTATTTCATTAAAACCAGAGTTACCAACATTCCTTGCCAACTAGGAGAGAAAGAAGACAGAATTTTCTCACTACCCACATCGTATAGTGACGAGTATTCCAGAAAAAAAATTACTATTTGTTTGGTTTTGCTTGCAGCCAATTATCGCAAGCGTTCTTTGATTTAATGCAACATGTAATTGGCCCACGAACGCTACAACCCATACAGTCTATCATGTGGTCAAGTTGAGCGCAGCGTATTTGACGGCAGTTTAGAAGTTACTGTAATTCAATTTTAAGAATTTGAACACTTTCAATACCCAGCCCTCTTCTACTCTTGAACATACAGCATACATACAATAAAGTTGTGGCCTTTTGAAAAAGTATATTTAAAGAGTAACTAAACCCCTTAACTACTTTTTTCAGCTGAAAACCAATGCATAGGGTATTTAGTAGTGTTGTTGGTTGATTCAGGTCCAAAACTAGACATTTTCAGTGCCAAGTATTTAAGAATAAGAATTTTACATATTGTGTTATACATATGCACAGAGACTGCCTCTACTGGTTGAAAACCAGCTATTGCAATTGAATTTTGCTATTGGCTGATCTGGTGGGTGATGTTTATGGTGCTGGCTTTCCTTTTCACCCTGGAGCCAGGGACATTCTGTAGTGAAGTGCGGCTAAACTAAAACTGAGGGATTGTTTAACTTTTGGCCGCGAGTCGGGCCAGAGAATAACCGCAGCCATAACAGTCCTGTGACATGTTGATCAATGTTGCAAAGAATTTCTTCCCAACTGAAATTAAAAGGACACGCCTACTGGACACAGAACAATGTAATGTAATTGTGGCGAGACACAGTTCCCTGCTAATTGGTGTGTTTTCAGTGTGAGATCTAAACTATAACTCCCAAGGTGCTTCAGTAAGAAACATCCATCCAATCACAGACTTTTAAAATCTGTTGTGTGGGCGCCTGTGTAGCACACCTGGTAGAGCGCGCGCCCATATAGAGAGGCCCTTTGCTGCATGTCATTCCCCCTCTCTCTCTCTCATTTTATGTCTAAGTTGTCCTGTCACAAATAAAGGCCTAAAAATGCCACACACAAAAAAATCCCAAAAAACAAACAAACAAAAAAATATGTGTGTGTGTCGCTAACGGCGGGTAGAAGCTTAAGATGGCGGTGAGGATTGAACGCTTTCCTAACTCGGCTAAACCAAGCTGAGAGGAAGGATTCTCTTGTTAGTGAGTCTTGCATAGCCAGAAGTATCTCATAACGCTTATCATTCTGGGATAAGGAAAAAAACACTCTGGCTTGTTTGCATTTCTTTAAACCAATCACAACACACACATCTTGGGTGGCTATAAGCCCCGGATGCAGCAACGGTGCCCTTGCAAATACCGGAGATAATGGAAGGGGAAAAGAATGTCTGACATCCGGCGCGCGTCTCAGACTTTATTCCAGCAATGTAAATCCTGTAAGCCAGACTACTTGTTAGCTAACAGGCCAGACATACCAGCAGGTCTGAGGTCCCCAGACTGTCCAGACTCAGAGACTGAATCCTGGAAACGTGGACCCCCATCTCCCTGTGGATCCCCGAACACTCGATACAGGTAAGGATGCCCAGATTGGTCGAGATCCATCCAGGATCTACAGAGAGAGAGAGAGAGAGAGAGAGAGAGAGAGAGAGAGAGAGAGAGAGAGAGAGCAAGAGAGATAGAGAGCAAGAGAGAGAGCGAGAGAGAGAGAGAGAGCATTAAAGTGTATTGTCTCGACATATCCAATAGATGACTTTCAATGATATTAGCATCAAAAGTACAAGAAAGTGCTGCAACTGACTCATTATTGAATAATCTGCTATAATTTCCTTGATTAATCATAGTGAAAAATGTCTGTCAGTTTCCCAGAACCAGAGCTGACTTCTTCAAATTGCTTTTTTTGTCTGACCAACAGTCCAAAACCTGAATATATTTGGGATTGCTGGGTTCACTGTCGTAGAAGAGTAAGAAAAACAGAAGTTGAAACAAGGGAAGTTTCCAATTTTGTGACGTTGACTAATTAATAACTCCCCTAATCATTTAAACTCTATATGTGATGTTTTTAAGACTCATGTAATTGTTTTTATTATTTATATTTGTCACCTGTTTGTTGGTTGTCTAACTGTAAATGTTTTCATCAATGACATGCCTGGTTAAATAAATGGTAAAGGGTCTGCATTTATACAGTGCCTTTCTACCTTACCGGACAAAGCGCATAACAATTTGCCTCTCATTCACCCATTCACACACTCATTCATACACCAATGGTGGCAGAGCTGCTATGCAAGGTGCTGGCCTGCCCATCAGGATCAACTTGGAGTTTAGTGTCTTGCTCAAGTTAAAAAATGCGTACAGGAGGAGCTGGGGATCGAACCGTGAACCTTGTTGTTAAAGGACAACGATCATTAGATAAAATAAAGATGCATTGATTAAGTGATTTTGATTGATTGATTACCTGGAGCCCCGCAGTCACAGCAGCAGTTGTTTCCTGGCATCCGCCTGACGTCATCAGTGATGGCCCGGGTCAGATCCTCCAAGCTGCTCTCCCCACAGCCTCCCCCTGTCCTCCCCCCGTCCAGAGCCACACTCAGAGCTTCCTGCTTACTGTTACTGAGCACCGAGATCCAGCTGAACACAAAGATTAACATAAACACATCTTAACACTTTTCATTTTTTTGATAATCAACATAATTACAGGATGACACCAGTATCAGACTTTATCAACAGCTCACCAGAATAAAGTTTATTTTTGACTTACGCCACACACTCGGCTTCATCCTCTGCCAGGAAGTGGTAGGTCCGATTATCTGGAGGATAAAGTGTCTTCTATCAATTACACACTTATATCAATCAATCAGGGCAGTCTTAGGCAGTTTCCTCTGTGTGTGTGTGAGTGTGTCTTACGAGAGATGAGGTCAAAGCATTTCTTGTCCTCTACACTGGGTTTAACCTGACAGGTGAGCAGGTTGAGTCTGGTAGGAGGTTTATTAGGCTGAGAGAAAGAATATTATAACTATAAGAATCATAACTTTAATGTTAAATGCCAAAGGATACAGCTTATAATATTTCACACACACACATATTTATATCTATGCACACACACACACACACACACACACACACACACACACACACACACACACACACACACACACACACACACACACACACACACACACACACACACACACACACACACACACACACACACACTTGTGTACACATAGGTGAACTCACAGTAGCGTGTGCGATGGTCAGGTAACAGTTGTGAACTGAACATTTCCTTTTCTGCCACATTTTCCTCAACCTGAAACACAAACACACAGGCTTAGTCCCACTACTAATACTACTAATACTACTAATAATACTGATTGTTTGTGTTGAGCGGTTTAGTGTGCACGTTAGTGTGTTTTTTTATTTAATGTTTTTTACCCGTCACTCTTCTTGTAGAGGAATCCTGTTCTTTCTGTCCCATACTGTTTGTCTCCCAGCAGCTGATGCATACTGTACACCTGCTTAGGTAAAGAGTCCTACACACACACACACACACACACACACACATTAATTACCTGCTGAACAGTATTATAATGTTAGTTTGTGTCACGTTTGTGTCTCTGACCTGCTCTGTGTGAACGACTGGCCTCAGCTGATCTCTGAGAGTCACAAGCTGCTTCTTCTCCTCCTCCTGACGCTGCTTCACCTGAACACACACAACAGCCCAACTGAGCCAAATGTGTATTTTAACTAATTCAGACTAACAAGCTTTTATCAGGCCAAAATGATCCTGTTAATACTTATCCAGCTGAATTTGGTAATTACATGTTTTAATTTTAGATTAAGTTAAGTTTGTTTTTGCTACTGGCAGGCTCAGATTGTTATTATTATACGTGTCTGTCCACATTATGAAAAGATAGAGAACTTGCCGTTATCCTGCCATGCTTTCATGTGTAACTTACTAATGCCTGGTAAACACAGTAACGTTAACTTTAGCTAATAGCATTAACTTACCTCCGCTCTGTCTGCAGCTCTCCACTCTTTGAACAGCATTTTCCTTTAGAAAAATGTGCTGTGGTATAGGATTTCTTCTCCTATTTGGCTAGCAGGAGTAGCCTGACAAGCCAGACCCACATCAAGATGTTGGCTGCAAATTACGTTTGCTGCCGCTAGGGTGTATCTAGATTTCTAGGCTATAGCAGGAGTCATCCCAGACAAGCTAACATTGTTACCCACATACACCCAATCACAACACCAACAGCCTGATAGCGCCCTCTGCAGGCTGCAGTTGTTATTACAGACAACCATAAAGTGTACTTGTACCGTGTTCAGGACTCCATTCAGTTCCTCCATGTACTGCTTCAACCTCTGAGTGGTGGAAACACACTCCTGCAGGAAACTAGATACACACACACATGCAGCAAACTGGCATGGTTGTATTTACAGTACTGTACCTTACTGTACACACTTATATCAATTACACACATATCAATCAGTCAATCAGGGCAGTCTTAGACAGCATCCTCATTGTGTGTGTGCGTGTGTGTGTGTGTGTGTGTGTGTGTGTGTGTGTGTGTGTGTGTGTGTGTGTGTGTATGTGTTCTTACTTGTTGTGGCTGTGGTAGTGTTTGATGAGGTTCTGCAGAAGGTCAACTCCTCTCTTGGTCTTTATCTCGTTGACCTTAATCAGATACTGAGACAAAGAGAGAGAGGAGTGTATTTATTGGACAAGAGAGGGCTGCATATTTTGTAAGTGATGGATTTGTTTCAGAGTAGTTGAGGAGCAGCAGGGTGAGGAGGAGGTTAAGAAGTGCGAGGAGGATCAGCAGGAGCAGAAGGATCAGAAAGAAGAAGGATAAAGAAGAAAAAGATAAAAAAGATGGAGGAAGAAGAAGATGACTGAGGAGGTAAAGGTGAAGGAGCAGGAGGAGGCTGTGTAAAAAAATGGAGGTAGAGTCACTGACCTCACACA